>NW_026844366.1:190114531-190148433 GCF_025583915.1 Anolis sagrei ordinatus
GAGAGCAATGTCCAATCTCGATAAAATAGTGAAAAGTAGAGACATCACACTGGCAACAAAGATCCGCATAGTCAAAGCAATGGTATTCCCATAGTCACCTACGGATGTGAGAGCTGGACCATAGGGAAGGCTGAGTGAAGGAAGATAGATGCTTTTGAACTTTGGTATTGGAGGAAAGTGCTGAGAGTGCCTTAGACAGCAAGAAGATCCAACCAGTCCATACTTCAAGAAATAAAGCCTGACTGCTCATTGGAGGGAAGAATAGTAGAGGCAAAGATTAAATACTTTGGCCACATCATAAGAAGACAGGGAAGTTTTGGACATACCATCCTTCAACTCTTGATTTGCTTTCAGTGGGAGCAACCACTTGGTTTTCAAGGTGAATTTTAGGGAGTTATGTTTCCTGACTGCTCACTTGAGGAAAGGATATTAGAGGAAAAGATGAAGTACTCTGGCCACATCATGAGAAGACAGGAAAGCTTAGAGAAGACAGTGATGCTGGGGAAAATGGAAGGAAAAAGGGAAGAGGGGCTGACCAAGGGCAAGATGGATGGATGGCATCCTTGAAGTGACTGGATTCACGTTGAAGGAGCTGGGGGTGGTGACGACCATATTTCAGGCAGAGCAATAGGGCAAGATTATAGCTGGAGAATGTCATCAGTCATCAGGCCAGGTGCCCACATTAAAGTTCTTTTTGTGTTGCTTTCTCGGTTGTAGAAAAGAGTGATTATACTGAAAGAACCTGTCAAAAGTCAATAGATATCTTGCCAAAATTAGGAGAACAAAAATATGTTTCCACTCCCACAAGATATTCTGTTATTGTTTTTTTATTTAAAAAATCCTAAACTGATGACAAGGCAAGCAAAATAAATAAATAAATAAATAAATAAATCCAAGGAACATATTGCTCAAAAACATTAAAGCACACAAGAAAATGTTCTTTTAAATGTGCCAGAAACAGAAAGCCAGCCAGGGTGGCAGTGCCAGAACTTGGTCATAGGCAACAGGCAGATGGATGCCAGGAATCAGGATTTGTGCCAGGCAGCCTGACCAAAGGAACAAACAGCAGTCAGAACTAAAGAATACACCGAAAAACAGGGGGATTGTTCCTGTTCATCATGAAAGCACTCAGTCCAAATAGGAAGCTCTTCCTAGCCAAGAAAGCTCAATGGCCAGCTTGTTTTTACACTGCTTGTAGAGCTGCTGGTTTCCTGGTTGTACCAAGTGGATTGCTGGGTGACAAAAGAGTGCCAAAGGTGACCACTGCAAAGTATTGTTTTCATTCTCTTCTGGTTCAAGACAGGAACGTTCCAGTCCAGCTACAGTCTCTTAGAGTGCTTCCAGACAGTGCCAAAACCTGCATTTTAAATGAAGACAAAAATCCCAGAACCTGACTGCAGATCCCCACACAGACCTGTTAGTCCCGGGATTGAGTCCCTTGCCATCCTCACAGCCTTCCTCTGTATCAGAACAATCAAAGAATCATAGAATCACAGAGTTGGAAGAGACCTCATGGGCCATCCAGTCCAATCCCCTGCCAAGAAGCAGGAATATTGCATTTAAATCACCCCTGACAGATGGCCATCCAGCCTCTGTTTAAAAGCTTCCAAAGAAGGAGCCTCCACCACACTCCGGGGCAGGGAGTTCCACTGCTGAACGGCTCTCACAGTCAGGAAGTTCTTCCTCATGTTCAGATGGAATCTCCTCTCTTGTAGTTTGAAGCCATTGTTCCGCGTTCTAGTCTCCAAGGAAGCAGAAAACAAGCTTGCTCCCTCCTCCCTGTGGCTTCCTCTCACATATTTATACATGGCTATCATGTCTCCAAGATGGGGGATGTACAAGGGACATCCAATGGAAGAGTTTTTAAAAAAATTCACTCCATTTTTCACTGGAACATATATGCACAAATATGAACATCTTAATATATATATATATATATAAGTAGATCCGCATGTGTGCATATGAGTGCATAATAGAAGGACAGGGTAGAAATGTTCAAAATAAATAAATAGATATCCAAAATCATAATCAAAATCAAAATGATTTTGGACATCTTTCAATTTATGCAAATTGGGTTTTTGCAGTTGCCCATGCCTGTGTATGATAGTCAGAAAGCTCTAGTCATAAAAGAGTACAATTCAAAGTGTTGGCTTTAGCCTATAAAGCCCTAAACGGTTCTGGACCGACTTACCTGTCCGAACGCATCTCCTCCTATGAACCAGCTAGGACATTAAGATCATCTGGGGAGGCCCCGCTCTCGGTCCCGCCGGCATCACAGGCACGCCTGGCGGGGACAAGAGACAGGGCCTTCTCAGTGGTGGCCCCTCAGCTGTGGAGCACCCTTCCTACAGATATCAGATCAGCCCCCTCCTTATTGGCATTTCGGAGGAAAGTGAAGACCTGGTTGTTCGAACAGGCATTCGATTAGGCAGTGCAATTGATTATAGGAACACGGAATAACGGATGATGAGATTGGATTCTGATTCTATTGATGAGACGCGAATGATTTGTCATATTGATGTTTAATTGTTGTTATGCTACTGTTTTTAAATGCTCCAATCATTTTGTAGTGTGTGTATTGTAATTGCTGCTGTTAACCGCTTTGAGTCACCTAAGGGCTGAGAAAAGCTGTATATAAATGAAGTAAATAATAAATAAATAAATAAATAAATAATACTTTGTTGCCTGCTCCCATTCTTACGTTTTTTATTATTATTAATGTGATATCAGGATGTATTTGGACATACTCTGAAACTCTCTTGATCATGAAGATATATTTCTTGCCTTGTAAGGAATTTCCTAAAAAAATACATTGGGATTTTTATTTTTATTTTTTTGCATATGATATGGGGAGGGGGGGGGAGAAGTAGCTGATGGCACTATTGCTGTTATCTAGATGGAAACAGTTCTAGTTAAGAATAGTTTGCATGGATTTTCCGTTGAAAATGTCTTAAACTTGAGTGAATGGTAAAGTATGTTATACTTATTTTGTAAGTATACAAAATAAGTATAACATTGTGCCACATGCACAATGGAGGACCTTCTTGCAGCAACACCAGAGGCACTCCAAGTGCCCAGCTACTGGTCAAAGGACATTTAATCAACTACCAAGCTTGCAAACTTTGTGTTTGTTTGTTTTGTTTGTTAAAAAATGCAATGCAACTGTTTGGTCTGCCCCTGACACAATAAATAAATAAACTTATTTTGTACATATTGCTTCTCCAACTTAAATATCCACCAAATGTATATACATATGTTATAATATTATATTACATTAAATTTCTGTAATAGATATATGTAACTTGTAGCATGTAGCATTTACCCAACTTTCTCTTCAAATTTAATGTGATCCTGAAACATCCTTAGGAAAACCAGACCTCCTACTTCTAGAAACTAAATTTTGTTGTTCATTCATTCAGTTGCTTCCGACTCTTCATGACCTCATGGACCAGCCCATGCCAGAGCTCCCTGTCGGCCGTCACCACCCCCAGCTCCTTCAAGGTCAATCCAGTCACTTCAAGGATGCCATCCATCCATCTTGTCCTTGGTCAGCCCCTCTTCATTTTTCCTATGGTGTGTTGCTCTTTAGAGCATCGGATTCGTCGTTCACCTCCAACACCGTCGGTCACTAGCCTTCCTTTCCGCTTTGAGCTATCTGCATCATCACATCTGGGGCTAGTTGAACTTATCCTCTGCTCCTCCCCAGTAGCATTTTGGCCAACTTCCAACCTGGGAGTCCCATCTTCCAATGGCATACCGACATCTCTCTGGTTGTACTGGTCCATTTAGTTTTCTTGGCAAGAATACTGGGGTGGTTTGATATTGCCTTCCCCAAGGATCGTGCTTGGTCTGACCTCTCTGCCATGACCATCCCGTTTTGGGTGGCCTTTCATGGTTTCGCTCGTGACATCATTGAGGTGCTAAAGCTCCAGCACCACGACAAGGCGGCGGGCTTTTGTAACTAGGCAAAAGCATATACAAGTGGGAAGTTCTGCAAAATGTTTTTGCCTTAAAAGAAAAGGAAATCTTCAGTTATCAAGGGAAATGGCTTCTTGCAAGGATCATTGCTATTCCTTCATTTAAATTAAAAGAAAGAAGAACCATCAGGAGGATCAAGGAGAGAAAGGGTTCAGTTTTTCCTTTGCAGCCACAAAAGAGAGCAATCGGACATTTGGGAGATAGAGTAAAAAATGTCCTTTGCAGCTAGGAAGGACAGCCAACAATGAATGTCCCATCCTGCAACACGATTGGCTAAGACAGATTTCTCTCACTGCATTGTAAATTCACTCTCTAAAGCTGATTGAAAGCACATTCAGAAGCCAAAAGATGTAGAAATTCCATTTTCATTAAATACAACTTTGACACGACTAGAAGCTTGGTTTGGGGTAAGATTAGGACAACGTTGTGCAGTAAAAAGGGTTTCTATTCATGTCTATAGAGTCTCCAATGCAGCTTACAGACTTCTGCGATAATATCCCAAGTCTAACACTCAGGTCACACTGATTCTTACAAAAAGACAAGTAAGCATACAGTTGCAATCAACATACAATGTGGTATTTTAATATTATTTAATTTGGTATTATCTCAGAACATAAAGCAATCAGTAGCATTCCTGAAGTCCCTGGTGGCACAGAGGCTTAGATCCTTGTGCCAGCAGGACTGCTGACCAACAGGTTGGTGGTTTGAATCCAGGTAGCAGAGACATGAGAGAAGCCTCCCACAAGGATGGTAAAACATCAAAACATCTGGGCATCCCCTGGGCATCATCCTTGCAGATGGCCAATTCTCTCACACCAGAAGCAACTTGCAGTTTCTCAAGTCGCTCCTAACATGGAAAAAAAAAGTATAACATGTCCTAAGGACTTTAGAGCAGATCTGTCTTCCACCTCTGAGGCCACAAATTTATCACCCCTCCTTACCCAGGAGAACATTTCACGACCCTCACTCTTCCAACCAAATTTGGGGAGAATGAAGTGTTGGGAATAGGCAAGGAATCTCCAACATTCAAAGCCTAGATGAAGGGTTAGAAGGCATGAGTCTTCTCTCATGTCTCTGCATGAGAAGCTGGAGCTTGAAGGCAGGATCATCAAGTTTGCAGACAACACCAAATTGGGAGGGATAGCCAATACTCCAGAGGACAGGAGCAGGATACAAAACCATCTTGACAGATTAGAGAGATGGGCCAAAACTAACAAAATGAAGTTCAACAGGGATAAATGCAAGATACTCCACTTAGGCAGAAAAAACAAAATGAAAAGATACAGAATGGGGGACAATATATTGTTGTTGTTGTTATTATTATTAATATTATATTGCATTACATTATAATATTATAAATATTATTTGTATATACAATATATTATATTATATTATATTATTAGAATATCACAGGAGACAAAGTGGAACTGTCCCCTGGCCTCCTCTCTCTTCCTAGTGTATAGCAGTGTCCTCATCCATATAAATAAAAATGTAATATTCGTTTGTGGGATTAACTTAACTCAAAGGGCAAATTGACACCAAATTTGGACACAATACACCTATCAGGCCAACAAGTGACCATCATTCATAAAAACACTAAAAAAAACACAGCAGAAGAGACTTTATTAAAAAAATTACATTCACATGTATATACACATATACACAAATATACACACACAAAGCACATATACACAGACTGGGCCACCGCAATGCGTGACACAGGATGACTAGTACTCACTAAAATGTATATGATGACGCATGCCCTCCATTACATCACTTTTACGTGCAAGGAATAAACATTGTTGTGGCTTTCTCCCCCCTGTTAATATTTGGGAAAACAAATACAACCACCTCTCCATGTTTGCAGGTTTGACCTTTTGCAGATTATTCACAGACTTAATTAAAATGTTTTCTTTTGGTATCTCTAGGTCCTCCCAAGCAACTCTATGGCCAATGTCTACTGTACGTTGACCACAGAGTCCCACTAATGGGACCTCCAGCTGAAGTTGGCCATATAGTTAAGAAGAATGACATAGGGATTTTAAAAGATTTTTAAAGCATTATTATTATTATTATTATTATTATTATTATTATTGGGTTATTGTAGGTTTTTTCGGGCTATATGGCCATGGTCTAGAGGCATTCTCTCCTGACGTTTCGCCTGCATCTATGGCAAGCATCCTCAGAGGTAGTGAGGTCTGTTGGAACTAGGAAAAAGGGATTTATATATCTGTGGAATGACCAGGGTGGGACAAAGGACTCTTGTCTGCTGGAGCTAGGTGTGAATGTTTCACAGACCTCACTACTTCTGAGGATGCTTGCCATAGATGCAGGTGAAACATCAGGAGAGAATGTCGCTAGAACATGGCCATAAATGCCAAAAAAACCTACAACAACCCAGTAATTCCGGCCATGAAAGCCTTCGACAATAATTGAATAATCTATCACAGTAGTTCTATATACCCAGTTTTTTCTCTCCACAAAGTGGATTACATTACAAGCATTTCAATAAAATTTAAAATCTATAAATATACAAAAATTAAAACAGAATTAAGCATCCATGATATTTTAAAATTAACCATTTAAATTCATAAAACTGCTTCAAAATTTATTAAAGCTAAAACCACCGCACCCCTTATCTTATTCGCATTTTCTCCACATTCACCGGAGGTCCTGCACCCCAACCCCTATAAATATGGAATCCTGAGTGTATTTCTGTTCAGTAGTTTCTTGAAATACAATAGTCTCCTGAAGTATTCTATGGGGATTACGCAGCTTACAAATATACCCAGCCCCCATGAAAATGTGGTTCTGTGGCAAATGCTTATGTTTTGAACAATAAAGTCAAAAGCAATAAAATTCAGACCAGAGTTCAATCTCTCTCTTCTTCCACTGAACTTTCACCCAATGCAAGTACAAATCTTCTGCTTATAGACATTGCTACTATCAAAGTATTTGTTTCATTTCAGCTATTCTACACAGGTAGAAAGTAAGATGGCTACTGAAATTGTACTGTAGCATTTATTTGAAGTGAAAGTTAAGGTACAAAAAAGTTCATGATGTGCCTTTGCTTTGAGTTAGTGAGGGAACAATCTGCAGTCCAGCAGCTTTCTATAAAATCGATCATGGTATCCTTCTGGGACGACTCTGGGATGGGTCTCGGGGGCACGCACCAACTGCGACCGTACCTCGTAAAGTCTGATCTGGCCAGGGTGGTTCATGCCTTGGTCACCTCCAGATTGGACTACTGTAATGCGCTTTACATGGGGCTGCCCTTGAAAACGGCTCGGAAATTCCAACTGGTCCAACGGGCGGCAGCTAGGTTGTTAACTGGTGCTCCTTACAGAGAGAGGTCAACCCTCCTGTTTAAGGAGCTCCATTGGCTGCCGTTCATTTTCCGGTCCCAATTCAAGGTGCAGGTTCTTACCTACAAAGCCTTAAACGGTTTGGGACCCGCCTACCTGCATGACCGCATCTCCGTATATGAACCCACACGATTCCTTCGATCATCTGGAGAGGCCCTGCTCACGATTCCACCTGCGTCGCAAGCACGATTGGTGGGGACGAGGGACAGGGCCTTCTCCGTGGTGGCCCCCGACTCTGGAACTCTCTCCCCAAGGACATCAGACTAGCCCCAACGTTAGCTGTCTTTAGGAAGAGCTTGAAGACCTGGCTGTTCCAGTGTGCCTTTCCAGATTAGGAAACTCCTGGTTTCAAGTCCCAAATGCACTTTACTAGAGATTTAAGATTGTCTGTACACCGCACCTACCTCTAAAAACCTATACATTTCTCCTGTCATGTCCAGCACTTTTAAATCTTATTCATTACATTTGGCCCGGCCTTTAGTTTTAAATGCGTCATGGTATTATTGTTTTAATGTTTATTGTTATTGCTTTAATGTTTATTGTTTTGCTTTATGAGTTTTATTCTTTTATTTGTTATGCTGTTGTTTTATTGAGGGCCTTGGCCGTTGTAAGCTGCACCGAGTCCTTTGGGAGATGTTAGCGGGGTATAAATAAAGTTAATAAATAAATAAATAAATAATTCCATTGTGTTTTGTAGGGCTAGTCCATTTATAATTTTCCGCTTTAAACCAAAGTATGTTGGGCAGTATAGAAAACGGTGAGCTGAAAACCGATCCTGAAAATTCAATAGATACAGCATTAAACCATCTACCACAACTGAAATATTTCACTGAGTGTGTTGAATTGTTATAATGTTCTGATTTTTGCCCACTGCCATCACATCTGCTGAAAAGCACCCATGTCTGGTTGTCAGAGTTAACACTTTCCATTTGAAGTGTTCATGTTTTGTGGATTTTCCAGTGGATTTTCCAAGATACCACTGAGATGTAGTTTTATAACTGTGTGTCTGATCTATAAAGAAACTGTGAAGTGAGAACCTTCCATAAAAAGAAGTTACATCATGTACCTTCTTCAGCTACAGTCACTTGTGAATTTTTATTTCAGCTCAGCTGCTAAAGCACCGGTCTTCCTATTATCAAGTTCAACAAGATAGTGTAAACCTTTTTTTTCCAGAACAGGACTTAAAAGAAAAAGAGTCAAGGACATGTCCTGCTAAAAGAGAGTGAGGCTGGATTTACACTTGTCATAAAATCCAGATTATCAAAGCCGATTATCCACATTATCTGATTTGAACTGGAATATATGAATCTACACTGCCATATAATCCAGTTGAAAGCAGATAATCTGGATTTCATATGGCAGTGCAGATGGGGCCATAGATTTCCAAACAGCTTTTGACCATATACATTTCCCTGGGCTTCAGAGAGATCTTAATGCTCATAGATTAGGAATAAGTTCCTCTTATTTATTTTATTTTATTTATTTGACTCCCAATTTGACTCGGAGCGGTTTACAGCAGTAGATTAAAACAATACAACCAACTTGCCTGAACAATACAACCAACTTGGGACCAGGCTTTCGGGCAATCTGGCAGTTAGACAAGGACAATGATGACTAGACAATATGGAATGAATTTATGGACTCTGAGATGGTGAACACTGAGTATTGATTGGTTTTATTGATTTTTATTGATTTTGTTGTATAAAGTGACTGTTTTAATTGCTATAATTGCTGTATACATGTTTTATCCATTGTTTATGTTTATGCTGGCATCGAATTGTGCCTTTTGTAAGCCGCCCTGAGTCCCCCCTCGGGGGTTGAGAAGGGCGGGGTAGAAATGCATGAAATAATAAATAAAATACAATAAAAACGAGAACAGACATAGTCCCGAGTTATTCACCCATCGAAACCTTGTAGGAAAAGAAAGGTTTTACAGGCTTTCCGAAAAGCAAGTAGCTCTCAGGTAGTTCGGGTTTCAACTGGCAAGGCATTCCATAAATAAGGGGCCACAATCGAGAAGGCTCTCTGCCTAGTAGAAGACAGATTATAAGTCCAGATGTTGGGGACTTCAAGCAAATTTTGGTCTTTGGACCGAAGGAATCTCTGGGGTTGGTAGGGGGATAAGCGGGCCCTCAGGTACGCCAGCCCCAGACCATATAAGGCCTTAAAGGTTAGTACCAGCACCTTGAAAGTAATCTGGTACTCAATCGGAAGCCAGTGCAGCTGTTGTAGAGTTGGGGTAATACGACACCTCGCCGGCACCCCGGTGAGAAGACGAGCCACCGCATTTTGCACCAGCTTCAGTTTCTTATGGACTGGTAATCCATTTATACTGGGAACAATTCTCCTAAAACTGTAGTTTGGAGTGAGTAGGTGATTCACCAAGATGATGGCACCAAATAATTCAGGATCAAAGTTACAAAGGAAGAAAAGCACAGGAGTATATACATCTAGAACTTTTTTCATTTACATTCTTTCATGACTTTGCCAATATCCTCCTTCATATCACAGATAGATATGGTTTCTCAGTGAGAAACAGGAATTGTCCTCTTCAAAATAATTTAATTCTTTCTATGATAGATTATCTTCCCATCCCACCTAGTTTTCAGCCCCAAGATTTTACATCGTTGAACCGATTGCTTCCACTTAGATATTTTTCACTGCTGTGTTTTTGTATTCTGCTAATCTCATGTTTCAACTGAACATGAAGGCCTATGGATACATTAGCATTAAGTGGTACAATCTTGGCTGCATGAGTGCCGGCGTTAATCAGTATTAGTATGTATTAGGAAAGAGCACTGCCACAACCTAGAAAATTGCAGCTCCAACATTGCTGAAGAGGTTCTCTCACAAATCCTGCAACAACAAACCAGCTTGCAGCACTGCATAGTTTGGAGAAAGTCAGCAACACCATCGGCCAACAAAAAATAACAAAACCAGCGGACCTGATGGGATCCCTGCTGAAAATTTTAAAGACAGCAGACATGAGCTGAACAACTCCATCAGCTCATTGAAAAAGTGTGGTTGACACAGAAAATCCGAGTAGGCTTCAAGGATGCCACAAACATCACCCTTTAAAAAATGGGACAGGACAGACTATGGAAACAATCGAGGTATCTCCCTTATAACCTCCGCTGAGAAGATCCTCAAAAGAATAATTGCAAACTGACTTCTATCTGTCTCAGAAGACACCCTCCCAGAATCCCAGAACGGCTTTCGGCCCTTCAGAGGAACCATGGACATGATCTTCACTGCACGACAGCTCCAAGAAAAATGCAGGGAACAAAATCAACCTCTGTATGTGGCATTCATTGACCTTGCAAAGGCATTCGACAGAGTGAATCGCAGTGCTCTCTGGACCATCCTCCAAAAATCGGGTGCCCTGACAAATTTGTGAACATCCTGCGGCTCCTTCATCATGACAGCAATGGCTCCTAAAGTGACCCATTAAAGGTGGAATCAGGGATGTGTTATTGCCCCAACCTCATTTTCCATCTTCAGCCTTATACTTCATCTTGTTGATGGAAAATTCCCCACCGGAGTGGAAATCTAGTATCGGCAAGCACTGAAAACCAAAACCAAGGTCTCAACAACATCTGTTTTAAAACTCCAATATGCCGATGAGTCTGTGCACATTCAGAAGAAGACCTAGAAGCCACTCTAAACAGCTTTGCAGAAGCATACAAGAAGCTCAGCCTCTCATTGAACGTCAAGAAAACCAAAGTGCTCTTCCAGCAGTCACTGGCCAATCCCTCTGCAATGCCAGAAATACAGCTTAATGGTGTGACATTAGAAAATGTTGATTATTTCCGCTATCCCGGTAGCCACCTCTCCACAAAAGTCAACATTTACACTGAAATACAACACCGGCTGAGCTCTGTGAGAGCTGCATATTTCCGAATGAAGCAGAGAGAGTTTGAGGATTGGGACCAAGGTACTTGTTTATAAAGCTAGTCCTCCCAACCCTGCTATACGCTTGCAAAATAGGACTATCTGTGGATGTCACACTCAACTCCTGGAATGATTTCATCAATGTTGTCTCTGAAGAATCTTGCAAATGTCTTGGGAAGCCAGGCGGGCAAATTCTGGAAGAAGCAAAGATCACCAGCACAGAAGTGATGCTCTTGCGCCATCAACTCCGCTGGACTGGCCACATTGTCCGAATGCCCAATCACTGTCTTCCAAAGCAGTTACTGTACTCCCAACTCAAGAATGGAAAATGAAATGTTGGTGGACAGGAAAAGAGATTTAAAAATGGGCTTAAAGCCAACCTTTAAAACTGTGGCATAGACACTGAGAACTGGGAAGCCCTGGCCTTTGGGCACTCTAACTGGAGGTCAGCTGTGACCAGCAGTGCTACAGAATTTGAAGAGGAACAAATGGAGGATTTTATTTGTTGTGTCAGGGCAACCAGTCAATTATATTACATTTCTAACAGAACAAAGCAAACAAACAGACAAAATTCAAAATTTGTGAGTTTGGTAGTTGATTAAATGTCCTTTGACCAGTAGCTGGCCACTTGGAGTGCTCTGGTGTTGCCGCAAGAAGGTCCTCCATTGTGCATGTGGCAGGGCTCAGGTTGCATTGCAGCAGGTGGTCAGTGGTTTGCTCTTCTCCACACTCGCATGTCGTGGATTCCACTTTGTAGCCCCATTTCTTGAGGTTGGCTCTGCATCTTGTGGTGCCAGAGCGCAGTCTGTTCAGCGCCTTCCAAGTCGCCCAGTCCTCTGTGTGCCCAGGGGGGAGTCTCTCATTTGGTATCAGCCATTGGTTGAGGTTCTGGGTTTGAGCCACTTTTGGACTCTCGCTTGGTGAGGTGTTCCAGCAAGTGTCTCTGTAGATCTTAGAAAACTATTTCTAGATTTAAGTCGTTGACGTGCTGGCTGATACCCAAACAGGGGATGAGCTGGAGATGTCTCTGCCTTGGTCCTTTCACTATTGGCTGCTACTTCCCGGCGGATGTCAGGTGGCGCAATACCGGCTAAGCAGTGTAATTTCTCCAGTGGTGTAGGGCGCAGACACCCTGTGATAATGCGGCATGTCTCATTAAGAGCCACATCCACTGTTTTAGTGTGGTGAGATGTGTTCCACACTGGGCATGCGTACTCAGCAGCAGAGTAGCGCAGTGCAAGGGCAGATGTCTTCACTGTGTCTGGTTGTGATCCCCAGTCAGCTTTCATATGATATTGTTTCTAGCACCCACTTTTTGCTTGATGTTCAGGCAGTGCTTCTTGTAGGTCAGAACACGGTCCAGAGTGACTCCCAGGTATTTGGGTGCACTGCAATGCTCCAGTGGGATTCCTTCCCAGGTGATCCTCAGAGCTCGGGATGCTTGTCTGTTCTTAAGGTGGAAGGCGCATGTCTGTGTTTTAGGTGGGGTGGGGATCAGCTGGTTTTCCTTGTAATAGGTACTAAGAGCACCTAGAGCTTCGGAAAGCTTCTGTTCAACCATCTCAAAGCTTCCTGCTTGAGCAGTAATGGCGTGATCAGAGGCGGCCCTAGGTAATTTTCAACAGGTAAGCAAACAGTATTTTGGTGCCCCCCCCCCCCCCCAACCAATCATTGATATATATTTTCTGTTCGTCGTGGAGTTCTGTGTGCCATATTTGGTTCAATTCCATCATTGGTGGAGTTCAGAATGCTCTTTGATTGTAGGTGAACTATACATCCCAGTAACTACACTTGCCGCACTTGCTCCCTTGCCTGGCCCGCTTTGGGTCCGGAGGCGTGCCTGAAGACTCTGGCGTGTGCACCAAAAGTCACCTCTTCTCCTGACTTTCTCCTCAGCCATTGGGACCAAGAGAGAGAGAGACAGAGAGACAGAGGTGGAGATGCCCACCTTTCCTGAAGGTAGGTGCAAAAACAAAGGAGGAAGCGGAGGTGGGAGATACCTCCAGCCGGAGGGGCTCTCTCTCTCTCTCTTGGTCCCAATGGCTGAAGAGAAAGTCAGGAGAAGAGGCGACTTTTGGTGTGCACGGTGGGGTCTTCAGACACGTCTCCGGACCCGAAGCAGGCTAGGCGCAGCGGCTCCGCCCCTTGACCCACCCGCGGATTGGGGAGAGGAGAGCGCCGGGGGATCAGGAAAGGGAGCCAGTAATGGGGAAGGGATTGAACGCGGAGAACGATTGAGCGCCGGCTCTGCTCGCGCACCTGGTGGCCGGGTGGAGCATGAACGAGAGGGGCTAGGGGAGGCTCAAGGGCCCAGTCCCTTTGGGAAGAGGATTGCCCGGCAGCGAGGCAAGAAAGCCGGGGCTCCCCCCGGACTGCTAGGGCTGTTGTGAGCTGAGGGGGCGCTCCTCAAGTGGCAGTCGAGGGGCATTTACAGAGGCGCCTCTGTGCCCCTGGCAAAAAAAAGTGTTCTGCGACTGCTTACTTCGCGTAATGTACGAGCCGCCCCTGGGCATGATCATCAGCAGTGGCTGGTCATTTGTGTAGATGTTGAACTTGGATGGAGCAAGCACGCTCCCCTGAGGCAGGCCGTTCTTCTGTTTCCACCATCTGCTTCTCTGGCCCTGGAACTCAACAAAAAAGCTCCTGGAGGATGAAAGGGAGAAAGAAGAAGGCGTGTCAAGCCAACCCTGACCAGAACCGCCTTCCACTGGGTACCTGAAGCCCTCACTGTGGAAGAACATGCAGGTCAAGATAGGGCTTCACATTCACCTACATATCTACTGCCAATACACTACACTTGGAAGGCCATCATGCTTGGACAGTGAGGGATAGCCTAAGTAAGTGAATACAGTATGAAATAAATTAAATCTGAGATGTTTGGCTGCACATATTATGTGGTTGTAGACAATACATTTCTTTTTTATTGTTTGTTTTCTATCTTATAACATAAAGTAACTTCAGTCGTAGAGGAAAGGTTTCTGTCAATTACCTAAATAATTTGTTTTTCTTACTAAAATAGTCAGGTACCATAGTTGTTTGTTTTAAATGGAAATATTTGGTTTTTTCCTGAAAGATGATTACAAAGCCTTGATAGTCTGTGATTTAGAATAATCCACATTTTCTATAAAGTGTGCCACTTAAATATTTTCCACAAAGGATAAGTTAGGTTTACTGTTTTCATAATTCTTTGGAATGCTCTGTCTTTTAGAGTAATGTGCATTCTTCATAAAGAACATCATTTTATGTATGTGTATGTGTGCTTTTAAGGCAAACAAAGATTGTTGCAATTTTTGTTTGGTTCCTTTAATTCTTCAGGATGACTATTACATTCATGATATGGAGGCTTTTTATCTGTCTGGGAGGTGGAGGTGGCTCTTTACTATGTTTGGCTGAAATTAAGTTGTCAAAAGACTTCCAACTTTAGAAGCTTTTACAGCTCAATTGAGCCATTATTCAAAAAGTGAATGAGGAGGATGTAGACTATAGAAGCTCATGAAAATAAAACACACAGGAATGTATCCTCTCAATTGAATGTAACATTCTCTGAATATCCTGAATTGATTTATAAATCTACATCCATCAAAACTTTTTTTTAACTTACTGTCCTTGAAACCAAGAATGTACTCATGGCCTTGATCAATCGCATTATTTTGTCCCTGACTGACTTTATTGTCTTCCTGATAGTCTGTGCCAAGTTGGGCTTTCTTGGCTGCAGTCCATGCCTCACTTATTTTTCAAAGTAGCCCACCAATATGATTATTTTATTTATCTGTACAATGAACTGAGCTAGCCAAACATTTTAGTAGAATCTAATTAAACACAGGGCAAAAGCATTTGGGGTTACTTGACAATGTAATCACCTAAAAGAGAAGAATTTCTGGCATTTATTTTATCAACATTTACTTTTATCAACATTTACTTTTATCAACATTTACTTCCAGGATCAATATTCTTGTGGATCCGTAGGTTACTGCGGAGCCCTATTCTTGACCTGCATCTTCTCCTGCAGTGAGAGCATTGGTTTCCAGATGGAATGCAGTCTTGGCTTGACGCACCTTCCTCTTGGCACTTTTCTCTCTTTCGCCCTCCATTCGTGCCTCTTCAAATTCTGCAGCACTCCTAGTCACAGCTGACCTCCAGCTGGAGCGCTCAAGGGCCAGGGCTTCCCAGTTCTCAGTGTCTACGGCAGACTTTTTGAGGTTGGCTTTGAGACCATCTTTAAATCTCTTTTCCTGCCCACCAACATTCCGCTTTCCGCTCTTGAGTTCGAAGTAGAGCAACTGCTTTGGGAGATAGTAGTCGGGCATCTGGACAATGTGGCCAGTCCAGTAGAGTTGATGTCGGAGGACCATCGCTTCAATGCTGGTGGTCTTTGCTTTTTCCAGCATGCTGACGTTTGTTTGCTTGTCTTCCCAAGAGATTTGTAGGATTTTGTGGAGGCAGCGCTGATGGAATCGTTCCAGGAGTTGCATGTGATCTGTAGACAGTCCATATTTCGCAGGCCTATAGCAGGGTTGGGAGGACAATAGCTTTATAAACAAGCACCTTGGTATCCCTACGGATGTCCCTGTCCTCAAACACTCTCTGATTCATTCGGAAAAATGCTGCACTCGCAGAGCTCAGGAGGTGTTGTATTTCGGTGTCAATGTTGACTTTGGTGGAGAGGTGGCTGCCAAGGTAGCGGAAATGGTCAACATTTTCTAATGTTACACCATTAAGCTGTCAACATTTAACCTTTTAATTACATACGAAGTGATACTATATTTTGTGTGTAATATATATCAATGTGTGTGTGTGTGGGGGGGGTATGCAATAACTTCTGGGACCAGAGTGAAGAAAGGGGCCAGGAAGGCAGTTCCATCTTGCTTCCAGTGTCATCAGTTGGAAGCCCCCCCCCCCCCAGCACCAACCGCTGCTCTAAGATCAGAATGAAGAGAGGGGCCATGAAGGCAGTTCCATGTAAGTAAGTAAGTACATATATTGATATTATAATGTAATACAATATACTACTATTAATAATAATATGATATTATAATTATATATTTTATATTAAATGTAATATTACTAATATTACAGTATAATGTTATAGAACAATGTAATATATAATATTAATATTGTGCTGTGATAATAATATAATATATTGTATTTGCTTTTTACTTGTAAGCCACTCTGAGTCCCCTTCGGGGTGAGAAGGACGGCATATAAATGTCGTAAATATAATAATAATCTATATAAATAAAAATGTAATGTTCGTTTATGGGATTAACAGAACTCAAAAACCACTGGACGAATTGATACCAAATTTGGACACAAGACACTTAACAACCTAATGTATGTCCTGGTACAGCTGTACCAGGAGCTTCAACTTTATTTGCTTTGTATTAAATGTTTGCTTGCAGTCCTAGGTTTCAGGGACTCTGCAGAAGGTGGCTTCCTTTGGTTGCAGTCATAGGGCAAGTCACCTGTCCATCATCGTTAAGTTTTGGTCCCGCCCCTTGCTCAGGGCAATTGGGAAGGGAAGGGAGCCATTTTTAGTTAGTCTCAGCAAGGAAAGCTAATGTACAGGATGTGTGCAAGCTTCCCCTGTACAAAAGCTTCAACCCTTAAGACTTTCCGGGAGGAAACAGTCTTAAGAGCATCAAGACTTTCTGGGGGGAAACAGTCTTAAGAGTCTCCAAAGATTTCCAGGAAAACAGCCCTAAAGACCAAAGAACTCCAGCTGGAGAATATCTAAGCCTTTACTGGTAGGTCCACTCGGTGCTTCGAGACGCAGTTCGACCCGGTAGCGGAGCCCACATCAGTAAGGGTTAGATTACAGTCAGCCTGGGAGAAGTTAAAAAGGGGATTTTCCATTTAAAGTAAAGAAGAAGTTATTGAAGACAGTTGCCTGTCCTTCGTGGGCAAGATTAGGAAGTCACCAGTTGCATAAAGCTTGGAAGCATTTGTTTAGCTTTATTGAAGACAAGAGAAGTTTCTGTTTGATTGTTCATTAATAAAAGACTTTGTTTTACTTCACAAAGTATGTTCTTCACTCAAAAAATTGTTTTTGTCATTTGGGAGTTGTAGTTGCTGGGATTTATAGTTCACCTACAATCAAAGAGCATTCTGAACCCCACCAGCGATGGAATTGAACCAAACTTGGCACACAGTTCTCCCATGACCAACAGAAAATACTGGAAGGGTTTGGTGGGCAGTGTCCTTTGGTTTTGGAGTTGTAGTTCACCTACATCCAGAGGATCACTGTGGACTCAAACAATGATGGATCTGGACCAAACTCTACACGAATACTCAATATGCCCAAATGTGAACACTGGTGGAGTTTGGGGAAAATAGAATCCATGCCTTGGTCACCTCTAGACTGGATTACTGTAATGTGCTCTACGTGGGGCTGCCCTTGAAAACGGCTCAGAAATTCCAACTGGTCCAACGGGCGGCAGCCAGAATGTTAACTGGCACTCCTTACAGAGAGAGGTCAACCCTCCTGTTTAAGGAGCTCCAATGTTTGCCATTTACCTACCGAACCCAATCAAGGTGCAGGTGCTTACCTACAAAGCCCTAAATGGTTTGGGACCTGCCTACCTGCATGACCGCATCTCCGTTTATGAACCCACATGCTCCCTTCATTCATCCGGGGAGACCCTGCTCGCGATCCCGCCTGCTTCACAAGCGCGGTTGGTGGGGACGAGGGATAGGGCCTTTTCTGTGGTTGCCCCCCAACTTTGGAACACCCTCCCCAAAGACATCAGATTAGCACCCACGTTGGCAGGCTTTAGGAAGATCTTGAAAACCTGGCTGTTCCGATGTGCCTTCCCGGAATAGGAAACTTCAGCACTATGTCCCAGAAGCACTTTATTAGAGTTTTAAGATCCTCTGCACATTGCACATGTCCTGAAATCCAATATGCCACCTATCACACCCAGCACTTTTTAATCTGTACCCACTACTTGGCCCGGCCTTGGTTTTACTGTGTTTATGATGTAATGTTTTGTTGATATTGCTTTATGTTTTTGATTTGCTTTGAGTTGTATTGTTTTATGTTGTTATGTTGAAGCCTCGGCCTTTGTAAGCCGCATCGAGTCCTTCAGGAGATGCTAGCGGGGTACAAATAAAGTTTAATAATAATAATAATAATAATAATAATAATAATAATAGACATTTGGGAATTGTAGCCGTCCCCATGTGGACCACAGCAACACATGGCAGGGGGCGGCCAGTAATAAAGAAATATTATCACTGGATATCCTGCTGGATACTATTAAGATATCAATCCCTTTGGGGAATAAGCAGGGCCGTAGCCAGAAAAAAATTTCGGGGAGGGTTGACAATTTTGGGGGGGGGGTTTGAAAATTTCAGGGAGGGTTGAAAATTTGGGGGGGGTTAAAAATGGGGGGGGGGGGTTGAAACCTGCCTCCTAGCTCACACTGAAGCAAAGAGCACAGCAGGGGCAGAGCAACCTTCAGTAGCCTGCAGCTCCGCCCCTGTCAACCACCTCCACCAAGTCTGGCCTCCTTAATGAGAACATTCAACACACACACCCCCAACTTGGTTGCTTCACTACATCGGCTATTGCTGCAAGTAATGACAGTGTGAATAAATTGTCAATATTTGCCTGAGATAGTGCTTACAGTTCTGGAGGGACTCTTAATTTTTTGCATCTCATAGACTTAGCATGGGGATTTGGTTAACCAGTTAAAATTCATGAGTAAACCAGGTTTTTTAAAAAAAATCTGAAACATTTCGGGGGGGGGATTGAACTCCTAAAACCACCCCCTCGCTACAGGCCTGGGAATAAGTATGCATTTTTGAAAAGCAACATGAAAAAATAGCCTAGGATGAAAAGAGATAAAACTATAAACGACAAAAAAGGTGCATTTTAAAAAGCTGTTTTGTATCATACAAAAGGTTCCACCACGTTTCGGCTCCTTCTTTGTGGGATTGGGATTTATGTGTGCAGATTCTCCAACCGCCCCCCCCCCTCCCGAATTTGAAGAAGGTCTGCCAAGCATAATTAATATTCCTCCTCCTCATTCTCATTACCATTTCTCCTGACAGTAAAAATTAAAGCATCTGATTCCATTCATTCAACCCCAGCCCACGGGAATTCAGTCACACAGGAATGCTTCTCTAAGGAAGCAAAAGGTTTATAGATCTTCAGTCACTCCGTCAAGTCAGTCAGTCACGGGGCTGTGCTCATTCATTTATTACTTTTGTGGACAAACTGTCTCCGACTTCATCTGGATTGGATGCCTGCCAGCGAAACCCCTGAGCCCGGCACCGGGAGAATGGGCGTCTTGAGAGACCCAGGCTCTCCTCATTCACTTTTCTCGATTCCTTTTTCTTATGGTAGTAACAGCTGCAGTATTGTTGCCATCTTACTGGTACCAGGGAGCGTTGCTATGGGCACTGCTGCCAAGGAGGATGCATGGTACACTGAATAGGAGAGGCTGTTCCCAAACCTTCAAAACGAAAACTGCTTATTATGTGTATATTTTGTTTCAGATAACCTTTTGCCACGGAGGAAAGTTTTATTCTTGTTCTAAACATTGTTGACAGATGTATAATTCGGCTACTTAAATAGATGTTTAATAACCAGGGAGACGATGCCGCTAAACATTCTACTTAACATCGTGCTTATTTTCTGTGATTATTAAAACGTCATTCACTCCACTGCATTATCAGTTTTCATAGGACTTAATTTGTCAAGCATTCAAAAAGAAAATCAGACAAACATTTTACAGATGTGTGTGCCTGTTTGTTGAATGCTTGCCAAAAGGAAAGAAAAAGAAAAGCAGAGATGTGTTAAAGACTTCGAACAGATGATGTTGAAGCTTCTTTTGTGCAATGTCACATACGCTCGCTAGTACAGGGTTTATTCGGATAAGAAGCGTGGGTGGGTGTTCATTGTGCATATCTGCCTTTGAACAAGTCTTCATCCAAAGAGGACTTCAGTGCTATTATCAAATCTACCAGAAAGATAATGTTGTGGTAAACTCCACAAAAGGTGGAAAATTTCTGTTCCAGTCATAGCCTTAGTCACCTCCAGATTGGATTACTGTAATGCACTAAACGTGGGGCTGCCCTTGAAGACAAACAAACTAGTCCAATGTGGGCTAGGCAAAACTACGGTGTGGTGGATGTGTAATTGGTTAAATGGACGAACCCAGAGGGTGCTCACCAATGCTTCCTCTTCATCCTGGAAAGAAGTGATGAGCGGAGTGCCACAAGCAGGGTTCCATCCTGGGCCTGGTCCTGTTCAACATCTTTATTAATGACTTAGATGAAGGGTTTGAGGCATGATTATCAAGTTTGCAGACAACACCAAATTGGGAGGGATAGCCAATACTCCAGAGGACAGGAGCAGGATTCAAAATAATCTTGACAGATTAGAGAGATGGGCCAAAACTAACAAAATGAAGTTCAACAGTGACAAATGCAAGATACTCCACTTAGGTAGAAAAAACGAAATGCAAAGATACAGAATGGGGGATGCCTGGCTCGAGAGCAGTACGTGTGAAAAAGATCTTGGAGTCCTCGTGGACAACAAGTTAAACATGAGCCAACAATGTGATGTGGCGGCAAAAAAAGCCAATGGGATTTTGGCCTGCATCAATAGGAGCATAGTGTCTAGGTCTAGGGAAGTCATGCTACCCCTCTATTCTGCTTTGGTTAGACCACACCTGGAATATTGTGTCCAATTCTGGGCACCACAATTCAAGAGAGATATTGACAAGCTGGAATGTGTTCAGAGGAGGGTGACTAAAATGATCAAGGGTCAGGAGAACAAGCCCTATGAGGAGTGGCTTAAGGAGCTGGGCATGTTTAGCCTGAAGAAGAGAAGGCTGAGAGGAAATATGATGGCCATGTATAAATACGTGAGAGGAAGTCATAGGGAGGAGGGAGCAAGCTTGTTTTCTGCTGCCCTGGAGACTAGGATGAACAATGGCTTCAAACTACAAGAGAGGAGATTCCATCTGAACATGAGGAAGAACTTCCTGACTGAGAGAGCTGTTACAGCAGTGGAACTCTCTGCCCCAGAGTTGGAGACTCCTTCTTTGGAAGCTTCTAAACAGAGGCTGGATGGCCATCTGTCAGGGGTGCTTTGAATGCAATATTCCTGCTTCTTGGCAGGAGGTTGGACTGGATGGCCCATGAGGTCTCTTCCAACTCTTTGATTCTATGATTCTATGATTTTACTTCGATGAACAGAATGCTAAAAAGAAAGTTAGAAAGAAAAGTCAAAATGGTGAAGTTACTCCAGAATATTTGGGCATTACTTAAATCCATGATAAAAAAAAGAATATAGCATAGGTCAGGAAGGTTTCCACCAAGTCCAAGCAGTTGCCAGTTAACAAGCAGTATAACAGAAGCTATTTGAGAACAGAAAGCTTCCTTCTGAAAGCAGAAAAGTTGCCTGAACAAGGAGAACAAAAAGGATCATAAAAAGGAACCCAAGCAGACAATAAATCAAGAGTGTATGAAAGGCAGGTTACAGGCCATAAGCAGCAGTCAGGGCTGTTTTTGTGGCTACAAGGTTCAAGCAAAAAAATTTCCCAAGTATTCTACAATCTGCTCCTTTCAGTTCCAAATAACATAAATAGGTTAAATAACTTGGTCTTTATTCAACTTAACCTTTTCGTCTGGTCCTGTTATTCCATGGTTGGCCATCATTGGTGTTAAAGGTATATTAAAGGTAGATAAAAAGACTAGCATATAGATCTGCTGATATCCAGCATCACTCTTTACTCAATAGAAAAGGGTACTGGAGAGGTTTGTGCCTCAGAATTTTAGAATTTAGATTCATTTAGTGAGGCTGAATGGCAGTAGCTTACATGCAGTATCTAATTAACTTGTGGAGTTGACCAGCTGAACAGGTAGAAGTGGCTACTAACAAACAGATCAGACAAATTCATGGAAGACTAGTCTAGCCACCATATCACTGTGAATGGTTCCAGCCCAGCTTACCTGTCCAAACGTATCTCTCCTTATGAATCATCAAGATGTTCTGGGAAGGCCCTGCTCTCGATCCTACCTTCATTGCAGGCGCGATTGGCAGGGATGAGGGACAGGGTCTTCTCAGTGGTGGCCCTCCGACTATGGAACTCCCTCCCCAGGGATATTAGATCATCCCCCTCCCACCTGACTTTCCAAAAAAGAGTAAAAACTTGGCCTTTTGAGCAAGCTTTTGGGAATGCAGCGGAATAGATAACATGAAACTATGAATAATTAACATGGAATGGCCAGACGATGCTACTGGAAAATGATTTTAACAGGACAACACCGGTGACTACATGTTTTAATGGTTTTTAAATTGTTATGTTGATTGTTTTAACCATATTTTTTATGAATGCACAGCATCGAATTGTTGCCAATCTGTAACCCACCTTGAGTCGCCTCAGGGTTAAGAAAGACGGGCTATAAACGGGCTATAAATGCAGTAAATAATAAATAAATAAATAAATGTATTTGTTCAACTGCAAACTACAGTGTAGATGTACCCTGTATCTATTTTCTCAGATGTATTTGAGAAAGTACACTCAGGCTGGCTATATATGTTAGAATGCATACAATTTGCTATGGAATCCTGGAATTTGTAGTCTGGTGAGGCACCAGCACTCTTTGGCAGAGAAGACTTAAGAACTTATAAAACTACAGTGTCAATGTTCCCATAGCACTGAGCCATGGTATAACAACGCAGTGAGTAGTAGAGAAGATTTTAAATTAAATTTGTATACCGGGGAAATATATATAAAATGATCCCAACGCTGATCGGCCAAATTATAATGAATGACACCAACACTACAGACTAGCTCACCAAAATATAGAGGGAGAATGGTTGCTAAACCAACTGTATATTTAAAAGTTAGGAACTGGGAATCACCAGAACTGAGAGACTTAAAATGATTCTTCAAAAGATTTCCGCTGCCACCATATAAATAATAAACAGGCTGAGGTATTAATGAGAGGTTGTCCACTAACACATTCTGTGTCACTATCGTTTTCTTAAAGGCTATTATAAGCTGACTTGAATAATGTTTTGTCCACAAAGGTATTCACACGGAGGCTGGTATAAGTTGATAAAAATAACAAGAATGTTTATTGAACAGGCTTGAAATATTCAGGTACAAATATACTTAATGGTTTCAGTAAAATACTGGCATAAAAAGCTTGTGGTTGCATTTGAGTAAAGATCTTAAAAACTTCTGGGTTACAAGTCTTAAAAGTTCCACCACAGAAAATTACTTCAGGAAATAAATCTCTGAAAGTAATTCCCAAAAATTCCCCTAAGGAATCTAGCCAAAAACCCTGAACTAGACTTCCTTAGGAAATGAACAGACCACTAACGGGGTGCTGTTCCACACAGTATTCTAGCTATATTCTCAATAGCTACTACACAAAAGACTGACCCAAACTTCTTCTTCAAAACCCAAACTGCTCTCACTAACACCCACGCTTCTTCTCTCTACCCTTTCCAAACTTTCAACTCGCAAACTGGGCCCTCAAACCTCAGTTTACCTGATTCTCTGATTGTATTTCCTGATGCCAATGTAGATGTCAATGTGAATTCTGAGACCAATTTAGATTATGATGGTTTGAGTAGTGAAAATCCTACAGCCTTGGAAAGTGAAAGTCAAAATTCCCATGAGAACATTCATTCCGAGCTGAGATGTTTCACTCCCTTTTCCTCCCAGCCTTAGTTCTCCAGAGAATCTGACACCTGGTCTGCCTAATGAGGATAGGCGGGGGCAGATTTGACAGAGCCGGGGAGAAGCACAAAGTTTACGTAGGTCAGCTAGATTGAGAGAAATGCAAACAAAAACTTCAGGCGTGTCTCGCAATAGATTTCTCGGCCTTAAGTATGCCTGGCCTGAATGCAGCTTCAGACCAGGCATCATTCCAGATTCATGTGCAAGCTTTTGCAGGTCTCCTGATTCAAGTGGCCTTGTTCCTCGGAGGTTTTCTAGTTGTTCCAAGTACAGTTAGTGGATTGCTAACAGGTTCCAGGATTCAGCAGTTTTGCTGTGGGTTTTATGATCTTGTTTATGGACATTTCTTGTTGCTGATTTTTACTGTGACTTTTTACCTTTGCATATTTCCTCTATTTTGTATTCATCTTTCATCAATAAAAAGGATTGTTTTCCTGAAGTCAAGTGTGGTGGATTGTAGGCCTGGGTAACAACGGAAAAATTTGTTTCTAAAATCGATTCGTTTTTTGGGGGTTTTTGCGTTTCGATATTTAAAAGAATTCCGAAATTTTTCTTTTAAAAAGTTCGATATTTACGAAATTTCGTAAATGTTAAAAAAATACGAAACATTAACGAAACAAATACGAAACAATAACGAATTGATTCGTTAATGGCGGACGCGACCGCGCAATACGCTAAAAAACCTCCAAATGGGACAGGGGGAACTTCTGAAGCTTCCCTCTCCCTCTGTTGTTGACTGTTGGTGTGATATTATAATTTTTTTTCACTAATTAAACAAAAAACAACTATAAAACTTGCCCCAGACATGCGGAAATAATAACGAAACGACCTCAAACCGATAACGAAACGAATACATAACGAATCCGAAGCAACAACGAATTTAAAAATTCGTTTCGTTTTTAAGTTGCTCCAGAATGGTTCGTTATCGCTTCGTTATAAAAAAAATAACGAATTTTTAACGAATTACGAATTAACGAAACGAAACCGCCCAGCCCTAGTGGATTGTTGTCTGAGGGTCCAGTTTCCTGCTCTGGGTTGCAACACTGTCTCCCTTTCCTAAAATGGATGCCGTGGCTTTGCCAGGCCCACTTCCTTAGGCTTTTGCCAGCTAGTTATGGTAAGGGATTCATTACACATGGCAATTGACATGGCACCAAACACCACTCCTTGTACTATGTAGATCCACCCTTCATTTACATAAGTTGATGCAACCAAATTCATTTTCTCATCAAGTCTCTGGGGTGCTACAAGATCTCCCTACATAGGTTTTCTGGGAGGAGCATTTTTATTGGTGTTCATCATGTTTATTTATCAAAGCCAACAATATCCTTTTATTTCTTGTTTCAATTTCTTGTTCCCCAGATTGGGCGAAAGATTTGTCTTTCAGTCCAAGACACATTTCCATCCCGTACCATTCACCAGTATTTCTAACTTTCAATTTTCCCCTTCGAAGTACACTAACCTCTTTCAGTTTTCTCTTGCTCACAAAACTAAGCATAAAAGTGGACTTGGTCATGTTTGCATTTAAATGTAAATTGAAAACAAATGGGAAATCAAACCCAATGCAAGTCACAAAAGAAACATGAGGTTTTCGAGAATTACAACACACTTTTTTCTGGTCGAGGCCATCCTTTTATAATTTTGGTCATGGTTAAAGGCTTCATTCTTTCATTTGGTCTTGAAACCTTTTGAAGTTCATTGTCTTGAAGTTCATTGTCACTTCACGGTCATTAATTTAAGATTTATTCTACCACTATGTAATTTTCAGCTATTTCCTGCCTGCTGGACAAAATCTGAGCGTACATGATGTTGTCTCCCAACTTTGAGACCTCTCATTTTGGAAATGTTATCAGTAAAGGATTTCACATCCTTCTCGTCTAACACATACCACTTAGATTATTTAGTAATGTGCTTGCTAAATACTATAGTATGTCTTTTCTTTTTGTTGTAGCCAAACATTAGGTCAGTCATGTAGCAAGCTGGATTAATTTCCAAGCAGTCTGAAGCAAGCAACTGCTGCTTCCGTCATACACCAGTAACTTTGCCTTTGAAAGCAGTAACAGATTGCATGCAACAATAGGGAGAATTTCACATTCAATCCTCTTTAAAATACACATAAAATATAACGTCTTTGAGGTAACACAGTGTCGTGTTTGAACGTTGGACTACAACTCTGGAAACCAAGGTTGGGTGACCTTGAGCAAGTCATACATTCTCAATCTCAGAGGAAGGCAAAAGCAAAGACCCTGGAGACTAGAATCATAGAATCATAGAATCATAGAATCAAAGAGTAGGAAGAGACCTCATGGGCCATCCAGTCCAACCCCCTGCCAAGAAGCAGGAATATTGCATTCAAATCACCCCTGACAGATGGCCATCCAGCCTCTGTTTAAAAGCCTCAAAGAAGGAGCCTCCACCACACTCTGGGGCAGAGAGTTCCACTGCTGAACAGCTCTCACAGTCAGGAAGTTCTTCCTCATGTTCAGATGGAATCTCCTTTCTTGTAGTTTGAAGCCATTGTTCTGCATCCTAGTCTCCAGGGCAGCAGAAAACAAGCTTGCTCCCTATGACTTCCTCTCACGTATTTATACATGGCCATCATATTTCCTCTCAGCCTTCTCTTCTTCAGGCTAAACATGCCCAGCTCCTTAAGCTGCTCCTCATAGGGCTTGTTCTCCAGACCCTTGATCATTTTAGTCACCTCCTCTGGACACATTCCAGCTTGTCAATATCTCTCTTGAATTGTGGTACCCAAAATTGGACACAATATTCCAGGTGTGGTCTAACCAAAGCAGAATAGAAGGGTAGCATGACTTCCCTTGATCTAGACACTAGACTCCTATTGATGCAGGCCGAAATCCCATTGGTTTTTTTTGGGGTTTTTTTTGCCGTCGCATCACATTGTTGGCTCATGTTTAACTTGTCCACACGTGCTGCAGGATGTCCCGCAAAAACAAAGTTTTTGTGGTTTAATAAACTTTTTCCATGTTTTTATGATAGAACCAATTAGGAAATGTCATTATTATCCCAAGAACAAAAAATGTGTTACATTGGTTTTTTTTACAAGTCAAGGTGCCGAACGTACTCAGAATAGGGTTCAGCACCTAGGAGAACTCTTAGAAAATCTGGAATATAACCCGGAGTGTAATCACAACTTCTCTGACATTGGAGCCATCAGCTGCCATTAAATCGTATTGGTTGCCAGTTGGGTACTTGTAATGTTGAATAGTAGCTTCATTCACTGTGACTTTTTGAGTGAACAGATACATCTGAGACATATGTCTTCCACTAACATCCGGTTCCAAGATAGTGAGGAAGCTAGAATTAATCAAAGACTATCTGAACCATTAACAATTCAGAAGCTTGAAAAATCCACTGACATTTCCTGTCATGCTATCTGTTTCTCCCTAAATCTCTTCTCAATTCACAGGGAGATATCTAAAATATTTACAAGCAATTTGCTAGCATACGCATACACAAATGCTCTTTCTCTTTTGCCATGTCTCTCCTACATTATCTCTTCAGTTATTTGAAACCATTTCCCTGCCTTTATGTGCATATCTGTTTTTATTCTGCCTTTACCTTCCTGGGAAGTCTAAAGTAATTACTGTATATACTCGAGTATAAGCCTAGTTTTTCAGCCCTTTTTTAGGCTGAAAAAGTCCCATTCGTCTTATACTCGAGTCAAGATTATTTATTATTAAATAATAATAGTAATTACTTTATTATTTAATTCTATTATTATTATTATTTTACTCTATTATTATTGGAAGGATATACAAACATATTTACACTGGAAAAGGTTGGTATCATGGTTTAATCAGAGTTGGACAGTCATATCTTAAATTACAGTTTGATGTAAATATTCAAAAACATTTAACCTACTGATGCCTCAATTAATGTAATTTTATTGGAATCTATTTTTATTTTGAAATTTACCTATAGTGGCTGCATTTCCCACCTTTGGCTTATACTCGAGTCAATATGTTTTCCCAGTTTTTTTGTGGTAAAATTAGGTGCCTCGGCTTATATTTGGATCGGCATATACTCGAGTATATACGGTATTAGACAGTTTCCCCCAAGTTACAAAAACGATATCAAGAATATTCTAGCTGTACGACTGCCAAAGCACAATATTTCAGTTCACACATCATACAGTTCACACATTCGTCACCCTTGTGGCTCTAGTGTTGTAATGCTGCTTCAAGGGAGAATAACATGACAAAGAGTGCATTCACATTATAGAATTAATTCTGTTTCACACCACTAACTGCTATGGTTCCATACTACAGGATCCTGGGATTTATAGTTAGGTGAGGCACCAGCACTCTTTGGTAGAGAAGACTAGAGACTTGCAAAGAAGAAGACTAGAGACTTGCACAACATTGGAGGCTGTGCTGTGGTGGTGGGACTGTGGAGGGATTTGTGTGCTGTTTTTGTGATGTGTGCTGGGGAAAGCATTTAATTTCATTGTATGGTGTACAATGACAACAAAGTTATTCTATTCCATTATGAGTTATTTTGTCATGTCAGGAGTGACTTGAGAAACTGCAAGTCGCTTCTGGTGTGAGAGAATTGGCCATCTGCAAGGACGTTGCCCAGGGGACGCCCGGATGTTTTGATGTTTTATCATCCTTGTGGGAGGCTTCTCTCATGTCCCCGCATGAGGAGCTGGAGCTGACAGAGGGAGCTCATCCACGCTCTCCCTGGATTCGAACCTGCGACCTGTCAGGCTTCAGTCCTGCCGGCAAAGGGGTTTAACCCACTACGCCACCGGGGGCTCCATATTCTACATATTATGTGATGTCATAGGATTTAGCCATGGTAATTAACATGGAGTTTATTTTATTTATTTATTTATCGTGTCAGGAGCAACCAGACAGTTGTATTACATTTTTAACAAAACAAACAGACAAAACACAAAGTTTGCAAACTTGGTAGTTGATTAAATGTCCTTTGACCAGTATCTGGCCACTTGGAGTGCCTCTGGTGTTGCCGCAAGAAGGTCCTCCATTGTGCATGTGGCAGGGCTCAGGTTGCATTGCAGCAGGTGGTCAGTGGTTTGCTCTTCTCCACACTCGCATGTCGTGGATTCCACTTTGTAGCCCCATTTCTTAAGGTTGGCTCTGCATCTCGTGGTGCCAGAGCGCAGTCTATTCAGTGCCTTCCAAGTCACCCAGTTTTCTGTGTGCCCAGGGGGGAGTCTCTCATTTGGTATCAGCCATTGATTGAGGTTCTGGGTTTGAGCCTGCCACTTTTGGACTCTCGCTTACTGAGGTGTTCCAGCGAGTGTCTCTGTAGATCTTAGAAAACTATTTCTTGATTTAAGTCATTGACGTGCTGGCTGATACCAAAACGGGATTAGTGGATGATCTTCACCGGGAACTGGACAGGGGGAGTGTGTCCCTGTTGGTTCTGCTGGACATCTCTTCGGCCTTCGATATCGGCGACCATGGTATCCTCCTGGGGCGCCTCGCAGGAATGGGCCTTGGGGGTACTGCTTTGCAGTGGCTCCAGTCATTCCTCGAGGGTCGCTTTCTCCTTTATACCACTCCTGTTTTTCTGCTGGCTGGTCTGGCTGATGTATTTGAGCACACGCATACCCTCCCCCATTGCAAAATACAGAAAACGACCCATCCCACTAGGTTAAGAATGTCTTAAATAAAATATAATTGTAGGGCTGTAAGCCTCAATTCAATAAATAATTCAAACTTATGCAACAATAAAAAAAACCACCAGTCTTTCTCTCAACAAGAAAAGATGTGATGCAGGCCAAAATATACATATTGTATATGAAAAGAAGCTCCAATCAGGAAAGCTATTTGTTTTTTTAATGTGGTGGCTTAATTCATCTCCAGCAACAAAACTTGTGTATTATCTAGATATGTCCGTCCCCTAACAAGGAAATAATGTATTGCCTAGATGTGTTAAATCTTGCCTAGATACTGGAGTTGACTTCAGCCTGTTGGTTGCTGCAAATCACCTCATCTCTCTATAAGCTTTTATTTATTAGTTTCTAGATGCTTTTATCTAGTGATACATTTATACTATATGTTTATGGTTGTATGGGTCATTTAAGTTTTTATCTTGGGTTCTTTTGTTCATTATTAAGTTTAAAGTTAGGCTGTCTCTATCTTGTATTGTCGAAGGCTTTCATGGCCGGAATCACTGGGTTGTTGTGGGTTTTTTCGGGCTATATGGCCATGGTCTAGAGGCATTCTCTCCTGTCATTTCGCCTGCATCTATGGCAAGTATACCTCTGAGGATGCTTGCCATAGATGCAGGCGAAACGTCAGGAGAGAATGCCTTTAGACCATGGCCATATAGTCCGAAAAAACCTACAACAACCCAGTGTCTCTATCTTGCTTGATGTGATCTGTTTTTATGTAACTTGTTTGTATGTTTTTCCTTTTCGGCATTGAATGTTTGCGTTGTATGCTGGAAACTGCCCTGAGTCCCTTTCGGGAGATAGGGCAGTCTAGAAATAAAGGTATTATTATTATTATTATTATTATTATTATTATTATTATTTCAAACACAACAAGATAAGTCCACAGCAGACACTCTGCTGGCTGTTGAATTGGATCACACGTCGGACACTTCCCAAGTGTCTAGGACTGTGTGATGTATCAGCATAATGTGTGCAGATCCCAGTAGGGTGGCCTTTTGCAGCTGGCAGATGGTAATTTTGTCAGCGCCGATTGTGTTTAAGTGCAGGCCAAGGTCTTTAGGCACTGCACCCAGCGTGCCCATCACCACTGGGACCACCTTTACTGGTTTGTGCCAGAGTCTTTGCAGTTCGATCTTTAAATCTTTGTATCGTGTCAGCTTTTCCAGTTGTTTCTCTTCAATCCTGCTGTCACCTGGGATTGTGACATCGACAATCCATACTTTCTTTTTTAACACGATTGTGAGGTCAGGAGTATTATGCTCCAAAACTCTGTCTGTCTGAATCCGGAAGTCCCAGAGGAGTTTGGCGTGTTCATTCTCTGTAACTTTTTCTGGCTTGTGATCCCACCAGTTCTTTGTCACAGGCAGATGGTATTTGTGGCACAAGTTCCAATGAATCATCTGAGCAACGGTGTTATGCCTCTGCTTGTAGTCTTTCTGCGCGATCATCTTGCAGCAGCTGAGGATTTATTTATTTATTTATTATTTACCTTATATACCGCTGTTCTCAGCCCAAAGGCGACTCACCGCGGTTCACAACAAATGTGATTTATTTTTTCATCTGCTTCCTTGCAGAGTCTACACTTGGGATCTGTCATTCACTTTTCAGTTCTGGCTTTGATGGCATTTGTTCTATTGGCTTGTTCTTGGGCTGCCAGAATCAGACCCTCCATCTCTTTTTTCAAAGTCCCATTTGTGAGCCACAGCCATGTTTTTTCTTTGTCAATTTGGCTCTCAATTTTTGGCAGGAACTGTCCATGGAGGGCCTTCTTTCGCCAGCTTGGATTGTGTTTTTACAATATTCTCTCTTTGTCTTCTTCTTCTGCTTCTTCTACTTCTCCTCCTCCTCCCCTTCCTCCTCCTCCTCCTCCTCCTCCTCCTCCTCCTATTCCTCCTTCTCCTTCTCCTTCTTCTAAACACAACAAGATGAGTCCACAGTAGACACTCTGCTGGCTGTTGAATTGGATCACACGTCAGACACTCCCCAAGTGTCTCAGACTGTGTGATGTATCAGCGAATAATGCCTGCAGATCCCAGTAAGATGGCCTTCTGCAGCTGTCAGATGGTAATTTTGTCAGCGTCGATTGTGCTTAAGTGCAGGCCAAGGTCTTTAGGCACTGCACCCAGTGTGCCGATCACCACTGGGACCACCTTGACTGGCTTGTGCCAGAGTCTTTGCAGTTCGATCTTTAAACCCTCATATTGTGACAGCTTTTCATTATTATTATTATTATTATTATTATTATTAATAATATATAATAATATAATATTATTAGCCCCCGGTGGCGCAGTGGCTTAAATCCCTGTGCCGGCAGGCCTGAAGACCGACAGGTCGCAGGTTCCAATCCGGGGAGAGGCGGATGAGCTCCCTCTATCAGCTCCAGCTCCTCATGCAGGGACATGAGAGAAGCCTCCCACAAGGATGATAAAAACATCAAATAATCCGGGCGTCCCCTGGGCAACGTCCTTGCAGACGGCCAATTCTCTCACACCAGAAGCGACTTGCAGTTTCTCAAGTCGCTCCTGACACGACAAAAAAAATAAATTATATTAGACGCTTACTTCTTGGTAGGAGAGCAATGTCCAGTCTCGATAAAATAGTAAAGAGTAGAGACATCAGACTGGCAACAAAGATCCGCCTAGTCAAAGCCATGGTATTCCCGGTAGTAACCTACGGATGTGAGAGCTGGACCTTAGGGAAGGCTGAGCGAAGGAAGATAGATGCTTTTGAGCTGTGGTGTTGGAGGAAAGTTGAGAGTGCCTTGGACTGCGAGAAGATCCAACCAGTCCATCCTCCAGGAAATAAAGCCCGACTACTCATTGGAGGGAAGGATACTAGAGACAAAGTTGAAGTACTTTGGCCACATCATGAGGAGACAGCAAAGCCTAGAGAAGACAATTATGCTGGGGAAAGTGGAAGGCAAAAGGAAGAGAGGCCGACCAAGGGCAAGATGGATGGATGGCATCCTTGAAGTGACTGGACTGACCTTGAAGGAGCTGGGGGTGGTGACGGCCGACAGGGAGCTCTGGCGTGGGCTGGTCCATGAGGTCACGAAGAGTCGGAGACGACTGAACGAATGAACAACAACAACATGGGACATTTTAAAAGCAACAGAAAAAAATGAAGGGCAGAGGATATTATCCCTGCCAAATAGGGACAGTTGGGGAAGATAGAAAACTACTGCATCTGGTTTCTCCAGCTTAAACACTAAATGTCCCCTCCACACACACAAAGACACACAAACACACCATACAGAAAGCAATTTATGAGGCAAAGCAAGCAGGAAGTATGGAACACAATACACACTCAAAAACCTTTCAGAAAGAGAAGGGTGCTATAGAAATTATACATTACCATGATAACTCCTTCCTATTTTTACTAATTGATTTATTTTTAAATGAAAGTATCAGTCAAGCACTGGGTACTTATGAGAAGATGCAGATCATTTTTTAAAAAACCGAGAGAGGGAGAAAGTACTTAAAAGCCTTCTAGAAGTGGGTTATGCATTATTAAGCAAGGAGATTACCTTAACTGAAGCGCATATTATTCCACCTGTCTCATGCTATCAGTGTATTTGTAACTGTGTCATTAGTGAACAAAGGGAAAGCATTCTCTTCTTAAGATTTAGAAATAAAGGGCCAAGACACCAGGGTTGGAGCACTACTTGCTAGAAAGGATGGATTGAAAATATGTTTTGGTCTCACTGAAAGCAACCTTCTTAAAAATATCCACATTTGAAAGGTTTATAGGGCATTTGGGAGAGAAAAAATGTCCAATCTGAAAAATACAAACAAACCAATTTCTATCAAAGGAGACAAATGTCAACATTGTCACCATCTTTGCATTCTTTCTTTCCTTCCTTCTCCCCCCTCTCCCCAAAAAAACAAACAAATTGTGGAACTCAAAGTGATGTATAAAAATGTAAACAGCAAAAGGTAAACTCACACAGAAGTCAAACATATATAAAAGGTGTGAATACAACAACAACAACAATAATAACACTTTATTTGTACCCCGCTACCATCTCCCCAAGGGACTCGGTGCGGCTTGCATGAAGCTGAGCCCAAATACAACAATACAAGCAATAATAACAACAATACAAGCAATTAAAATAAAACATGGACAATAAAATAATGCAACATCTATATAAATAAAAATGTCATGTTAGTTCGTGCTACCATCAGAACTCAAAAACCACTGGGGGAACTGACACCAAATTTGGACACAAGGCACCTAACAGTCCAATTTATGTCTTCCACTCAAAAAAATAATCATTTTGTCATTTGGGAATTA
>NW_026844366.1:190148533-190174943 GCF_025583915.1 Anolis sagrei ordinatus
CTTTCTCTCTCTCGATGTTCTTATGTTCCTGGAAGCAGTCAGGATTAAGGGAGAGATTGCTCTGTTCTGTAATTCTATCAGCTTTTCCCATGGAACGTGCCTCCATTAGCAAGCAGTTCAACATTTCTAGACTAGACCCAGGGGCATCAAGTAACTAGTGGAAACCCGAGGCTGATTTCCTCCAATCATTTATCTCACAAAGCCTAATGTAATTTTGCACGGAAGAAGGTTGCTTCTTTCATATTTTGATTTTCTTGCTTGACATAGGAAAGGAAAACACTACATTTAAGTAAATAGAAGCATGTATTGTTTCTGGCAAGGGTATCATACGAGCTTTGCTCCCAGTTGGTAATTTTCAGGATAAGAGCATTAGTTTGCTTGCGGGGAAGAGATGTGGAGAGGAAGAGCAGGTAAGTCCAAAATGCCATCTTGAGAATGAGAAAAATCAGTTGGAAGAAATCAGTGCTTGTGCCTGTAAAATGCTGCATGTTCCTTTTATTGGGACAGCAGGAGGTAAAGCCTAGTAGTTTTGAGTAATAGGGCTATTCCAATAGTAAAACAAATGAAAACAAAGGGTATTTGTTAACCATACAGCTCCAATAGTACATTGTGGGATTTGGGTTGGTTTTTGTTTTGTTTTTCCAGCTCTGCAGGGCGTCTGCTGATGAAAATGAATCAGAAAAAGAAGGAGGTAATTACTGGCTTCATAATGTTGTAAGATTTCAAAGCGCTTTAGCAGGGCAGGGATTGCCAAGGAAACCTAGCCTGATTGCACAGAGCTCCTGTTATACTAAAAAGAGAGTAGTTGTACATTTGTTTCATTTGGGGGGGAGGAAGCAGCAAAATACCAAGCATGTACTATATCACATCCAGCCTGATAATCCCAGCACATTAGCCTTTTTGTGACCCTATGACCTGCCTATCTGCGTGACCGCCTCCTCCCTTTCAAGCCCATGCGGTCCTTAAGATCTTCTGGGGATGCTCTTCTCTCACTCCCACCCCCGTCTCAGGCACAGTTGGTGGGGACAAGAAAGGGTATTCTCGGTGGTGGCACCCCGTCTCTGGAACTCCCTCCCCAGGGAGAGTAGGCTGGCACCCTCCCTAGCCACATTCCGTAAGGCATTAAAAACGTTGGATGTTTTGTCATGCTTTCGATTAACGACTCCTATGACAAATGGCCTGTATTATTGTTAGAGACCCTAAATTGGGTCTTCTTAGGTCCACGTCGCAGGAGCACAAAAGGAAGGAGACAGTCCCAATGAAAGATAAAAAACAAGGTTTTATTTTAGTTTCTTCATGAAGAAGACGGACAGTCTGACAGCATACGTAGATGCTTCCCTTCAAGTGACTGCCGCGCTCTTCCCTTGAAATCTGCATATCTTTATACCCCAGTGCAAAAAATGCAAAAAAGGGAAAGTACCACTGACATCAACAATTTTAACCTTTTACTGCGAGATCAACAATTTTAACCTTTAACAAAAGAAAACATTTTTTTTGTCATGGAAAGTATTCTCTTTCCAGCCCCTCTCCCTTGACCTTTTGATGGAAAGTACCTTCTTGTACATGCAAACTCTGCACTTTACTACAACCTTTGAAGTTAACCACAACACATCCTGTGTAAGAAAGTACCTTCTTGTACCTCTACATGTCACATCTTGTTTCTTAAAAACATTCTCTTCCATATTGCTCTTTTTCTACAGAGAAAGGGTATACTTCTATTTTGTTGTTAATTTCATTCAAAGCCCCTTACTTAGTATTTGCAAATTTCGCTCAAAGGCCCTTTCATTATGCCTTGAATTGTCATTCAATCTGATGTCCTATATTATATTAACTGATCCTGTTAATTTGCTCTGTTTCCATGTGCCGTTATACATTGTTATCCACCTTACTAAACCACCTTATCCTTTAACCAGTTCACATAGTGGTTTTCCTCCCCCTCCAAAATTAGTCTGCTGTTATTGTTGTTGCTAGCTATTATTGTTATGTTGTTTTTACGCTGTTTTATGCTTGTCTTAATTGTTATTGCTTTGTTTTTAATTGTATTCTGCCTTGGGCTTGGGCCCCATGTAAGCCACCCCAAGTCCCTTCGGGGAGATGGCGGCGGGGTAGAAAAATAAAGTTCTTCTTCTTCTTTATGATACGCTAGGAGGATCTTTTTTTTTTTTTTTACATTTCTTAACTGGAAATGCTACAAAGATATAGAAAGGATAGATTAAGCAAGAACCCCATACTTCAGATGCCCAAGGAAATATCTGATATTCTATGCACACACATTTTAAAATGACTGACATCCCTGCCAAATTGGAAATACACACGAAGTAAACACTCAATAGATCTGCCGACTACAGTAGTTTTCTAGGCACAGGCCCTGGCAACCAGAAAGGCTTCACTACTTATGGGGAACATGTTAACAATTCATATTAAAAGTGTATATTTATTTACTCCTGATTTTCTTATCTAGTCATGAATTCCCTTCTTCCTCAATGCCCCAACAATGTCTTTTGGGAGATAGATTTGTTGAAAAGTCACTTTCAGTGTAAGACTGAGCAGGGTCCTGCGTTTGACTCAAATGTATTCTAACAGAAGCCACACAAAGGGCCTAGGGACCTCATCACATTTAGGCCATTAAGTCGGTGATAGCAGGGGGATTTGCCATGGATCATGGCGAATCCAGTGAGTGGTATGGGGAACCCATTGCCCTGCATCACTCCACATTGCCCTGCAACACTTCTTACCTCGGCCTGCCTCAGGGGAGCGTGCTTGCTCCATCAATGTTCAACATTTACACAAATGACATTTACAATGTTCAACATTTACACAACATTTACACTGCCAGAAGGGACAGAGAGTTTCATCTGTGTTGATGAATGTGCTATCACCTCTCAAGCAGGGAGCTTTGAGATGGTTGAACAGCTCTCCAAAGCTCTAGGTGCTCTTACTGCCTATTACAGGGAAAACCAGCTGACCACTAATCCATCTAAAACACAGACATGTGCTTTTCATCTCAAGAACAGACAAGCATCCCGAGCTCTGAGGATCACCTGGGAAGGAATCCCACTGGAGCATTGCAGCGCACCCAAATACCTGGGAGTCACTCTGGACCGTGCTCTGACCTACAAGAAGCACTGCCTGAACATCAAGCAAAAAGTGGGTGCTAGAAACAATATCATACGAAAGCTGACTGGCACAACCTGGGGATCACAACCAGACACAGTGAAGACATCTGCCCTTGCACTTTGCTACTCTGCTGCTGAGTACGCATGCCCAGTGTGGAACACATCTCACCACATTAAAACAGTAGATGTGGCTCTTAATGAGACATGCCGCATTATCACAGGGTGTCTGCACCCTACACTACTGGAGAAATTACACTGCTTAGCCGGTATTGCACCACCTGACATCCGCCGGGAAGTAGCAGCCAATAGTGAAAGGACCAAGGCAGAGACATCTCCAGCTCATCCCCTGTTTGGGTATCAGCCAGCACGTCAACGACTTAAATCAAGAAATACTTTTCTAAGATCTACAGAGACACTCGCTAGAACACCTCAGCAAGCGAGAGTCCAAAAGTGGCAGGCTAAAACCCAGAACCTCAACCAATGGCTGATACCAATGAGAGACTCCCTCCTGGGCACACAGAACACTGGGAAACTTGGGAAACGTTGAACAGACTAGGCTCTGGCATCACGAGATGGAGAGCCAACCATAAGAAATGGGGCCACAAAGTGAAGTCCATGACACATGAGTGTGGAGAAGAGCAAACCACAGACCACCTATTACAATGCAGTCTGAGTCCTGCCACACGCACAATGGAGGACATCCTTGCGGCAACACCAGAGGCACTCCAAGTAGCCAGATACTGGTTAAAGGACATTTAATCAACTACCAAGCTTGCAAAATCTGTGGGTTTTTTTAAATCTGTGTGTTTGTTTTGTTCTGTTAGAAATGTAATACAATGGTATGGTTGCTGATGACACGATAAATAAATAAATAAATCCAGTCCAACCCCCTGCCAAGAAGAAGGAATATTGCATTCAAAGCACCCCTGACAGATGGCCATCCAGCCTCTGTTTAAAAGCTTCCAAAGAAGGAGCCTCCACCACACTCCGGGGCAGAGAGTTCCACTGCTGAACAGCTCTCTCAGTCAGGAAGTTCTTCCTCATGTTCAGATGGAATCTCCTCTCTTGTAGTTTGAAGCCATTGTTCCGCGTCCTAGTCTCCAGGGAAGCAGAAAACAAGCTTGCTCCCTCCTCCTCCCTGTGGCTTCCTCTTACATATTTATACATGGCTATCATGTCTGCTCTCAGCCTTCTGTTCTTCAGGCTAAACATGCCCAGCTCCTTAAGCCGCTCCTCATAGGGCTTGTTCTCCAGACCCTTGATCATTTTAGTCGCCCTCCTCTGGACACATTCCAGCTTGTCAATATCTCTCTTGAATTGTGGTGCCCAGAATTGGACACAATATTCCAGGTGTGGTCGAACCAAAGCGGAATATGGGGAGCATTACTTCCCTGGATCTAGACACTATGCTCCTATTGATGCAGGCCAAAATCTCATTTGCTTTTTTTGCCACCACATCACATTGTTGGCTCACGTTTAACTTTTTGTCCACGAGGGTCATAGCTTTTAGTCTAGCCGGACACTGACTCTCAGCAGCTTGCTGCCAGGTTTTGCCATTCGCTTAATAGATCTCAATATCTGCAGCTTGGGTCTCGCAATCCGTGGTCCTGATCTCACTATCTGTGATTGCTTCAAATTGTTCAATTTCACTTATGCTTTCAAATGCAGCCCTTTTAAGGTAAAAAGGTCTTGGTGACTAATAATTTGAAAAGAAACCCATTCGTGTATAAGAATAAATAAATTGCTTGTTGTTGGTTTTTTTGCCTCTCATTTTGTTATTTTTTTCTTTCAGTAGAGAAATACAAAAAGAAGCATATTATATACCCTAAATTCAGGGAGTAATAATTTCAATTTACTACAATAAGAGGTGTAAAATGTATGAGTGGGCACCAAGCTTTCACACAGTTATTCTCCAGCATAGGCAACTAAATATAATAAAGGAAAATAAAAATGAGGTCACGGGGATATTAAAAATTTATATCATGATAGTTGATTCTCGTAGCTCATCCTCTTGCAGCAACTATATATTTAGGCAAACGTATTTCACCCTTTTGCTGATGCCGTGGAATGGATCCAGATTATAACACATTTGAATAAGCATATATAAGCCCATCTAGCGTAAACATGCATTAAAGAGACAGGCCGAGCCACAGGAAATCAAAATAAGCATCTCCCATGTTATTATTATGATTAAAAATATTTTGAAGTGATATTGAGCAGGAGAATCCAAAGATGATGCCATTTACTAAAAGCACTTTCAGGTTTTGCTTTGGAAGAAAGCATAATGTAACGTAAAATCGATTTGTATCATTGTTAAGTGTATTTATACAGTATGTCATTCTAGGCTAATAATATGTATTTGAGTATGGATGGAATTGGCTGAGCGAACAAGCGGGAAAGGTACAGTTTGAAACAATGTGGGATGGAAGGAGAAGAAAGAACAGGTAGGTATTGAGAATGACGAAATTCCCCCGAAAGGGGACTCAGGGCGGCCATAATAATAATAATAATAATAATAATAATAATAATAATAATAATAATCTTTATTTATGCCCCGCTAACATCTCCCGAAGGACTCGGTGCGGCTTACAAGGGACCAAGGCCAAATACATCAGTGAAACAACAACATAACAAATACAACAATCAATAAACTCTTAAAACAAAGCAATAAACACAAACCAATAACAATAAACATTACACAATAACATCACAACGCAATTTAAAAACTATGGTCGGGCCAAATGTAGTGGTTAAAAGTTTTTAAAAATGCTGGACATGACCAGGTGAAATGGATGAGTTTGGCAATAGGTGCAGTGTGCAGACAATCTTAAATCTCTGGTAAAGTGCATTGGGACATGATGCTAGGAGTTTCCTATTCTGGGAAGGCACACTGGAACAACCAAGTCTTCAAGCTCTTCCTAAAGACTGCCAACGTTGGGGCTTGTCTGATGTCAACACATTTAAACACAAATAACACAATTAAACGTAGTCACATACATAGTTACATAACATCACAACATACAACCCTCGGAAATAAAAGAAGATTAAAAGTAAACAAGCTGTCAACAAAGATCTCCGCATTAAAATCGGTCAAAGGTCATGCCGCTCAACTCCACAGCTGTACACCCCAATCCCGATTACCAAATTGCTAGCCAAATTCTCAGCTTGTGTGCCCTTATCGCAATAGAAACAAGGGCCTGTTTGTCGTGTATTTCTAGCGCGTTTGAGCCGGCCAAAATACGGCCAACATAAACATGAGTTGTTTAAATATATAAGGTCCCAGTCGTGTTTTAATGTGAATAAGTATAGCGTCCAGGCAATGAGTCTTCTCTTCTTGGTATACAGCTCACATGTTGATACACCTACAATGCTGTAGATATACTTCCTACCTCTGGGGATGCTCCACAAATACCAAACCTTGTATCGTAGTGTATGGGCCTTCGGACTTGATTAAACTATCCTGTGCCTTTGTCCATTGTATCCAGTGTTCAAAACCGAGCTACTGAAATAACCCTCCTAAGTGTTAGGGCATTTCTCGCTTTTAAGACTCACGATGCTGTTTGGAAGCGCTATAGTTCTAAGCGCCGTTGCGCAGATAAACCATTCTCAGTGAGCAGCTTTACTGAAGGGTAGGGATAAGACGCACACTGGGACAACCACGTATTTCGAAGCTCTCCCGAAAGACTGCCTAACCGTTATCGTAGGCTTAGTCTGAATGTCCATTGGCGAGAGAGTTCTAGAGCTCGTAAGGAGCCCCATACCACAAAGACGAAGAGCCTGTAACCCTCCGTCCCCACACAATCGCGCCTTGCGATGCAGCACACTTGTAGTGGATCGGCTGGAGCCAGCGGCCTCTCACAGTATGATTCAGGAAGGAGACGTTGCCCTGTAAGCGTTCTAATATACGGAGATGCAAGGTCAACAGGTAAGGCGGATCCCAAACCGTTTAGGGCTTTGTAGGTGAGCACCTGCACCTTGAATTGGGACCGGAAAATGAATGGCAGCCAGTGGAGCTCCTTAAACAGGAGGGTTGACCTCTCTCTGTAAGGAGCACCAGTTAACAACCTGGCCGCCGCCCGTTGGACCAATTGGAATTTCCGGGCCGTTTTCAAGGGCAGCCCCACATAGAGTGCATTACAGTAGTCCAATCTGGAGGTGACTAAGGCATGGACCACCTGGCCAGATCCTCCTTCCCGAGGTACGGTCGCAGTTGGCGCACGAGTCTTAATTGCGCAAAGGCCTTCCCGGCCACCGCCGCCGCCTGAGCCTCAAGTGTAAGTGATGAGTCCAGGAGGACACCCAGACTGCATACCAAAGAGTCATTAAGTTAAGAATGGATGCAAAATAAGGTATATGATTGGATGTAAACTTTAACCTAGCACTCATTTGGAGGAAGATAGTGAATTTATTTATCGTGTCAAGGGCAGACCAGATAGTTGTGTTGCAATTTCTTATCTTGGCACAGTTCATAGAGCAGTTGTTCTTTGGCAGTTGACATGCCTTCAATGTTGATTGAGATTATTATAATGGTTGGTCCTGAAAAGGTCCATTGGTTGTTTTGTTTGCTTGTTTGCATGCTGCAAGTCACTTCTGGTCGCCTCTGGAGTGAGAGAATCAGAGAGGGGGACGCCCGGATGCCGTGCAATCCTGCGAGGAGGCTTCTCTCATGTCCCCCAGATAGTGAAGAAAAAATATAATTCGGTACAGAAAAGCAAAAAATAAAAAAAAATTGGGAACCATTTCGTGAGATCATCCCTAATCAAAATCTATATAAATAAAAAGGTAATGTTTGTTTGTGGTATTCACAGAACTCAAAAACCACTGGATGAATAGGCACCAAATTTGGGCAGCATACACCTAACAATCCAACGTATGTCCTTCACTCAAAAAATTGAGCTTGTCATTTGGGAGTTGTAGTTGCTGGGATTTATAGTTCACCTATAATCAAAGAGCATTTTGAACTCCACCAATGATGGAATTGAACCAATTTGCACATAGGACTCCCATGACCAACAGAAAACACTAGAAGGGTTTGGTGGGCATTGACCTTGGGTTTTGGAGTTGTAGATCCAGAGAGCACTGTGGACTCAAACAATGATGGATCTGGACCAAACTTGGCACAAATACTGAATATGCCCAAATGTGAACACTGGTGGAGTTTGGGGGAAATAGACCTTGACATTTGGGAGTTGTAGTTGCTGGGATTTATAGTTCACCTACAATCAAAGAGCATTCTGAACCCCACGAACAACAGAATTGGGGCAAACTTCCCACACAGAACCCCCATGACCAACAGAAAATACTTAAGGCCATCCAATCCAACTCCCTTCATCAGGGCAAGAAAACGTAATCAAAGCCCTCCTGACAAAGAGCCATCCAGCCATAGATATAGATAGATAGATATGATTCACACACACACAGATATAGTATCACAGATTTGAAAGGGACCCCTAAAGAAGGACAATTACATGTTGCATGTACCAGAGTAGGCAAACCAGACAACCTCCACATCAACACTGACAAAGAAACAGCAAGAAATACTGTTTACCCACAAGCATCAAGAAATTATATAATTACACTTTCTCATTACTTTTCCAGATCACCAGACTGGGCCACAGCAACGCGTGGCAGGGCATGGCTAGTTTGGAATAAATATAAATATAGGATATATGACAAAACACCTTTATGGGTGTCATCAAATGAAGCCAGCCAAATTAGAGGAGCCAGCAGAGAGAAGTGGCTGACTTACAAAGAAATAATAAAGAAACAGGGAGGAGAAATAGTATTAAAATCGCAAACAAAAATAAAGGAGAGATTTACAAATATAACATGGCTGCAATATTGGCAAATAAAACAATACTTTATAAAAGACAAAGAATTCGGCTTCTCAATGACAGAAAATACATGGGATAAAATATTGAAAACAGAAAAGAAAACAATAACCAAAATATATGGCTGGTCATATGTGTAAATGTTGAACATGGATGGAGCAAGCACGCTCCCCTGAGGCAGGCCGTTCTTCTGTTTCCGCCATCTGCTTCTCTGGCCCTGGAACTCAACAAAAAAGCTCCTGTTTTGTAGCAGGTTTCCTATGAGGCGGGTGAGGTGGTCGTCCTTTGTGATATTATACATTTTTCTCAGGAGGAGGCGGTGGTTCACAGTATCATAAGAATTCATAAATAAACATTTCTTTGTTTCAACTAATATATTGGAGTCTTGTGTCAAGTTACAAGACTGAAGATACATTCCTGAAAGTCAGCTGGAGATTATTTTGAAGCTACATACTGACTACAGTATTGGGTTATACATCAAAGAGACATATACAGACATTTAAAAATTGAACCCTGCAACTAGGAGAATACGAAGAGGGATGTAATGGCAGTCCAGTAAGTTTTCTTTTATTTCTAGAAGTTATTTTGTCGGGCTTCGAAGTGGCTGCATGCCATTCCAGTAGTTCCCAGGAAGGCATGTAGACACCTCCCCCCACCCCAAGAAAATCAGTGTTTTTGGGGTGGCATGTGGACTTAAACCTACACCGAAGTGGGTTTCTTAAAGCCACTTCAGCACAGTTTTAAGCCCTGTCTGGTAGTGCCCATAGAGTAAGGAAGGGAAAAGATCCAAACCAGGCTATTTAAAAAGGAAAACCATTTAAGTCAGGCCCCATTTACACTGCCATATGAACTCAAAATTATCTGCTTTGAACTGGATTATATGGCAGTGTAGACTCATATAATCCAGATCATATAGATGATCTGCTTTGATAATCCGGATTATATGGCAGTGTAGATCCAGCCTCAGTGACTTTACCAATGCAATAAAGGCATCATGCCATAACAGTCATGTGCTTGCATCCAGTAGCCTGGACACTAGAGGAAATAAGAGGCAGCTTTCAGTTATTAAGCACTGACAGTATTTATTGTGAATTTTTGAGGTTGTTATTTTTAAACATTGTCATTAAAAAGACAAAAAAGAAAAGAGGTTTAGAAAGAGAGTAGGAAATTCTGGAAGAGAAAGTCTGGGGGTGGATCTCTCCTCTACTGACGTTGCATAATGAATGACCTTACCTATCTCATCTAAAACTTACAAACTTGAAGGTATTGAAAAAGTGCCAATGAGAAAACCCCACCCCTTTCCCCAGAATTGTAGAAACATCAGCAATGTTTGCTTCATATCACAGCCAGGTTGGTCTTTTTCTTAGGCACAGACATGATGCTAAAGGCTGACTAAGATCTTTTCTGAGGGGAAAAATGTTCTCAGCTTTCATCCCAAGCTAATTGGAATAAATCAATGAAGGCTGACAAAGACAGCAAACATGATACACACACATATACACACAATGCCAGGAATCATTCATCCATTGGTGTATGAACCTGGAAACAACACATAGGAATGCCACCTGGGTCTACTACCAGACTCAAAGGCCCCTTCCACGTGGCTGTATAAAATCCACATTGAACTGGATTATATGGCAGTGTGGACTCAGATAAGCCAGTTCAAAGCACATTTTGTGGATTATCTGCCTTGATATTCTGGTTTATAGGGTTGTGTGGAAGGACCCAAAGTTTTGATAGAACCTTAGTGAAATTATTTCAGGAGGTATTTCATTAGAAATGCAAGAGGTGACCTTCCCTACCCTTTGATAACATGAATAGATGAACTGGGTTGTTGTAGGTTTTTCTGGGCTATATGGCCATGTTCTAGAGGCATTCTCTCCTGACGTTTTTGGCATTTTTTTTTTGCGGTTGCGAGAGTGCACTTCGCCTGCATCTATAGGCCCAAAGCATACCTCAGAGGTTAGTGCAGGCCTCATAGCCTCTGAGAATTCTCTGCCATAGATGCAGGCGAAACGTCACAGCCGACGAGAATGCCTCCAATAAGAACATCGAGACCATATAGCCACAATGGTCTTACAGGTGTTTTGGACTTCAACTCCCAGAAATCCCAGCCAGCCAGCCAGCCTACCAGCTGTTAGGAACTATCTGAGCTGAAGTCCAAAACACCTGGACGACCAAAGATTGGGAACGACTCTGCTCTAGTGAATTCAGGATACAATTTCATAGCTCTCTAACTCTCTACATCAGTGTTTCTCAACCTTCCTGAAGCCGTGACCCCTTAATACAGTTCCTCCTGTTGTGCTGACCCCCAACCATAACATTATTTTCATTGCTACTTCATAACTGTCATTTTGCTACTGTTATGAATTGCAATGCAAATATTTGATATGCAGAATGGATTTCCATTCACTGGACCAGTTTTGGCACAAATACGTGATACAGCCAAATTTGAATACTGGTGGGGTTGGGGGGCAGGGATTGATGTTGTCATTTGGGAGTTGTAGTTCCTGGGATTTATAGTTCACCTACAATCAAGGAGCATTCTGAACTCCACCAATGATGGAATTGAACTAAACTTGGCATTCAGAAATCCTGTGACCAATAGAAAATATTGGAAAGGTTTGATGGGCATTGACCTTGATTTTTGGAGTTGTAGTTCACCTGCATCCAGAGAGCACTGTGGGCTCAAACAATGATGGATCTGGATCTAACTTGGCACAAATACTCAATATGCCCAAATGTGAACACTGGTGGAGTTTGGGGGAAATAGACCTTGCCATCTGGGAGTTGTGGTTGCTGGGATATATAGTTTACCTAGAGTCAAAAAGCATCCCGAACCCCACCAACAATAGAATTGGGCCAAACTTCCCATACAGAACCCCCGTGACCAACAGAAAATACTGTGTTTTCTTATGGTCTCTGGTGACCCCTCTGAAACCCCCTCGCGACCCCCCCAGGGGTCCCGACCCCCAGGTTGAGAAACGCTGCTCTAGAACATGGCCATATAGCCTGAAAAAACCTACAACAACCCAGTGATTCCGGTTATGAAAGCCTTCGACAATAGGTTCTTTCCAGCTAACAAACATATTGATTTTATACAATAATTGATAATGGATAAATATTAGACCATTTAACATGAGTTAAAACAGTTTAAAATAATATAATCAACACACATGGAAATTGGATACGGTCAGATCTGATTCAATATTTCACATTCACACTCATCTACAGGAATAAACTGATTTTATGCAGCAGGTTGCATGTTTTATGTAGAGGTGTGAGATCACTCAATCATGCTCCGTATCAAAGTAGATAAAGGTAAAGATTTTCCCCTGACATTAAGTCCAGTTGTGTCCGACTCTGGGATGTGGTGCTCATCTCTATTTCTAAGCCGAAGAGCCGGCGTTGTCCATAGACACCTCCGAGGTCATGTGGGCAGCATGACTGCATGGAGCGCCATTACCTTCCCGCCGGAGTGGTATCTATTGATCTACTCACATTTGCATGTTTTCGAACTGCTAGGTTGGCAGAAGCTGGGGCTGACAGCGGAAGCTTACACCGCTCCCCGGATTTGAACCTCCGTCCTTTCGGTCAACAAAATCAACAGCTCAACGCTTTAACCCACTATGCCGCCGGGGGCTCTGAATCAAACTTTACCTATATTCTGTTTTCTGAAGTCCACTGAGGACTATAGCTAGGTTCTGGCAAAACAGAAAATGTTCCCTTTATTTTCAAAAACTCTTTCCCCAGTTTTGAAAGCTCCTGCTTATACTTCAAACTGAGCTGATAAAATATGCATCAAGCAAAATAGAATTCTGCGTCTTAATTAAAAAGCAAACTCTAGCCAGCCAAATTGTTTACCATTTCAGCTTCAAAAGATCTGCCATGTATGTGTGTGGTGTGTGTGTGTGTGTGTGTGTGTATAGATATGCCGTGTTTCTTGGCCACCACTGCATCTATCTGGCAGTTTTGTTGCTGCCAGATAGACACATTCCTTCAGTACCACTTGGACTCATCTGCTCCACAGTTCATTTTCAATTGTACTATCCCATCATCTTGGTCAGTGCTTTCCAAACTGTGTGTCAGGGCGTGAGTAGTGTGTTGCCTGTAGTCCACAGGTATCTTGCATGTCCCCTGCCTTCCCACCCCTACAAAGTCCAATCCCCTTTTGCATTAAGGAAGACACAATCAAAGCACCCCTGGATGACCATCCAGCCTCTGTTTAAAAAACATCTAGAGAAGAAGTTTACTTACTACAGAAGAGGAGTCCCGATACTGCTCAAGTGTAGGTACAGTTCTAACTTTTATAATTTGCACAATTTGTTGTTTAAGTTGCAGTAATTACCACTAAAATGAGCAGGTTTCCAATTAAGAAAATGAAATCTGTTGACAATTATGTCTGTGATGAGTCACATGAAGTGGCTTACTTACTTAGGCAATCCCTCGTCTGAATAGGATTGTCTTCCAAGATCGGTGGTATGTATGTAGGTGACTGTGGAGACCTATTCTTGATCTGCATGTTCTCATTGGTTTCCAGGTGGAAGGAGATCCTGGTTGGTGTTGACTTGACGCGCCTTCCTCTTGGCACATTTCTCTCTTTCGCCCTCCATTTGTGCCTCTTCAAATTCTACAGCACTGCTGGTCATAGCTGACCTCCCACTGGAGCGCTCAAGGGCCAGGGCTATAGAGACACCTGGCTCGACGCCTGGCTCGAGAGCAGTACGTGTGAAAAAGATCTTGGAGTCCTCGTGGACAACAAGTTAAACATGAACCAACAATGTGATGTGGCGGCAAAAAAAGCCAATGGGGTTTTGGCCTGCATCAAGAGGAGCCTAGTGTTTAGATCTAGGGAAGTAATGCTACCCCTCTATTCTGCTTTGGTTAGACCACACCTGGAATATTGTGTCCAATTCTGGGCACCACAATTCAAGAGAGATATTGACAAGCTGGAATGTGTCCAGAGGAGGGCGACTAAATGATCAAGGGTCTGGAGAACAAGCCCTATGAGGAGCGGCTTAAGGAGAGCATGTTTAGCCTGAAGAAGAGAAGGCTGAGAGGAGATATGATAGCCATGTATAAATATGTGAGAGGAAGCCACAGGGAGGAGGGAGCAAGCTTGTTTTCTGCTTCCCTGGAGACTAGGACGCGGAACAATGGCTTCAAACTACAAGACAGGAGATTCCATCTGAACATGAGGAAGAACTTCCTGACTGTGAGAGCCGTTCAGCAGTGGAACTCTCTGCCCCGGAGTGTGGTAGAGGCTCCTTCATTGGAAGCTTTTAAACAGAGGCTAGATGGCCATCTGTCAGGGGTGATTTGAATGCAACATTCCTGCTTCTTGGCAGGGGGTTGGACTGGATGGCCCATGAGGTCTCTTCCAACTCTTTGATTCTATGATTCTATGATTCTAGAGGGAACTACACAAGAATCAACTGTCGTACATAAGAAGTGCAAATAAAAAAATGTCAAACCTTGTTTATACAGTAAAGATGCGCAAGTACTTCATCAGTGTCGGAGATGGATGATGAAAGCGACAGCTCCCCTGGTGGCCAGAAAAGTGAAATAGCCTCTGACTGTCTGTCTATATGTATTGTGTGTCTTTGGCACTGAATGTGTCAGGTTTTACAATGTATTGTAATGTAATATAGCTGAGTCATGCACTGCTAATAGGCTTCTATTGGAAATGCTGAGTCATGCATTAACTGTATATAGGAATCATTTGGGGAATGTGTTCTGGCCTAGTCCAGGTGATTGTGAATGATGTAATCCTGGGTCTGAGTTAAGTTAATGAGTTGGGAACCAATCAGAGATTGCTATGTGTAATTGTATAGAATTGTATATAAGGAAGTCATGTACAGTGTATTCTCTCTCCTTGTGCTGTGATGCTGTTCGTCGAAGGCTCTATGTAATTGATTAAAAGAACCTGTCTGCTAAGACAAGATACAACTGTGTGCTGTGGTAAGTTTGTAATGTCAGCTAGATTGGAGGGGAAAACAATAGTAAAACTGACAATGGCCGGCATGTGCTCAAGTGTCTGTAAAAGAGTTCCAGAGTGACTGCAGTTTGTGGGAGCAGTTGACTGAAAATGCTGTGCAGGAAGAAGCTACTGGAAAGTGCTGAAGTTGTGCAACTGATCTACTGCTGAATTGTGAAATTAATCTCAACAGAATGTTTGCCATATATGTGTACATTGTAATCCGCCCTGAGTCCCCTGCGGGGTGAGAATACTGTAAATACTGTAAATAAAATAAATAAATAATAAATATATGGATGATTATAGGATTAACTGAATGGGTAAGAGACTTAACCCATTCAGTCTCAAGGGGGACATGGTTTAAGTGGTGTCCAGCAGTCATTTGGTAAGAACCCAGCACATTGTGGCTTGTCTTAATTGTTGAACGATCATTTCCTTTTTTCTTTTTTTTGGGTTTATTTATTTCTCGTGTCAGGGCAGCCAGTCAATTATATTACATTTCTAACAGAACAAAGCAAACAAACAGAGAAAATACAAAATGTGTGAGTTTGGTAGTTGATTAAATGTCCTTTGACCAGTATCTGGCCACTTGGAGTGCTTCTGGTGTTGCTGCAAGAAGGTCCTCCATTGTGCATGTGGCAGGGCTCAGGTTGCATTGCAGCAGGTGGTCAGTGGTTTGCTCCTCTCCGCACTCGCATGTTGAGGATTCCACTTTGTAGCCCCATTTCTGAAGGTTGGCTCTGCATCTCGTGGTGCCAGAGCGCAGTCTGTTCAGCGCCTTCCAAGTCGCCCAGTCCTCTGTGTGCCCAGGGGGGAGTCTCTCATTTGATATCAGCCATTGGTTGAGGTTCTGGGTTTGAGCCTGCCACTTTTGGACTCTCGCTTGCTGAGGTGTTCCAGCGAGTGTCTCTGTAGATCTTAGAAAACTATTTCTAGATTTAAGTCGTTGACGTGCTGGCTGATACCCAAACAGGAGATGAGCTGGAGATGTCTCTGCCTTGGTCCTTTCACTATTGGCTGCCACTTCCCGGCGGATGTCAGGTGATTTTTTGCATTGATCTAGCTAGCATTTTTGAGTTTCTATTGCTGTAAAGGGTGCTTGATTGCAAATGACAACAGCAACAAACAGGAAGAAAAATTTACTGGAAAACAAGTAGGCAGTCTAGACTTCCAAATTAGTTACCAAGGCTATTACAAAATGATGATTCAATGATCACATTTACTAATCTGAAAAATCTGTCTACAGTGTTGTGTGAGTGGCTGGCAGCCTCAAATAAGCTCTGGTTTCGTTAACAAATTAAATAAACATAAATTACATAAACATAATGGTTACATAAAAATCAACTGCCTCTGCTTCTTCTCCTGTGACAAATGGAGGTACTGAGTGAATTTCCCAGATAAGACAACATTCCATCATTGTTGATAGTATAACTCCGTATATTTTGTTTTTTCATTGCCTAGTTCTTTACTGCCTAGTGATCTTTACATCAATGGCAACAAGCATAACAAAGTAAGTGTTTTAAGAAGCAAGTTCCTGTTAGCGCCCTAGACAGGAAGCAGGGCCAGCTTTAAAGCATATAGAGGATAAGAAGAAGGGATAAGAATTCATTCCAGTTAGTTCAGAGATTTCTTCTAGAAATCCGTTCATCCACAGCTGTAACATTCATCACAGACCAAATAACATTCTGTACTCACTCTTGCTCATATGGCTCACGAAATGCTACATCAGAGAACAAAGGTACTAAACCTGCATCATATGAGGGATGAATGAAAAGTAATGCCTCCACCTTCGTAACTTGGGTTTGGATGGGAATATTTTAATACATCAAATGCAGAAATAATCCTTAGAATGTGCTCTTTAACTACCACTATTCACTTTTCCACCTAATGACCAGACAATTCTATACATTTCTTCCAACGAAGAAGCCGTCACGGAAGAAGTCGACACTCTGTTTCCGCAACCAGCGTCTCACAGTTCTCTCATCCTGGGTACCCATCATGCACAGATCTTCTGATAGCCAAGCAAAGCAATAATGTGACCCACACATTCTTGTGAAATGCCGATTATGCTTGAAATTTCTCTCTGAGTGATACGATGATCGTCCTGAATCAATCTGTCAACCTTTTGCTTGTGAAACTCGGTGGTTGCTGTCACAGCACATCCAACACTTTGTTTGTCACACAAGTCAGATGTTCCCACCTCAACATCTTTAAACTTACCCGCCCAACGACACACAGTAGTCACATCAACACAATCACCATAAACAGCGTGCATTCTCTGATGAATCTCCTTTGGGGTGACACCTTCTGCTGTCAAGAATTCAATGACTGCATGTTGCTTAAGTTGCACTGACTGACCGTCTGTGCGGGGTTCCTTACTTTGCATTTTAACAACACAACAGTTCAATGCTAAGGCTTACCACCAAAATGGAACTGTAGAGGAGAGTCTACTGAACAAGCCAGTACCTGCCACATACTAGTACTGCCATCTGTTAAGGAGTTATGAAGGTGGAGGCATTACTTTTAATTTAACCCTCGTAGAACAGATAAAATAACCATGTGCTTATGTTAAAAAGAAATAAATAAACATTGGTGGTCAAACCATCATGAATCCATAAACCATCTCAGTGTTTATATTATTGCTTGTATTATTGTTGTTATTGTTTGTATTACTGATGTATTGTGGGCTCGGCCTCATGTAAGCCGCACCGAGTCCCTTGGGGAGATGGTAGCGGGATATAAATAAAGATTATTATTATTATTATTATTATTATTATTATTATTTACTTTCAGCAGAAGGTCTGACACCCATTTAATGTTGTATTCTCTTGTTTGTTATGTTTATTCAATAAAATGGGGGAGGGCTAACAAATTATAGGGAACATTTATTCATTTGATTTATATCCTGCTTTTTTCTTGAATGGGCCCCAAAGCAACTTACAATATAAATCAAAACAGGGCATCTGAAACAGTACGGAGGGTGAACATTCAAAAAACATTAAACTACCCATTTGGCAAACATAAACAGTGTTAACCCTCAATCAGTACAACAGTGGCGTTTCCTCCACTTTGCTCTTAAATATCTCAGAATTCTCCAACTCATCTTTGAACTTCACTCCTCTGTCCCTTTCTCTCTTCTTCCAGAGGAGGGTGACTAAAATGATCAAGGGTCTGGAGAACAAACCCTATGAGGAACAGCTTAAAGAGCTGGGTATGATTAGCCTGAAGAAGAGAAGGCTGAGAGGAGATATGATAACCATGTATAAATATGTGAGAGGAAGCCACAGGGAGGACCAAGCAAGCTTGTTTTCTGCTTCCCTGGAGACTAGGATGCAGAACAATGGCTTCAAACCACAGGAAAGGAGATTCCACCTGAACATTAAGAAGAACTTCCTGACTGTGAGAGCTGTTCAGCAGTGGAACTCTCTGCCCTGGAGTGTGGTGGAGGCTCCTTCTTTTAGAGGCTTTTAAACAGAGACTGGATGCCATATGTCGGGGGTGCTTTGAATGCGATTTTCCTCCTTCTTGGCAGAGGGGTGGACTGGATGGCTCGTGAGGTCTCTGATTCTAGGTGCAAAGATACCACCTAAGAAGGACCTCAATGAGAAAGGACAATCCTCATGAAGTAGAACTGGCAGGTTGTGAAAGTTCAATAGAGCCAAGACCTCTGTGAGCATGCTCTTCCTTTTGCATTTTGCAACCAGCAACACCAGCTGCCCCAGCTGGGAAACATCATTGTACAGTTTTATGTTCAAGATCCCCAGGCCTCCATGTCTCACATTTTTGTACATAAGGCGGCTATTAATCCTTGGCTGTTTTCCTTTAGGTGGAGAAGTGTTTCACATTTTCTGCAAGGCTTTAAAGTGATAGGGTTTCATAGAATCATAGAATCAAAGAGTTGGAAGAGACCTCATGGGCCATCCAGTCCAATCCCCTGCCAAGAAGCAGGAATATTGCATTCAAATCACCCCTGACAGATGGCCATCCAGCCTCTGTTTAAAAGCTTCCAAAGAAGGAGCCTCCACCACCCTCCGGGGCAGAGAGTTCCACTGCTGAACGGCTCTCACAGTCAGGAAGTTCTTCCTCATGTTCAGATGGAATCTCCTTTCTTGTAGTTTGAAGCCATTGTTCCGCGTCCTAGTCTCCAGGAAGCAGAAAACAAGCTTGCTCCCTCCTCCCTGTGGCTTCCTCTCACATATTTATACATGGCTATCATATCTCCTCTCAGCCTTTCTCTTCTTCAGGCTAAACATGCCCAGCTCCTTAAGCCGCTCCTCATAGGGCTTGTTCTCCAGACCCCCGATCTGCTCCTTCCTCTCACATATTTATACATGGCTATCATGTCTCCACTCAGCCTTCTCTTTTTCAGGCTAAACATGCCCAGCTCTTTAAGCTGCTCCTCATAGGGCTTGTTCTCCAGACCCTTGATCATTTTAGTCACATGCAGGGGAAAGAATGATAGCGTTGTTATCATAGTTTCTTCATTTTTGCTTTGGGGTGTTATTTAGGAAATGTATACAGACAAACAGTAAGCCCTCCCACATGGCTATGAGCTGACAGGGAAGAATGGCATTTTTTTTTAAAAAAAAAGCAATACAATCTGGCTTCTCCCTTTGAAATTACAAAATACTTACCCCTATCTAAAATGAGCCCTAAGCTGATCAATCAATCACTTTATTTATAGCTGGAATTAAAAGTATGTTGACTTGAAAAATAATGTAGATACAGTAGATTTAGCTGCTAAGTAGTTTAAAGCTTACTATACTTATGTGAACTGAGTTCTGAGGATATTTCATAATGATGATGGTGATGGTGATAATAATTTCTAATCTGCCTCTCCCTGTGGATTCAGGCAGGGAATAACAACACATTAAAATAAAGATGGAGCACAGCGTAAGTCCAGAGAAGCTTTTTCAACATTGTTGAGTTTCCAGGCTCTTGGTGAGTCACAGCATTTCCGATTCTGTACAAACTGAATCATAGGTCATACACATAAATATTCTGAGCATCACCTCCAGAACAGTTATCTTCACATTGTTAGCAGCATGACAGTGCCAGCTACAAATAAAATGACTATATGCTGGGATTCCATTCAGTTTCAACAGAAAGCCATTGTTTAGTTCTTGTATTATTCTACAAGGCATTCATCAATGACTCCAGTGAAAAGGATGGGAGAAAGGGGCAGTACTGATTAGCAGCAGCATCCACCATTCCCACCCCCAGGGCAATTCAATCCATGAAATCTAATCATATATTTGTGAAACTTGACATAACTAGGATATAATAATAATAATAATAATAATAATAATAATAATAATAATAGTCTATATAAATAAAAATGTAATGTTCGTTTGTGGATTAACAGAACTCAAAAACCACTGCGGGAATTGACACCAAATTTGGACACAAGACACCTAACAGTCCAATATATGTCCTTCACTCAAAAATTGATTTTGTCATTTGGGAGTTGTAGTTGCTGGGATTTATAGTTCACCTACAATCAAAGAGCATTCTGAACCTCACCAACGATGGAATTGAACCTGGCACAAATACTCCATATGCCCAAATATGAACACAGATGGAGTTGGGGGAAATAGACCTTGACATTTGGGAGTTGTAGTTGCTGGGATTTATAGTTCACCTACAATCAAAGAGCATTCTGAACTCCCACCAATGATGGAATTGAACCAAAAATGGCATACAGGACTTCCATGACCAACAGAACACACTGGAAGGGTTTGGTGGGCATTGACCTTGAGTTTGGGAGTTGTAGTTCACCTACATCCAGAGAGCACTGTGGACTCAAACAATGATGGATCTGGACCAAACTTGACACAAAAATTCCATATGCCTAAATATGAACACAGATGGAGTTTGGAGGAAATAGACCTTGACATTTGGGATTTGTAGTTACTGGGATTTATAGTTCACTACAATTAAAGAGCATTCTGAAACTCCACCCAAGATGGAATTGAACCAAAAATGGCATACAGGACTTCCATGACCAACAGAACACACTGGAAGGGTTTGGTGGGCATTAACCTTGAGTTTGGGAGTTGTAGTTCACCTACATCCAGAGAGCACTGTGGACTCAAACAATGATGGATCTGGACCAAACTTGATACAAATATTCCATATGCCTAAATATGAACACAGATGGAGTTTGGGGAAATAGACCTTGACATTTGGGATTTGTTGTTACTGGGATTTATAGTTCACCTACAATCAAAGAGCATTCTGAACACCAATGACAGAACCAAATTTAACACACAGAACTCCCATGACTAACAGAAAATACTGAAAGCGTTTAATGGGCATTGACCTTGAGTTTTGGAATTGTAGTTCACCTACATCCAGAGAGCACTGTGGACTCAAACATTGATGGAACTGGACCAAACTTGGCAGAGATACTCAATATGCCTAAATATGAACACCAGTGGAGTCTGAGAAAATAGACCTTGACATTTGGGATTTGTAGTTACTGGGATTTATAGTTCACTACAATTAAAGAGCATTCTGAAACCCACAAACGACAGAAATGGGGCACTTCCCACACAGAACTCCCATGACCAACAGAAAATACTTAAGGCCATCCAGTCCAACTCCCTTCTCCAGGGCAAGAAAACGTAATCAAAGCCCTCCTGACAAAGAGCCATCCAGCCATAGATATAGATAGATATATATGATTCACACACAGAGATATAGTATCCTAATTTGAAAGGGACTCCTAAAGAAGTACAATTATATGTTGCATGTTCCAAAGTAGGCAAACCAGACCATCTCTACATCAACACAAGCATAAAGAAATTACATACATTGGAAACCAACACTTTCTCATTACTTTGTTTTCCAGATCACCAGACTGGGCCACAGTAACGCGTGGGCTAGTATTTAATAAGAACTTTACGAATACAAGAGGTCTATGTTAAAAAGAGGGCCAGTGTGGTGTAATGGTTTGAGCATTGGCCCATGTCTCTGGAGACCAGGGTTTGAATCTCCTCTATGACATGGAAACCTACAGTGTCTCATTGGGCAAGTCACACACTCTCAACCTCAGAGGAAATCTCCCTCTGAACAAATCTTGCCAAGAAAAACCCCATGATAGTTTCACTTCTATGTCTCCATAATTTAGAAATAACTTGGAGGCACACAACAACATGTAAAAGTGGACTGACAGATTTCAATGTCAAGATCTACTTCATTATCTCCTAGGCTGCACATGGTTCTTGAGGCTATTTGGAAGTTCTAAGAGTCCTCCTGACCACTTCCTGAAATTTGAAGTGTTTCTGTCCCCAAATGACAATAGCATAAGCCTCTTGGGGCATGATTATGTGTACCACTTTGCTGGGAAACCCGTCCTTTTAGGATCTTTTTTCAGACCATTGGGTGTTTTTATGCAAAACAGGAAGTCACTGGACAGGAAGTCACAACTATAGAGGCTCACATGGGGAACTAATTCCTCAATTCCTCAATCTGCTATAAAGGCTCAGTGAATGTATCAGAATTGCTTCACATCCCTCTTCCACCCAGAGCGGCAAGCTGCATTTGTCATAGGACTTCATCACAAAGGTCCATGGATTTGTCACGCATTGTGGCGAATCCATGGAGTCCCGGTGGGAGGTGTAGAGAACCTGTTGCTCCATGCCCTTCCTCGCGTGACTTACCAGGGACCCCATCACATGTGGGGAAAGGCCACTGCCCAGCTTCCCCCCATACTCCGCTTCCTCTCCCCTTTCCCAGTGGAGTCTGGCTGAAAGTATGTGTGTGTTGTGTATTTATTAGGCAACAATTCGATGCTTCAACAATTATAACAAGTAAAAAAAAATCAAGAAATTCTGTTAAAAACAATAGCATATGATTCCTCAATTCATATGATATAAAAAAATATAAAAACCGTACAAAGCCTTAAAACATTATCGTGAGCGTCTCCATGTCAAATCGTTATTCCATTGCGTTATCGAGTAGTTCCATAATTCTGTTAAAGGCCCCCAGTGGCGCAGTGGGTTAAAGCACTGAGCTGCTGAGCTTGTTGATCGAAAGGTCGCAGTTTCGATTCCGGGGAGCGGCGTGAGCTTCCGCTGTCAGCCCTAGCTTCTGCCAACCTAGCAGTTCGAAAACATGCAAATGTGAGTAGATCAATAGGTACCGCTCCGGCGGGAAGGTAACGGCGCTCCATGCAGTCATGCTGGCCACATGACCTTGGAGGTGTCTACGGACAACGCTGGCTCTTTGGCTTAGAAATGGAGATGAGCACCACACCCCAGAGTCAGATCACCACACCCCAGAGTCAGACATGACTGGACGTAATGTCAGGGGACTACCTTTACCTTTACCTTATGCCGTATTTGGGAAGGCCTGCTCAAAAAGCCAGGTTTTCACCTTTTTTCGAAAAGCCAGGAGAGAGGGAGCCAATCTTCTATCTCTAGGCAGGGTGTTCCACAGTTGAGGGGCCACCGCTGAGAAGGCCCTGTCTCTCGTCCCCACCAAACGCATCTGCAAAGAAGGTGGGAGGGAGAGCAGGGTGTCCCCAGAGGATCTTAACATCCTAGATGGTTCATAAGGAGAGATATATTCTGATAGGTAAGTTGGACCAAAACCGTGTAGAGCTTTATAGGCTAAAGCTAGCACTTTGAATTGTGCCCAGAAGTAAACAGGCAGCCAGTGGAGCTGGCACAACAGAGGAGTTGTGTGCTTTCTGAGCGCTGCTCCTGTTAGCAACATGGCTGCTGCTTGTTGGACCATTTGAAGCTTCTGAGCAGTCTTCAAAGGCAACCCCACGTAGAGAGCGTTGCAGTAGTCTATACAGGATGTAACCAGAGCGTGGACTACCATGGCCAAGTCAGACTTCCCAAGGTACGGGCGCAGCTGGCACACAAGTTTTAACTGTGCAAATGCTCCCCTGGTCACCGCCGAAACCTGGGGTTCCAGGCTCAGCGATGAGTCCAGGATCACACCCAAGCTGCGAACCTGCGTCTTCAGGGGGAGTGTGACCCCATCCAACACAGGCTGTAACCCTATGCCCTATTCGGCCTTGCGACTGACCAGGAGTACCTCTGTCTTGTCTGGATTCAATTTCAATTTGTTCACCCTCATCCAAGGAGCCCCCGGTGGCGCAGTGGGTTAAACCCCTGTGCCGGCAGGACTGAAGACCAACAGGTCGCAGGTTCGAATTCGGGGAGAGGCGGATGAGCTCCCTCTATCAACTCCAGCTCTTCATGCGGGGACATGAGAGAAGCCTCCCACAAGGATGATAAAAACATCAAATCATCCGGGCCCCCTGGGCAACGTCCTTGCAGACGGCCAATTCTCTCACACCAGCAGCGACTTGCAGTTTCTCAAGTCACTCCTGACACGATATATAGCAGGATCATCACAGCGGCCAAGCACCAGTTCAGGACCTGAACAGCCTCCTTAGTAGCAGGTGGGAAGGAGTGACAGAGTTGGACATCATCTGCTTACAGATGACACCGTACCCCGAAACTCCGGATGTAATGGGCTCTGTTGAGAAAAAGGAGAGGAAGCAGCGTACGATGGGGAAAGGAGCCCATCTGGTGAGGTAGTTGGACAGTGATATGAAGAAGTGACAGAGAAAGTTTCTGGAAACTCCGATTTGAGAAAAAGAGAAGTGTGTGTCAGCCACAAAAATGGCCAAGTCACAACTATTCATGCAAAACAGCTACAGTTTCAAAATATCATTATGGATCACTGAAATATTACAACTGCTCATTTCTTTCATGTCTTACTACAATTGATTTTATATAAATCAATAGTTGTGAAGGGAAATTTTCAGTGGCACATAGGTGCCATGGGGACAAAGCCAGACTCTGACTCCCACCCCATCTAAGGTTCAGGCCTAAGTGACAGGAAAGCTTTAGGGGTGCCCTGTATTTCTGTATGCAGAGAGAACCAACCAACCTTTCTAGAGGGTTTGTTACATGCTTACTTACTTAGGTGATCCCTCGTAGTCCGAGGATGATGGTCCTCCAAGTTCAGTCTCCTGGGGGTGGGTTCGTAGGTGGCTGTGGAGCCCTATTCTTGACCTGCATCTTCTTCCACAGTGAGGGCATTGGTTTCCAGGTGGAAGGCGGTCCCGGTCGGGGTTGGCTTGACGCGCCTTCCTCCTGACACGTTTCTCTCTTTCACCCTCCATTCGTGCCTCTTCAAATTCTGCAGCACTGCTGGTCACAGCTGGCCTCCAGCTGGAGCGCTCAAGGGCCAGGGCTTCCCAGTTCTCAGTGTCTATGCCAGAATTTTTAAGGTTGGCTTTGAGCCCATCTTTAAATTTCTTTTCCTGTCCACCAACATTTCGTTTTCCGTTCTTGAGTTCGGAGTAGAGCAACTGCTTTGGGAGACGGTGGTCAGACATCCAGACAACGTGGCCAGTCCAGCAGAGTTGATGGCGGAGGACCATCGCTTCAATGCTGGTGGTCTTTGCTTCTTCCAGCACGCTGACGTTTGTCCGCTTGTCTTCCCAAATTTGTCCGCTTGTCTTCCCAAGAGATTTGCAGGATTTTCCGGAGGCAGCGCTGATGGAATCATTCCAGGAGTTGCATGTGACGTCTGTAGACAGTCCACGTTTCGCAGGCATAGAGCAGGGTTGGGAGGACAATAGCTTTATAGACAAGCACCTTGGTATCCCTACGGATGTCCCGGTCCTCAAACACTCTGTTTCATTCGGAAAAATGCTGCATAATACATATTTATATAATACATATTTTTAAAGTTTTAAATGTGATTTATGTATCAAAAGAGCTGGGCTTGGTAAGAATAGTTGAGTAGGAAAGTAGACATTCTCTGAACACACTGAGGGATCCTGGCATGGCCCTCTTTTGTCTTCAAAGACTCTGCATACCCAGCATACAAATGCCTTGAAGGGAACTGAATGCCGTCTGCCGCATTACACTACACAGAGCTTGACATGAGATTCAGAATACAACATTTAAGGAAACATAGTACAACAATGCTGCCATCCAGTGGCTCTGTAACAACAAGCAAGTAGAGATGAAATCAATAACACCAGAAAAACAGTAATCAGAGGCATGTAAGGGAGGAAATTAGGATGGACAAATGCAAAGCATGATATATTTATTTGGAGTCTACTTATGAGCTAGAATGACTCCTGGTGTTGTGTTGCTGCAAGGAGAAGAGGCCGTTTCAGAATGATTCCCCATTTGTATGTTTAGCTCTTTGCATTTTCCCCAAAACAAGTGTCTCAGTTGAGAGGTCTTGATCCAAGACACTTCCTGCTAAGCAAGTTTTCTACTTGAAAGACTATTCCATTGTGTTTGTTTACAAAATGGGGTGATTTCCCCAATTACAATCCCAGCTCTGGGGTGTTATAAGGGTTTTCATTAAGCTCTTTTTGACAACAAGATTATAATTGTTTTTGTTCTTCTGTGCCTTCGGGTCATTTCCAATTTATGACAACCCTAAAATGGCTCTAACAAGAGTTTTTAAAAAAATAAATTTTAATAAAGCCGCTCCTC
>NW_026844366.1:190181640-190326558 GCF_025583915.1 Anolis sagrei ordinatus
ACATCTATTATATATATATATATATATATGATGACAGCCACAAAATGATGATGATGATGTTAACAATAATATGTCACAGAATAAAAAAATACAAATATAATACTGATGAGAATGACAGCCACATAATAGTACTTAACAAAACAATAATACAATGCCACATGGTAATCCTAATAACAATATAATGCTACAAAATAAAATCAATAATATAATGTCACATAATAATAATAATCATTCTCCTTTTGGGCCTCTTCCAGCTGTCCTGAATGCTGCTTCTCCTAGTGTCTTTGGCCATCCTCCTGCTTTGCTGGGCTTGGCCCAAGATGGCAGAGAGTCCTCCTTCCTCGCCGCTGCCGGAAACCCCATTGGCACAGACCAGGGCCGACCCCAAGGAAGCCCCCTCTGAGCCTACGGAGCACCCTGTTTGCCAAGGCAAGTCCCTGCATCCCGATGCAGACCCTCAGGGTCGGAAAGGGCCCCTGGCCAAGTTCGTGCTGGGCTCCTTTGAGGACAACTCCTCGGATGAAGAAGAAATGGCAGCCCAAAAGCGGAGAGGCAGCTTGGCCAGCGATCGGACCTTCTCCTCCTCTTCTGTGAATTTGGCTTCGGAGGTCGGCCTTCCCATGAGGTCAGTGACAAGAGGATTTGAGTTTGCATTTCAGAATACAAGCTGGGTAGATGTGGGGAATGCCGTGGATGTAGCGTACCTGGATTTCAGTAAGGCCTTCGACAAGGTCACCCACGACCTTCTGGCAAGGAAACTAGTCCAATGTGGGCTAGGCAAAACTACGGTGAGGTGGATCTGTAATTGGTTAAGTGGACGAACACAGAGAGTGCTCACTAATGCTTCCTCTTCATCTTGGAAAGAAGTGACAAGTGGAGTGCCGCAGGGTTCCGTCCTGGGCCCGGTCCTGTTCAACATCTTTATTAATGACTTAGATGAAGGGTTAGAAGGCAGGATCATCAAGTTTGCAGACGACACCAAATTGGGAGGGATAGCCAATACTCCAGAGGACAGGAGCAGGATTCAAAACGATCTTGACAGATTAGAGAGATGGGCCAAAACTAACAAAATGAAGTTAAACAGTGACAAATGCAAGATACTCCACTTTGGCAGGAAAAACGAAATGCAAAGATACAGAATGGGGGACGCCTCGCTCGAGAACAGTACATGTGAAAAAGATCTTGGCGTCCTCATGGACAACAAGTTAAACATGAGCCAACAATGTGATGTGGCGGCAAAAAAATCCAATGGGATTTTGGCCTGCATCAATAGGAGCATAGTGTCTAGATCTAGGGAAGTAATGCTACCCCTCTATTCTGCTTTAAACCACACCTGGAATATTGTGTCCAATTCTGGGCACCACAATTCAAGAGAGATATTGACAAGCTGGAATGTGTCCAGAGGAGGGCGACTAAAATGATCAAGGGTCTGGATAACAAGCCCTATGAGGAGCGGCTTAAGGAGCTGGGCATGTTTAGCCTGAAGAAGAGAAGGCTGAGAGGAGATATGATAGCCATGTATAAATATGTGAGAGGAAGCCACAGGAGGAGGGAGCAAGCTTGTTTTCTGCTTCCCTGGAGACTAGGACGCGGAACAATGGCTTCAAACTACAAGAGAGGGGATTCCATCTGAACATGAGGAAGAACTTCCTGACTGTGAGAGCCGTTCAGCAGTGGAACTCTCTGCCCCGGAGTGTGGTGGAGGCTCCTTCTTTGGAAGCTTTTAAGAGGCTGGATGGCCATCTGTCAGGGGTGATTTGAATGCAATATTCCTGCTTCTTGGCAGGGGGTTGGACTGGATGGCCCATGAAGTTTCTTCCAACTCTTTGATTCTAAGATTCTATGGGGTCAGACTACATGGCCTTTGGGAGTCCCTGCCATATCAATTGCAATATGGACTTCTTTGAAAAGACTCTTCTTCTTTGGAGGCCCTCCAAGCAGAAGTTAGATGTCCATCTCTATCTCTATTTTTTCCTATAGAGAATGGGGAGTCAGTCTAGGGGCCCTTCCACACAGCCATATAAGCCAGAAAATCAAGGCAGAAACCACACAGCCAAATAAACCAATTCAAAGCAGATAATCTGGGATTTCATTCAGCTGTGTGGAAGGGGCCCAGGTGACCTTTTGGGGTACCCTTCCAACTCTATTGCATTATGCACTTTCTTGGAAAGATCATAGAATCATAGAATCATAGAATCAAAGAGTTGGAAGAGACCTCTTGGGCCATCCAGTCCAACCCCCTGCCAAGAAGCAGGAATATTGCATTCAAAGCACCCCTGACAGATGGCCATCCAGCCTCTGTTTAAAAGCTTCCAAAGAAGGAGCCTCCACCACACTCCAGGGCAGAGAGTTCCACTGCTGAACGGCTCTCACAGTCAGGAAGTTCTTCCTCATGTTCAGATGGAATTCTCCTTTCTTGTAGTTTGAAGCCATTGTTCGCGTCCTAGTCTCCAAGGAAGCAGAAAACAAGCTTGCTCCCTCCCTCCCTGTGGCTTCCTCTCACATATTTATACATGGCTATCATATCTCCTCTCAGCCTTCTCTTCTTCAGGCTAAACATGCCCAGCTCCTTAGCCGCTCCTCATAGGGCTTGTTCTCCAGACCCTTGATCATTTTAGTCGCCCTCCTCTGGACACATTCCAGCTTGTCAGATGCTGGCTCATCCTTCTTTGGAGGCCTTCAGTCAGAGTTTGGATAGTCATATCTAGGTGTCTATCTCTTTATAGAAGAATGGGGTCAGACTAGATGACCTTTAGGGTCACCTTCCATTTCTAATGGAAATATAGACTTCAATTGAAAGTGATAGACTTTCCTTCTTAGCCAGCCTTCAAACATTATTGTCATTATATCTATATATATAAATTTGTTAGGGGCATCCAACGAGGAAACAAAACTCAAAAACCCCCCAACGAAACTTAACCAAAATTCCCATGCCCATAACACAACCCACAAGGTACAAACATATCTACTCAAAATGAAAAACAACACAACAACACACTCACAAAACGGCAAAACAACAAAACTCAGAAATCCCCCAACGAAACTTAACCAAAATTCCCATGCCCATAACACAACCCACAAGGTACAAACATATCTACTCAAAATGAAAAACAACACAACAACACACTCACAAACGGCAAAAACAAAACTCAAAAACCCCCAACGAAACTTAACCAAAATTCCCATGCCCATAACACAACCCACAAGGTACAAACATATCTACTCAAAATGAAAAACAACACAACAACACAGCTCACAAAACGGCAAAACAACAAAACTCAAAAAAACCAACGAAACTTAACCAAAATTCCCATGCCCATAACACAACCCACAAGGTACAAACATATCTACTCAAAATGAAAAACAACACAACAACACACTCACAAAACGGCAAAACAACAAAACTCAAAAAAACCCCAACGAAACTTAACCAAAATTCCCATGCCCATAACACAACCCACAAGGTACAAACGTATCTACTCTAAATGAAAAACAACACAACAACACACTCACAAAACGGCAAAACAACTGAGCATGCGCATTGGCGCCCAGCCGCAAGTTCCCTGGCGCGCGCACATGCCCTTCCGGCCAACGTTCCCTCTGCGGAAACCATGCCCACTCCAAGCCCCGCCGCGCCGCTTCCCGCACACACACACACCCCTGCCGCACATACACACACAACCCCACACTCCATCACTCCCCCCGCCGCCGCACACACACACGCAACCCCACTCCCCCGCCGCCGCACACACACACGCAACCCCACACTCCATCACTTCCCCCGCTGCCGCACGCACACACGCAACCCCACTCCCCCCGCCGCCGCACACACACACGCAACCCCACGCTCCATCACTCCCCCCGCCGCCGCACGCACACACGCAACCCCACTCCCCCCGCCGCCGCACACACACACACAACCCCACGCTCCATCACTCCCCCCGCCGCCGCACACACACACGCAACCCCACGCTCCATCACTCCCCCCGCCGCTGCACACACACACACAACCCCACGCTCCATCACTCCCCCACCCCAATCTTACCTCCTTTTACTTCACGCCACCTCCAAACCCCACCCCGCCCCTTCCCGCCCTGTCAAAATCTAGGAAAGACAGGAAGGAAGGAAAGAAGGAAGAAAGAGAAAGGGAGGTAAAGAAAAAGGGGGAAGGAAGGAAAGTTAGAGAAAGAAGGAAGAAGAAAAGGAAAGAAAAGGAAAGATGGAAGGAAAGGAAAGAGAGACAGCAGAAAAGAAAGAAAAAGGGGGAAGGAAGGAAAGAGATAGAGAAAGAAGAGGAGAAGGAAAGATGGGAGGGAAGGAAGGAAGGAAGGAGGGAAAGAAGGAGAGAAAGAGGGAAGATTGGCCACAGCAACACGTGGCGGGTAAAGGTTGTTATTTCTTATTATTATTATTATTATTATTATTATTATGCTATTGTTCCTATGAGACCCTGGAGGAATGGGAGAGGTGTCAGGTCCCAGAGGCAATGCATTGCATTATTGTTATTGTTATGATGGTGGTAAAATAAAAGGAAATAAAAAGTGAAAGAAGGAAGCAAACAGGGAGGGAAGAAAGGCAAAGGAAGAAAGGGGGAGGGAATGAAGGAAATAGAGAAGGATGAAACGAAAGAAGGAAAGAAAGAAAGAGGTAGAGAAGGAAGAAAGGAGAGAAAGGGGGAGGAAAAGGGTGTAGGAATAGGTAGGTACCTCTCTTTCATAATAGTCCAGATATCTACCTCAACTTTGATAAGTTTTACTATAGGCCACAGCAACGCGTGGCAGGGCACAGCTAGTTATATTACATTTCTTTATAGGAGAATGGCTCAGAGTAGATGCCCTTCCATTTCTATTGCATTATGGACTTCCTTGTAAGAATGGGGTTGGCCTAAATAATCTTTAGGAACCAATAGCCATGTATAAGTATGTGAGAGGAAGCCACAGGGAGGAGGGAGCAAGCTTGTTTTCTGCTTTCCTGGAGACTAGGACACGGAACAATGGCTTCAAACTACAAGAAAGGAGATTCCATCTGAACATGAGGAAGAACTTCCTGACTGTGAGAGCCGTTCAGCAGTGGAACTCTCTGCCCTGGAGTGTGGTGGGGGCTCCTTCTTTGGAAGCTTTTAAACAGAGGCTGGATGGCCATCTGTCAGGGGTGATTTGAATGCAATATTCCTGCTTCTTGGCAGGGGGTTGGACTGGATGGCCCATGAGGTCTCTTCCAACTCTTTGATTCTATGGGAGCAGGGCCTCCCCAGACGATCTTAACATCCTAGATGGTTCATAAGGGGAGATGCGTTCGGACAGGTAAGTTGGGCCAGAACCGTTTAGGGCTTTCTAGACGTAGCAGTGGCGATGCTTTTCTTCAAGATTGCACATTCGCTTTTTTTTCTGCGGCCTTGCCTATTAGCAATTCTTTCTCCAACTTGCAGGAACGGCAGCAGCCTTCTGTGCTTTCATTTTTCTTGTCATTGGCGTTCACTCCATTTGCTTCTTCAGCAGGTCAGGCACCAAATCCTGTTAGATCCTAAGCTCTTCTTCTTCCCCTGTTAGTCAGGTTTTGATTTTTAGCCAGAGTAGAGTAGAATTACATTTTCTTTGACAATCTTGCAAATCTTACAGTTCAATCTTTTACAGAGTTCTTGGGAAATGAAGAGGTAAACGGCTTTCCAACCTTTCCATTTCTCCCAATGTTGTCCTGTGATATTGAGATGTCCGGACGTATTTTGCTGCACCAGGCCATAAGGGCTTCTAAGGGGTTGTTCCCGGTTTTCCTCCTCCACCCCAGAGCTATAACTTCAATATTAGCTGAGCTTCCAGCTTGTATTTCAGTTGTTGACTCACTTCCTACATATTATTGACCTTTTTTCTCTTGCCTTGGACTGGGAGCTGGGCATGTTTAGCCTGAAGAAGAGAAGGCTGAGAGGAGCCTATGACTTCTTAGCCTTTCATCCAGTATTCAAGAGAGATATTGACAAGCTGGAATGTGTCCAGAGGAGGGCGACTAAAATGATCAAGGGTCTGGAGAACAAGCCCTATGAGGAGCGGCTTAAGGCGCTGGGCATGTTTAGCCTGAAGAAGAGAAGGCTGAGAGGAGATATGATAGCCATGTATAAATATGTGAGAGGAAGCCACAGGGAGGAGGGAGCAAGCTTGTTTTCTGCTTCCCTTGGAGACTAGGACTCGAAATAATGGCTTCAAACTACAAGAAAAGAGATTCCATCTGAACATGAGGAAGAACTTCCTGACTGTGAGAGCCGTTCAGCAGTGGAACTCTCTGCTCCGGAGTGTGGTGGAGGCTCCTTCTTTGGAAACTTTGAAACAGAGGCTGGATGGCCATCTGTCAGGGGTGATTTGAATGCAATACTCCTGCTTCTTGGCAGGGGGTTGGACTGGATGGCCCGTGAGGTCTCTTCCAACTCTTTGAGTCTATGATTCTATGTTCATCATTTTTTATTTCTTTATAGGAGAATGGAGTTAGTCTAGATGACCTTTGGGGTATCCTTCCAATTCTATTGCATTATGGCAGTGTTTCTCAACCTGGGGGTCGGGACCCCTGGAGGTGTCACGAAGGGGTGTCAGAGGGGTCGCCAAAGACCATCAGAAAACACAGTATTTTCTGTTGGTCATGGGGGTCTCTGTGGGAAGTTTGGCCCAATTCTATCATTGTTGGGGTTCAGAATGCTCCTTGATTGTAGGTGAACTATAAATCCCAGCAAGTACAACTCCCAAATCTCAAGGTCTATTTTCCCAAAACCCCACAAGTGTTCACATTTGGGCATATGGAGTATCCGTGCCAAGTTTGGTCCAGATCCATCATTGTTGGAGTCTAGAGTGCTCTCTGGATGTAAGCGAACTTCATCTCCCAAACTCAAGGTCAGTGCCCACCAAACCCTTCCAGTATTTTCTGTTGGTCATGGGAGTTCTGTGTGCCAAGTTTGGTTCAATTCCATTGTTGGTGGGGTTCAGAATGCTCTTTGTTTACAGGTTAACTATAAATCCCAGCAACTACAACTCCCAAATGACAAAATCAATCCCCCAGCCAACCCCACCAGTATTCAAATTTGGGCATACCGGGTATTTGTGCCAAATTTGCTCCAGTGAATGAAAGTACATCCTGCAGATCATTATTTACATGGCGATTCATAATGTTAGGGTTATGGTTGGGGGTCACCACAACATGAGGAACTGTATTAAGGGGTCGTGGCATTAGGAAGGTTGAGAACCACTGTATTATGGGCTTCCTGTAGAACAGAAGCTCTCCGAAGCTCTAGATGCTCTTACTGCCTACTACAGGGAAAACCAGCTGATCCCTAACTCATCTAAAACACAGACATGTGCCTTTCATCTCAAGAACAGAGAAGCATCCCGAGCTCTGAAGATCACCTGGGAAGGAATCCCACTGGAGCATTGCAGCACACCCAAATACCTGGGAGTCACTCTGGACCATGCTCTTACCTACAAGAAGCACTGCCTGAACATCAAGCAAAAAGTGAGTGCTAGAAACAATATCATACGAAAGCTGACTGGCACAACCTGGGGATCACAACCAGATACAGTGAAGACATCTGCCCTTGCGCTGTGCTACTCTGCTACTGAGTATGCATGCCCAGTGTGGAACACATCTCACCATACTAAAACAGTGGATGTGGCTCTTAATGAGACATGCCGCATTATCACGGGGTGTCTGCGCCCTACACCACTGGAGAAATTACACTGCTTAGCCGGGATTGCACCACCTGACATCCGCCGGGAAGTAGCAGCCAATAGTGAAAGGACCAAGGCAGAGACATCTCCAGCTCATCCCCTGTTTGGGTATCAGCCAGCACGTCAACGACTTAAATCAATAAATAGTTTTCTAAGATCTACAGAGACACTTGCTGGAACACCTCAGCAAGCGAGAGTCCAAAAGTGGAAGGCTCAAACCCAGAACCTCAATCAATGGCTGATACCAAATGAGAGACTCCCCCCTGGGCACACAGAGGACTGGGCGACTTGGAAGGCGCTGAACAGACTGCGCTCTGGCACCACGAGATGCAGAGCCAACCTCAAGAAATGGGGCTACAAAGTGGAATCCTTGACATGCGAGTGTGGAGAAGAGCAAACCACTGACCACCTGCTGCAATGCAACCTGAGCCCTGCCACATGCACAATGGAGGACCTTCTTGCGGCAACACCAGAGGCACTCCAAGTGGCCAGATACTGGTCAAAGGACATTTAATACAATACCAAGCTTGCAAACTCTGTTTTTTCTGTTTGTTGAATCTGTTTGTTTGTTATATATATATATATATTAAAAAAATCATTATTTTCTATTTCTTTATAGGAGAATGGGGTTAGTCTAGATGACCTTTGGAGTATCCTTCCAATTCTATTGCATTATGGCCTTCCTTGGAAAGAATCTCCTTTCCAGGCATTCAAACCGAATAATAATCTAGATGTGGCCACCAGGGGTCGCTGGTGGGATCCCAAGGAGGGGCCAGCAGAAGGGAAAGAGAAAGAAAAGGGGAAGGAAAGGAGGAAGGGAGGAAGAAAGGAGAAGGCTGAGCAAACCAGTAGTAAAGCAAGGAAGCTAACCGGTTAGCAAACAAGAAGGGAAACCAGCAAGAAAGCAAGCCAGCAAACAAGCAAGGAAGGAAACCAGTGAGCAAGCAATCCAAAGCAGTATGCAAACAAGAAAGGAGCAAAGTCAGTAAGAAAGCAAGGAGATGAGCAAGTAAACAAGCCAAGAAACCAGCAAGCGAGCTATAAAGGAACCACGTAATCAAGGAAAGAAAGCAAACAATCCAGAAAGCAAACAGTCTAGCAAGCACACCAGTAATCGAGCAAGACAGGGAACCAGTACGCGAGGAAGAAAGGAAACCTGTAAACGAAGAAGCCAGTAAGCAAGCAAATCAGAAAGCAAACAATCTGGCGAACACAGTAAACAAGCAAGTGAGGAAGAAAGGAAACCAGTAATCGAAGAAACCAGTAAGCAATCAAACTAGTAGGAGAGCAAACTAGTAAGCAAGACTGCAAACCAGTGAGGCTTCCACAAAACAAGCAAGGAAGCCACAGAACAAGTGAGCAAACAAGCAAGTCATCAGTAAACAAATACACAAACAAACCAGTCTGCAAGTCATCTGCTGGAAGAAAAAGGGGCCGGATTGAACTGGTTGCAGCATCTGATAAGAGGGTCAGTTATTGGAAGTGGGGGTTGGTTTCAGAGGGAAGGGTTTTGGGTAGGATTCAAAATAATAATCGGAAGCGATAATAATAGGAATAACAAATATAATGGTTTAATCATAGCAGATAATCAATAATAATAGTTCTTCCCTTGCCCCCTTTTCCAGGCCCAGCATGTCTTTGGGACGGCGCATGGAGCGAAGGGGAGGCCGGGACCTTCCTCCCAGGGACTTGGTGGCGGTGGCCTCTCCAGCTGAGTTCCTCACCCGCTTCGGGGGGAAGCGTCTCCTCCAAAAGGTACTGGATCCCAAAATGTGAGGCTGCGGCAGAACAGGTTGAGGCCATCCAGAGGAGCCAAGGGTACAGGTCGAAGGAAGCCCGGAGTCCCATACACTTCAGTTTTGGCCAGGCCTCCTCTCTTGGAATGACTCTTTTCTCTTTCTTCGTTTTCCCTCATAACTTTCCCTCTTTCTTTCTTTCCTTCTAACCTCCCTCCCTTCGCCTTTCCTTTCTCTACAAGAAAGGAGATTCCATCTGAACTTCTTGACTGTGAGAGCCGTTCAGCAGTGGAACTCTCTGCCCCGGAGTGTGGTGGAGACTCCTTCTTTGGAAGCTTTTAAACAGAGGCTGGATGGCCATATGTCAAGGGTGATTTGAATGCAATATTCCTGCTTCTTGGCAGGGGGTTGGACTGGATGGCCCATGAGGTCTCTTCCAACTCTTTGATTCTATGATTCTCCTTTTTCCTCATATGTGTCCTTCCCTAGTTACATCATACAGGACCAGTTAGACAGCTGCTTAATTTCAGACAACACACACACATGTGTCTGTCTATCTATATTATACATCGTCATCTAGTAGTAGGTCTATTATATAATATTATATGCCTTCACTAGATACAGGTTTGTAATATATATCTATCTATATCTATATATATATAATGTAATGTTGGTTTGTGGGATTAACAGAACACAGAAACCACTGGACAAATTGACACCAAATTTGGACACATTAACCTATCAGGCCAATGAGTGACCATCACTCATAAAAACACTGAAAAACACAGAAGAGACTTAAAAAGCCAAAAAATAAAAAAATACATTACAATGCATGCGCATAACTACATATATACACATAAACACAAATATATACGCACACATACACACATATACACAGACTGGGCCACAGCAATGTGTGGCAGGAGACGGCTACTGTATATATATGTATATGCAATATTCATTATATTATATTATATATAAATATTAATCTCTCTCTTCACCTAGTAACAGATATGTAATATTATGTATACACATACATATATATATACTAGCCATCCCCTGCCACGCGTTGCTGTGGCCCAGTCTGTGTATATGTGTTTTGTGTGTGTATATATGTGATTTTGCGCATGCGTTGTAATGTATTTTTTTTTATTTCTTTGGCTTTTTAAGTCTCTTTTGCTGTGTTTTTCAGTGTTTTTATGAGTGATGGTCAATTGTTGGCCTGAGAGGTGTATTGTGTCCAAATTTGGTTTCAATTCATCCAGTGGTTTTTATGCATTGCTGTGACCCAGTCTGTGTATATGTGTTTTGTGTGTATATATACGTGGTTTTGCGCCTGCATTGTAATGTAATTTTTTCTGTTGGCTTTTTAAGTCTTTTCTGCTGTGTTTTTCAGTGTTTTTATGAGGGATGATCACTTGTTGGCCTGATAGGTGTATTGTGTCCAAATTTGGTGTCAATTCATCCAGTGGTTTTTGAGTTATGTTAATCACACAAATGGATATATTACATTTTTATTTATATCGATACTAGCCATCCCCTGCCACGCGTTGCTGTGGCCCAGCCTGTGTATATGTGTTTTGTGTGTGTATATATATGTGTATATATGCTATTTTGCGCATGTGTTGTAATGTATTTTTTTATTTTTTGGCTTTTTAAGTCTCTTTTGCTGTGTTTTTCAGTGTTTTTATGAGTGATGGTCGCTCATTGGCCTGATAGGTGTATTGTGTCCAAATTTGGTTTCAATGCATCCAGTGGATTTTGAGTTATGTCAATCCCACAAACGGACATTACATTTTTATTTATATAGATAATAGCCATCCCTGCCACGCGTTGCTATGGCCCAGCCTGTGTATATGCGATTTGTGTGTATATATATATGTGTATATATGCGGTTTTGCCCATGCATTGTAATGTATTTTTTATTTTTTTGGCTTTTTAAGTCTCTTTCACTGTGTTTTCAGTGTTTTTATGAGTGATGGTCACTCGTTGGCCTGATAGGTGTATTGTGTCCAAATTTGGTGTCAATTCGTCCAGTGGTTTTTGAGTTATGTTAATCACACAGATGGATATATATTTTTATTTATATAGATCCTAGCCATCCCCTGCCACATGTTGCTGTGGCCCAGTCTGTGTATATGTGTTTTGTGTGTATAATTGTGGTTTTGTGCATGCATTGTAATGTTTTTTGGGTTTTTTTTGCTTTTTAAGTCTCTTTTGCTGTGTTTTTCAGTGTTTTTATGAGTGATGGTCACTCGTTAGCCTGAGAGGTGTATTTTGTCTATATTTGGTGTCAATTCATCCAATGGTTTTTGAGTTATGTCAATCCCACAAGCCAACGTTACATTTTTATTTATATAGATATAAGACGATGCAGGTCCAGGCTATTTGACTGACCGCATCCCCTTGTACAAACCTGTTTATAGAATCATAGAATCAAAGAGTTGGAAGAGACCTCATGGGCCATCCAGTCCAACCCCATATCCCAAGAAGCAGGAATATTGCATTCAAATCACCCCTGACAGATGGCCATCCAGCCTCTGTTTAAAAGCTTCCAAAGAAGGAGCCTCCACCACACTCCGGGCAGAGAGTTCCACTGCTGAACGGCTCTCACAGTCAGGAAGTTCTTCCTCATATTCAGATGGAATCTCCTTTCTTGTAGTTTGAAGCCATTGTTTCGCGTCCTAGTCTCCAGGAAGCAGAAAACAAGCTTGCTCCCTCCTCCCTGTGGCTTCCTCTCACATATTTATACATGGCTATCATATCTCCTCTCAGCCTTCTCTTCTTCAGGCTAAACATGCCCAGCTCCTTCAAGCCGCTCCTCATAGGGCTTGTTCTCCAGACCCTTGATCATTTTAGTCGCCCTTCTCTGGACACATTCCAGCTTGTCAATATCTCTCTTGAATTGTGGTGCCCAGAGTGGTGTTCAGGCACTGAGATCTTCAGAAGAAGCCCCTCTCTTGATCCCACCTCCACCTTCTCAGTAGCTGCCCCTCACTCTGGAATTCCCTTCTTCCTAGGGAAGCCAGAATGGCCCCTTCCTTGATGTCCCTCCCGTGGCAGGCTTTTCATTCAGGCTTTTAAAGATGAAGGTGTTTAAGATCTAATCAGGATGCCATAGTTTTTAGCATTGAATATGTTTTGATGGTTTTTAACTGAAAATTTTAATGCTGTTTGTGTTTAATTCTGTTTTAATGTTTGTATATTTGTATATTTTAAATTGGATACCAATGCTTTTATGTCAGGTCGCTTTGAGTCCCCTTTGGGAAGATAAACTGGAGTAATAATAATAATAATAATAATAATAATAATATTATATGTATATACAATCTATATATATAAAAATGCTCTGTGCATAATGAGTACCTTAAAAACAAAAGAACCAATGAATGAAATCACACCAAATTTGGCAACAAAACATCTCACAACACAAGGAGTGACCATCACTCAAAAAATTATGATTTTGTCATTTGGGAGTTGTAGTTGCTGGGATTTATAGTTCACCTACAATCAAAGAGCATTCTGAACTCCATCAACGATGGAATTGAACCAAACTTGGCACACAGAACTCCCATGACCAACAGAACATACTGGAAGGGTTTGGTGGGCATTGACCTTGAGTTTGGGAGTTGTAGTTCACCTACATCCAGAGAGCACTGTGGACTCAAACAATGATGGATCTGGACCAAACTTGGCACAAGCACTCAATACACCCAAATATAAACACTGGTGGAGTTTGGGGGAACATTTGGGAATTGTAGTACTGGGATTCACAGTTCACCTACAATCAGAGAGCATTCTGAACCACACGAATGTCAGAATCAGGGCAAACTTTCTCACACAGAACCCCCATGACCAACAGAAAATACTCAAGGCCATCCAGTCCAACTCCCTTCACCAGGGCAAGGAAACGTAATCAAAGCCCTCCTGACAAAGAGCCATCCAGCCATAGATATAGATATGATTCACACACAGAGAGATATAGTCATAGATTTGAAAGGGACCCCTAAAGAAGGACAATTATATGTTGCATGTTCCAGAGTAGGCAAACCAGACAATCTCCACATCAACAATGACAAAGAAACAGCAAGAAATACTGTTTACCCACAAGCATAAAGAAATTACATATATTAGAAATCAACACTTTCTCATTACTTTATTTTCTAGATCAACAGACTGGGCCACAGCAACGCGTGGCAGGGGACAGCTAGTATTCAATATAGAGAGAAAATACTACATTTATGTCTTTGCCTAGCAATAGATGTGTAATAATAATAATAATAAATATATAATAAATATTATATGTCTTCGCCTACCTTTGTGATAAGAACAGATAGTCAAAACTTTGATCTATACCAATAGATAGATAGATGACACACACACAAACATATGTAAATATATGTAAATAAGCTGTTTGGGCAGGTGCTGATTGCCAACAACGGCATTGCGGCCGTGAAGTGCATGCGCTCCATCCGACGCTGGTCCTACGAAATGTTCCGGAATGAGAGGGCCATCCGCTTTGTGGTCATGGTGACCCCTGAGGATCTTAAGGCCAACGCAGGTTGGTGGGAGGAGATAGAAACATTTTATATGTATTTGCATATATTTAAATGTATTTGCATACATTTCCATACCTCCCACACTTTCCAGAGTACATAAAGATGGCTGACCAATACGTCCCAGTCCCTGGAGGGAGTAACAATAACAATTACGCCAATGTAGAGCTCATCGTGGACATCGCCAGGCGCATCCCGGTCCAGGTAAGGGGCCATCTTTGGATGCCATTATATTATTATTTATTTTATTTATTATTATTTATATGCATTGTATTGCGTAGATTATTTTATTTATTTCATTATATTTCATTGTGTTTATTATATCTATTCCTTTATATTATATTACAATATTTTATGCCTATGTTTATGTTTCACTCTGTATGCTTTTTTGTGTTATTTTGTCTATGTGGAAACCACCTTAATCCCCTAGGAGAGATAGAGCGGTATATAAATAAAGTTATATTTATTATTATTATTATTATTATTATTATTATTTATTGTATTTATTTCAATATATATATTATTATTTTATTATATTTACTTCATTATATTTATTATATGTATTCTTTTAATATTGTTGTGTTTATCTCTTATGTCTCATATGTTTATTGTTATAGTTACTATATTTATTTCATCATATTTATTGTATTATATTTATTATATTTACATTTGTTATTGTTTTTCTTGTATTATCTTTATTATATTTATTTCATTATATTTATTTTGTTGTTTATGTTTATTCATTATTGCATTTTAATTATGATTGTTTTTATTGTATATATTCTACTTTTCTCAAAAATTGTGAATTGTGATTATTTTTTATGTTTAATTTATTATATTTATTTGTTATATTTATTTTGCATTTTTATTATTGTTTTTATTTTTTGTGTATTTTTCTTCTAAAAATACTCAAAAAGTGATGAGTTGTGATTAAAAACAATACAGGATACATTTTGAGACATAGGCAATAAACATTAGGAATGGTGCTATAATATATAATAATATAATAACAATGATAATATACAATGACAATTCAACTTGAAGTAGCTATATTGTACTATTATTGTATATTAATATTGTTGTTATTTTATATTAGTATTGTGATTATTTTATAATCTATTATTATACGTTATTATTAACTTTAATTTTTATCCATTATTATCATTATTATCTTTAAATAATAATAATAATAGCAATAATAATGATTGTATCCCACTGTTTTCCATCCTTATTGCAGGCCGTTTGGGCCGGATGGGGCCATGCTTCTGAAAACCCCAAACTTCCTGAATTGTTGCACAAGCATGGGGTTGCCTTTCTAGGTAAGTTCATATTGACCCCATAAACAAGAGAGATTTGGATGGGATCCTATTGGAGGCCTTTGGGTCCCGCCCTCCCTGACTAATTGACTACTTCTCTTTCCATCAATCAGGTCCGTCCAGCGAAGCCATGTGGTCTTTAGGGGACAAAGTGGCCTCCACCATCGTAGCCCAGACACTCAAGGTGCCCACCTTGCCATGGAGTGGAAGCGGTATTATTATTGTTATTTTTTATTATTAATGTTAATTTCTGTCCATTATTATTATCACTATTATTATCATTCCATTGTTATTGTTTCCTTTAATTTCTGTCCGGTATTAATATCATTCTTATCATTATTTTATTTTATTTTTATCCATTATTATTATCTTTATTGCTGTTATTTTTATCCAGTATCATTATTAATATTACCTACTTTAACTTTATCATCATCATCATTATTTACTTTAATTTTTCTCCCAACTTTCTCCTTATATAATAACTAACTAAGGATAGGATTTGTCTCTGGGATTTAGAATGGTAGAATCCTAGAGTTGTAAGAGATAGGCCATCCAGTCCAACTCCATTCTGCCATAAAAGAAGATACAATTAAAGCTCTCCAGACTGATGGCCATCCAATTCCTGCTTAATAAGAATAACAACAACAATAATAAAAATACAATAGATTAGAATCTAAGAGTTGGAAGAGGCCGCAAAGAGGGTCCTTCTGTCAGATCTCCTAATAATAATAATAGTAATAATAATAGCTTCTTGTAGGTTTTTTTGGGCTATAGGGCCATGTTCTAGAGTGGGAAAATCTCTTGTTGAGAGGTGTTAAGATGTGCCTGGTTGTTTCCTCTCTGCTGTTTTGCTGTTGTAATTTTAGGGTTTTTTAATACTGGTAGCCAGATTTTGTTCATTTTCATGGTCTCTTCCTTTCTGTTGAAATTGTCCACATGCTTGTGGATTTCAATGGCTTCTCTGTGTAGTCTGACATGGTGGTTGTTGGTGTGGTCCAGCATTTCTGTGTTCTCAAATAATATGCTGTGTCCAGGCTGGTTCATCAGGTGCTCTGCTATGGCTGACTTCTCTGGTTGAAGTAGTCTGCAGTGCCTTTCATGTTCCTTGATGCGTGTCTGGGCGCTGCGTTTGGTGGTCCCTATGTAGGCTTGTCCACAGCTGCATGGTATACGGTAGACTCCTGCAGAGGTGAGAGGATCCCTCTTGTCCTTTGCTGAACGTAGCATTTGTTGGATTTTCTTGGTGGGTCTGTAGATTAGGAAGTCTGAGACTACACATGTCAGACTACACAGAGAAGCCATTGAAATCCACAAGCATGTGGACAATTTCAACAGAAAGGAGGAGACCATGAAAATGAACAAAATCTGGCTACCAGTATTAAAAAACTCAAAAATTACAACAGCAAAACAGCAGAGAGGAAACAACCAAGCACAGCTTAACACCTCTCAACAAAAGATTCTCCCAGGCTCAGCCAGGCCTTCAAATGCTAATGAAGGTGGTCAGTTGAAACATTCACACCTAGCTCCAGCAGAGAAGAGTCTTTGTCCCACCCTGGTCATTCCACAGATATATAAACCCATTTTCCTACTTCCAACAGACCTCACTACCTCTGAGGATGCTTGCCATAGATGCAGGCGAAACGTCAAGAGAAAATGCCTCTAGAACATGGCCATATAGCCCGAAAAAACCCACAAGAACCTATTGATTCCGGCCATGAAAGCCTTCGACAGTAATAATAATAATAATAATAATAATAATCTTTATTTATTCCCCGCTACCATCTCCCCGATGGGGACTCGGAGCGGCTTACATGGGGCCAAGCCCGAACAACATATTACATCAAAATAAAACCAAAACATAAACAACAAGCAACATCATCAAAATTACATAGGAAAAAAAAAATATACAATAACAAAATAACATTACAGTAAACAAAAGCACAGTCGCAGTAAACAGTGGGCAGACCACATGTACAGGATAAAATGAGATAAAAATAGGAGCTGTTATTTGCAGGGAGCTCATAAAGATACACAGGGTTGTGAAACTAAAGATTATTTGCAAGTTATTTGCAAGGAGCTCATAAATATACACAGAGTTGTGATACACAGGGCTGTGAAACTTCTGCCATGGAGGAAGGCACAATCTGATCCCTCCCAACAGATGGCCATCGGGTGCCTGTGCTTCCTCTTCTTAGGTTTAGTGGCTGAATGGACTCCTTCAGAAGAAGAAGAGGGTCCGACAAAGACCCTCTTAGTCCCACCAGACACATACAGAAAGGCCTGTGTGAAGGATGTCGAGGAAGGCCTGGAGGTGAGTCTGGCGGGGCCTCCTTCGGGATGTCCCTCTGTCAGGAGGGATCAGATAGGGTCCCTGATGTCATTTTTCTTCCCCTTTCAAGGCTGCCAAGAGGATTGGCTTCCCAGTTGTGATCAAGGCCTCGGAAGGAGGAGGCGGGAAAGGGATCCGGGTGGCAGAAACGGCTGAAGGTTTCCCTGCTCGATTCCGGCAGGTAAGACAGGAATTACCAAAGGCATTCCCCCTTCTATGGGTCTGAGAAGGAGACCTGCTTTCTCACTTTTGATGTAACTATTGATTGGACATCACGTTCCCTTTCTCCCTGGTTCTGGGTGTGAATCCTCCCCCCACCCCAAACAGGTCCAAAGCGAGGCTCCGGGATCCCCCATGTTTGTGATGTGCTTCCTGCCTCATTCCCGCCACGTGGAGGTCCAGGTCCTGGCCGACCAGTACGGTAATGCCCTCTCCTTATTCACCCGAGACGGCTCCCTCCAACGGCGGCACCAGAAGATCATTGAGGAGGCCCCCGCCTCGGTGGCCCCACCCTCCGCCTTCCGTTGCATGGAGCAGGTAGGGAGCCATCGCCTTGGCCTTCGGTGCCACAGCCTTACCCTCTCGGCTTTGCTTCCGGAGCCTACAGAGGGAAAGAAGGAAAGAAGGAGAGGGAAGGAAGGAGCAGGGAGGAAGAAAAGTAGAGAAGGAAGGGAAAGGAAGTAATGGAAAAGGAAGAATAAGAAGGGAAGGAAGGAGCAGTTAGGAAGAGAAAGAAGGAAAGGAAGAGTTAGGAAAGAGAAAAATGGAAAGGAGGTAATGGAGAAGGAAAGAAGAAAAAAGGGAAGGGAGAAAGGAAGAGGAAAGGAAAGAAAGGAACAGATGGAAGAAAAAGAAAGAAAGAAGGGAAGGAAGGAAGGAACAGAAGCAGCATTAAACGAATTTCCTTCTCTCTGGCCAGTTATTTGAGACTAGCCATCCCCTGCCACGCATTGCTGTGGCTTACATGGGGGTTCTGTGTAGGGTGGTTTGGCCTAATTCTATCATTGGTGGGGTTCAGAATGCTCTTTGATTGTAGGTGAACTATAAATCCCAGCAACTACAACTCCCAAATGTCAAGATTCTATTTCCCCAAACTCCACCAGTGTTCACATTTGGGCATATTGAGTATTCGTGTAGAGTTTGGTCCAGATCCATCATTGTTTGAGTCCACAGTGATCTCTGGATGTAGGTGAACTACAACTCCAAAACTAAAGGACACTGCCCACCAAACCCTTCCAGTATTTTCTGTTGGTCATGGAAGTTCTGTATCCAAGTTTGGTTCAATTCCATCATTGGTGGGGTTCAGAATGCTCTTTGATTGTAGGTGAACTATAAATCCCAGTAACTACAACTCCCAAATGACAAAATCAGTTTTTTTGAGTGAATGGACATACATTGGGTTGTTAGGTGTCTTGTGTCCAAATTTGGTGTCAATTCGTCCAGTGGTTTTTGAGTTCTGTTAATCCCACAAACGAACATTACATTTTTATTTATATAGATATAGATATTCAGTACAGATGCTTGGTGGTTACAATGATGGTTATTGATTATTCTGTTATGAAGATGTTACTTTAAAAATAGTTTCTCTGTGACTTTTATTTATATATTTCCTCAGCCTTTCTTTCACAAAAGGCTTTTATAATATTACTCCTAAAAACCGATTTCTAAAAAAAACCCTACACTCCTTAACTGGACGTTGAAATCCTGACTACTCTGCACTTCAAAACTTCTCCATGACTAACTCCGAGCTCCTCGACACCAGCTAAGTGAGAAAGAATGTTAAGTTGGCCATTCTTGACTCCGCCCATCTCTCGTACCTCAGCACCTGCTCATTTGCATCTGGCCAATCAAGCCTCTCCTATGCAAATAGCTCCTCCCCTGGTTCTGCTGCACGATGAGAGCCACAAAAGGTCTGCCTAACTTTCTGGTTTTACAAAATGGCAGCTTACACACTAATAATAATAATAATAATAATAATAACACCCCGCTACCATCTCCCCAAGGGACTCGGTGCGGCTTACATGAGGCCGAGCCCGAACACAACAATACAAGCAATAATCACAACAATACAAGCAATTAAAATAAAAACATAAACAATAAACATATAACATTATCAATAAGACAACATACAATTAAAAACTGTGGGAAGGCCAAATGTAAAATTAAAATTGGAAATAGTACTGAAACATGGACGAAAAGGTGATAGTGGCGTTTGTGGAAAGACATACGAGCAGACCTAAAAATGTAAAGTGCTTTAGAGGGACAAAGTGCTAAGGGATCATTATTCCGGGAAGGCACATTGAAACAACCCTTTAGTCACATATCAATTTTCCCAGGTAAGTCACATTTGTCACACAGCATGTAGGAAGAAAAATAGAGAAGAAAGGAAAGGAAGAGATAAAAAGGAGGGAAAGAAAGTAATGGAGAAGGGGAGGAAGAAAGAAGGGAAGGAGTGGAAAAGGAGGAAGAAAGAAAAGAAGGAAGAGAGGAAGAAAAGAAAGAAAGGAAAAGAAGAACAGAAATAAAAATAAGGAAATGGGGCAGGAGGAATGAAAAAGTAGGGAAGGAAGGAAAGAAAGAGAAAGGAAGGACCAGAATGGTATGGGAGAAAGAAAATGAAAAAGGAGGGTTATTCCAGGAGAGGAGCCATGACCAAAGTAGAAGAGAGTGGGACTCTGATTTTGCTGAATGGTGAAAGTAGGCTTGGGCTGGGATGGCATTGGCCTTGTCCATCGTAGTGCTGCGACCCACAACTCTTCCCCCCTCTCTTCCGCAGTGGGCAGTGCGCCTGGCTAAGAGTGGGGGCTTTGTGGGGGCCGGGACGGTGGAGTACCTCTACGCAGAAGGAGGGGCTCCTTACTTCCTGGAGCTGAACCCCCGCCTCCAGGTGGAGCACCCCTGCACTGAGATGGTGGCCGACGTCAACCTCCCGGCAGCACAGCTCCAGGTGCCCATCAGCAGCATGATTGTTGTTGTTGTTGTTGTTGTTGTTCTTATTATTATTAGCTATGATTAAACCAGGGTGTTGTTGCTGTTTTGTTGTTATAATTATCATCATGATCGTTATTGTTAATAACTGCTATGATTAAACCAGGCTTTAACTGCTATTATTATTGTTATTATGGAGCCCCTGGTGGCGCAGTGGGTTAAACCCCTGTCCCGGCAGGACTGCAGACCGACAGGTTGCAGGTTCGAATCCGGGGAGAGGCGGATGAGCTCCCTCTATCAGCTCTTCATGCGGGGACATGAGAGAAGCCTCCCACAAGGATGATAAAAACATCAAATCATCCAGGTTTCCTCTGGGCAACGTCCTTGCAGACGGCCAATTCCCTCACACCAGAAGCGACTTGCTCCCGACACGACAAAAAAAAATGTTATTATCTGTCACAATTAAACCATGGCTTAACCACTGCTGCTGCTGTTGTTATCATCATCATCTGATAGGATTAAACCAGGCTTTAATTAGTATTGTAATTCTATTGTTGTTGTTCCTCTCAGATTGCAATGGGGGTCCCTCTGCACCGGATCAAGGACATCCGCACTCTCTATGGGGAGCCCCCCTGGGCTGACACCCCAATATCCTTTGATAATCCCAGCACTGTCCCAGTGCCCAGGGGCCACGTGATTGCTGCCCGGATCACTAGCGAGAACCCAGAGGAGGTTAGTTGAGTTTGCCTACTGCCTCCCTTCTCCAGCTCTGAAAAGGAAGCCTACTTTCTCCCTTCTCCTACTCAAATACTTATTTCCTCTCTTCTCCAGCTTTGATTAAGCCTATGTTCTCGGTTCCCTAATTCTGAGGGGCCTCCCTCTCTCCTTTTGTTTCAGGGCTTCAAGCCCAGCTCTGGGACGGTGCAGGAGCTGAACTTCCGCAGCAGCCGGGACGTTTGGGGATACTTCAGTGTGGCGGCTGCCGGGGGGCTCCACGAATTTGCCGACTCCCAGTTTGGACACTGCTTCTCCTGGGGAGAGGACCGAGAGGAGGCCATTGCGTCAGTAGCCCCTTCCCTCTTCGAAAAATCCACTCCAAGTCATTGTGGAAGTCCTTCTCAAAATGGCCACCAGAACGACTGCAGAGGCACTTCCTTTTGCCATTTTGAGAAGGACCCAGAAAAAAACAATGCCGTTTTGGGGGCTCCGGGAGCCTGTCTGGTGGTGTTTTGCACTTTTCCTCATGAAATTACAGCCCCCCTCGGTGGCCATTTTGTGAAGTAGTCCAATGCAAATGATAGCATTCTGGATTTGTTGCAGGAACCTGGTGGTGGCCCTGAAGGAACTGTCCATCCGGGGGGACTTCCAGACCACTGTCGAGTATCTGGTCAAGCTGTTGGAGACGGAGGCCTTCCGGGCCAACGAGGTTGACACTAGTTGGCTGGACCATCTGATTGCAGGGAATGTCCAGGTGAGGGGGAGCCCTTCTCAAAATGGCTGCCAAAATGGACATTTCCTATCACCGTTTGAAGAAGGGACTAGATCCAAATAACAGTATTTGGGGTCTCTTCTAGAAAACGAAAACAAGAATATATTTGACAGTATTTCCGTTTATGAACCCATGCATTCTCTTCGTTCATCCGGAGAGGCCCTGCTCACGATTCCACCTGCGTCGCAGGCGCGTCTGGTGGGGACACGGAACAGGGCCTTTTCCGTGGTAGCCCTCGACTCTGGAACACCCTCCCCAAAGATATCAGACAGGCCCCTACGTTGGCAGTCTTTAGGAAGAACTTGAAGACCTGGCTGTTCCGATGTGCCTTTCCAGAATAGGAAAACTCCAGCAACATGTCCGAGAAGCACTTTATTAGAGTTGAGATTGCCCCCACTTACCCTAAAATTAGATATACCACCTGTCACATCAGCACTTTTAACATGTACCCTTTACATTTGGCTCAACCCTAGTTTTATTGTGTTTTGGTATATTATTTTTATTGTTTGTTGTTGATATTGCTTTAATTGTTTTGATTTGCTTTTAGTTGTGTATTGGTTATGCTATGTTTTATTGAGGCCTTGGCCTTTGTAAGCTGCATCGAGTCCTTCGGGAGATGTTAGCGGGGTACAAATAAAGTTAATAGTAATAATAATAATAATATAATATTTTAATAAAATAATAATATATATTCCTGCTTTCATTTCCTAGAAATATTTTATTTTATTAATCTTCTTTCTAAGCTATTTTCCCAATGGAGGGGCTAGCATTTTGATTCTTGTTTCCACGGGGATTTGTTTTGGCCATCTTCAGGTCTCAGGTTGGCAGCACACATGTTTTTGTTGATAATGTCCATGTGGTTGTCATTCTGCAATCTCTAAATGCAGTGATGTTTGTGCTACTGATGTTGGTTCTCTTCTCATGACATGGCTGTACCACTGTAGCCTTGCTTCCTGCATTTTCTTGCTGATCGCTTTTATTCCTTGTCTTTGATAAATGCCATCATTTGTCACATGGTCAAGACGTGTCAAGCCAAGTGTCCATCTCAGGATTTCCATTTCCTTTGTGTTAAGATCTTGTACATGTTTCTTTGTTGTTGGTCAGCACTCTGCCAACTCTGGGCAAACAACTAGTGTAGATCTTAGCCTTGAGTTGTACAGGCATTTTTGAGTCACATAGTAGTTTGCCGCCATCTAAACCAGGCAGCATTTATTCGTGACTGTACATCTGGCTTTGTGTCACCATCTATGGAGACCAGTGACCTCAGGTATTTAAATTAACTGGCCTTCTTTAGTGCTTGCCCATTAATTTGGATTGCTTTTCCAGTTTGAAGGCCACATTCCAGATACTCTGTTTTGGGTATGTTCAGCTGAAGTTCACTTTCACTCCATGTCTGCAACTGTTGTTGGAGAACTGCACATTTTTGGTGTCTGAGTGCAATGTCATCTGCATATGAGAATGTCCTGGGATGCATAGTCTGTAAATCCGCGGCAGCAGTGTCTGTGCAGAGTATGAATAATAATGGTGAGAGTGCTGATCCCTGATGTACGCCAATAGTGATGTTGAAGGGTGGTGAAATCCTGCAGGGCAGCGGACTATACTTGTTGTATTATTGTATAGTAGCTTTATCCATCTTACATAGTCTTCTGTTATTCCATGTGACCATAGTGCTTGCCAGATCAGGTCATGGGGAACCCAATCAAATGTTTGTTTGTTTTTGAGATCAAGAAATGCAAAGTGCAGTGGTTTCTTCTTTTCCCAATGTTTTTCCATAAGTAACCGAACAGCATCTGTTGTGCCACTCCCCCTGACAAAGCCACACTGATTTGGTGTAACAGCTGTGTGACTTCTTAGCCTTTCATCCAGTATTCTTTTAAATGCTTTCATTTCATGACACAATAGGCATATTGGGTAGTATGTTGAATAATTGTCGATGTCTCCTTTGTATGGTTATACTGGTAGTCCAGTCCTTGGGGGGGGGGGGGCATTTTTTATTATGATTTTGTTGAATCGTGAGGCTAGAAATGTTTCGCTTTTTAATTCATTTTATTAATCTATTCTTATTATATATATGTATGTATATGTATATATTATAATATAATATTTATCCATTCATTCTCAAAGGCTTGAGACACCAGGTACCTTGTTGTTGTTGTTGTTGTTCTTCTTCTTCTTCTTTCTTGAAGAAAAGCTGGGCACTGTGCTATTATTCCCATTATTATTATTATTATTATTATTATTATTATTATTATTTTACTGATACAAAAACACAGTATGTCACAGCAAACAAGATCTATATGCTGGATTTCGTATCACAAAATCACAAGTCAAACACTTCCCAATCATCTGCGAGCCAAATTGGGAGTAGTGGTATACAAGTCAAAAAAATAAAATAAATGAATTATTATTATTATTATTATTATTTCTTAAAGACAGAAACAACACATGATTATTCCTATTCCTTTTCTTATATGTTGTTGTTGTTATTGTTGCTATTTTTGCTCAAAAGGCAGAGAAGCCAGACACCATGCTGGGAGTGGTTTGTGGGGCGTTGAATGTGGCCGACGCTGCCTTCCGGACCTGCAGGGACGACTTCTTGCATTCCCTGGAAAGGTAATGGCCATAAAATCAATAATCGAGCCATGAAAATATTTTAAAAGCATAATAATGCTATTTCAATCTTATCCAGGGGCCAAGTGCTGCCGGCCACTTCCCTCCTGAATCTCGTTGATGTTGAACTCATTTCCGATGGCATTAAATACGTCCTGAAGGTAAAGAGATCGGGAAGGAAGGAGGGAAGGTGGAAGAAGGGAGGAAAGCAAGGAGGGAGGGAAGGGAGGAGAAAAGGAAAGGAGGGGGAGAAAGGGAAGGAAAGAAGGGGGAAAAGAGAAAATGAAGGAGCAAAGGAGGGAAGGGTAGAAAGAATGGAAGGAAGGAGGGAGGGAGAAAAGGGAGAAAATAGGAAGCAGAAAGGAGAAAAAGAAGGGAAGGGGAGAAAGAAAAAAGGAAGGAAAAAGTAAAGAGAGAAGGAAGGATAGCGGGGGAAAAAGTGAGGGAGGGGCAGAGGGAAACAAAAGGAAGTGAAAAAGGGAGGGAGGGAAGAACTAAGGATAGCTAGGAAACAAAAGGAAGAAAAGAGTGGGAGACAGGAAGAAGGGAGGGAGAAAAGGCAGAAAAAGGTTAGCTAGGAAACAGGGAAGGAAGGAAGGAGAGAGAGAAGGAATTCAAAAAATGTGGTGTAGTGGTTTAAAACTCGGACTGTGGCTCTGAACACATTGGATGATAAGTCACGCACTGTCAGCCTCAGAGGAAAACAAAGGCCAATCCCCTTTGAATAAATCTTGACAAGAAAACTCTTTGAGAGCATTGCCTTAGGGTTTTCCTGAGTCTGAAATGTCTTGAAGGCACACAACAACAACTACAGCAACAACTGACAGTCCTTTTTCACAGGTGGCACGCCAGTCTCTGAGCACCTATGTGGTCCTGATGAACGGCTCCCTCCTGGAGGTAGATGTCCACCGACTGAATGATGGTGGACTCCTCCTCTCCTTCGGTGGGAGCAGCCACACTACCTACATGCAAGAGGACCTTGGCAGGTAGGCATGTCCCATGCCCCTATCATTCACGGCCTTCATCCAGTCTGAGAAGAAGGAAGGGCCTGCCTTTTTTCCCCTTCTCTGAGACAAGAAGGCCTTTGTCCGAGCTTCAAACCACTGCACCACGACTCCCTCCTGGAGTATTCTGAGTTTCTTCCCTCTCTGTTTCTACCGTCCTTCCTTTCTCTGCTTCTCCCTTTCTTTCTCTCTCCCTCCTTCCCTCGCTCACTCCTAGAATCATAGAATCAAAGAGTTGGAAGAGACCTCATGGGCCATCCAGTCCAACCCCCTGCCAAGAAACAGGAATATTGCATTCAAATCACCCCTGACAGATGGCCATCCAGCCTCTGTTTAAAAGCTTCCAAAGAAGGAGCCTCCACCACACTCCGGGGCAGAGAGTTCCACTGCTGAACGGCTCTCACAGTCAGGAAGTTCTTCCTCATGTTCAAATGGAATCTCCTTTCTTGTAGTTTGAAGCCATTGTTTTGCGTCCTAGTCTCCAGTCTTCTTTTTTTCTTCCTTCTCCCTTTCTCATATCTGCCCTCCCTCCCTTCCTCTCTTTCATCTTTTTTTCTCTCTTCTTTGACTTGAACGCTCTTCCCAATGGGAATCCTTGAGTTGGACCCAAAGGCCGGGAGATGGCCTTGATCACACAGCCTTCCCTCCCCTTGATCCTGCAGGTACCGCATCACTGTTGGCAATCAAACCTGCGACTTTGAGAAGGAGAACGATCCAACGCTGCTCCGCTCTTCTTCTGCCGGGAAGCTGCTGCATTACACTGTGGACGATGGGAGCCATGTCTGTGCTGGAGACAGCTATGCAGAAATGGAGGTGAGCCTCAGCCAGCAGTGCAATGCAGCAGCTTAAAAGACCAATGCAATCTTAGGTTGCATCACCTCTTGGTCCTTCTTGCTCTGTAGGTTATGAAGATGGTAGTGACCCTCTCCGTGGAGGACTCTGGGGTCATCCATTACCTGAAACGCCCCGGCACCCTGCTGGAGCCCGGATGCATCATCGCCAAGCTGGAACTGGACAACCCCAGCAAAGTTCACCCAGTGAGTCCAGGAGGTTCTAGGTCACCTTACAGTGGATATTGACCATAAAGTCACCTCAGGGAGACACTTGCCTATGAGGTTCTAGGTTTTCTAACCATCATCATTGAATGTTGACCATAGAATCACAGAGCTGGAAGAGACCTCGTGGGCCATCCAGTCCAACTCCCGGCCAAGAAGCAGGAAAATCGCATTCAAAGCACCCCATAGAGCTGTCTCAGAGGTTCTAGGTCTACCAATGTGTTGGAAGTCTAGAGAGAAGACCTGCTTACAAGTTTTTACATCTGCCAATGTGTCACTATGGTCAACCTCCAATGGAAGTTGAGTGTAGAGCTGGAGGATTAGAGACAAACCCTGTCATGAGGTTCTTGTCTCACCAATGCATTGGAAGGCTAAGGGAAACACCTGTCTAGGATGTTTTAGGTTTCCCAATGGTCAACCTCCAATAGAAGTTGTCCATAGAGCTGGAGACCTAGAAAGAACACCTATCTAGGAGATTCCAGATTCTCCAATGCATTCTTATGGACTATGAAGTTGTAGGCCCTCAAATGTATCTCTGTTCAACCTCTAGTGGAAGTTGTCCATTTGGTTGGAAGACTAGAAAGAACACATATCTAGGATGTTCTAGGTCTGCCAATGAGTTTCTGTGATACATCAAGTGGAGGTCTGGGAGGTTCTAGGCCCTCCAACAGTCAATCTCCAATGGAAGTTGTCTATAAAGCTAAAATTAGAGAGAGAAATCTACATAAGAGATTCTAGGTCCACCAGTGCTTTCAAAACTGAAGAGAAACAATATCCAAGACATTCTAGGTTCTCTTATGCATTCTTGTGGTTAACCCTCAGTGGAAGTCTATAAGGTTCTAGGTACACTAATGTGTTTCTGTGATCATCTTCTAGCAGAAGTTCAGTGTGGAACTGCTGGACTAGAGAGAACAGCTATGTAGAAAGTTCTAGGTATACCAGTACTTTGGAAATCTAGGGAGAACAACTGACTAGGCAGCTCCCAATGTTTGGGAAGGCTAGAAGAACACCTGCCTGGGAGGTTCCAGATCCTCCAATGTGTCCTTATGGCTGTCCTCCAGGCCCAGCTCTACACCGGAGGCCTCCCTTCACAGCAGCCCCTGCCCCTCCTCGGGGGGAATCCCCACCAGGTCTTTCGAAATGTCCTGGACAGCCTTGTGAATGTCCTGAATGGGTACTGCTTGCCGGAGCCCTACTTCAGCACCAAGGTAAATGGAGAGGGATGTTCTCTGGGGGTCCTTTGGGGGGGGGGGGCTCTTACCTCCCCTCATTCTCTGGCATCCCTCCCCCTTCAGGTTCAGGAGTGGGTCAGGACGCTGATGGAGACCCTGCGGGACCCCTCCCTGCCCCTCCTGGAGCTGCAGGACCTCATGACCAGCCTCTCGGGACGCCTGCCACCCTCTGTGGAGAAGGCCATACGGATGGCCATGGCCCAATACGCCAGCAACGCCACCTCTGTCCTCTGCCAGTTCCCCAGCCAGCAGGTGACCAGGACGATAATCATAATTTATTAGTGATTTTATTAGTATTATTATTATGGGTATTATTACTGTTATTGTTATTATTATAGTTATTGTTGTTATTGTTATTGTTGTAGCAGCTTGCTAAGGAAAATTATAGATCTTGTTTGAGATTGTTTATCGTGTTCCTTCCCTTTAAGATCGCCAGTATCCTGGACAGTCATGCTGCAACATTGCAACGCAAGGCCGATCGGGAGGCCTTCTTCATGGACACCCAGAGCATTGTCCAGCTGGTCCAAAGGCAATATTATTATAGTTGTTATCATCATCATCATATTACATTTATATTATATTATGTTATTGTTATATTCATATTATGTTCATATATCACACTTTCACTTATTTGAGATGCAAAGTGGTTCGTATTATTTATTATAAGTTTTATATTTATGTCATATGTGGTTGTGTGTGTGTATATATATATCGTATATACACACTAATACAATTACATTAATTGAGGATTCACTAGGTTAAATGTTTTTGAATAATTACATAAAACTGTAATTTAAGATGAGACTGTCCAACTCTGATTAAACCATTATTCTAACCTTCTCCAATGTAAATGTGCTTATGTATCCTTCCAATAATAATAGAGTAAAATAATAAATGTAATAAAAATATTAACAATAGAGTAAAATAATGGAAATGTAATAAAATAATAATAAAGTAAAATAATATAAATGTAATAATAATAATAATAATAATAATAATAATAATATAGAGAGTAAAATAATAAATGTAATAATAATAATAACAACAACAACAGCAGCAGAGTAAAATAATAAATAACTTTGACTCGAGTATAAGCCGAGGGGGGCTTTTTCAGCCTAAAAAAGGGGTATATACAGTATATACAGTATATATAACCACTGAGCTGCTGAACATGCTGATTGAAAGGTCAGCGGTTCAAATCCAGGGTGAGTCAGCCCCAGCTTTTGCCAACCTAGCAATTTGAAAACATGCAAATGTAACTAGATCAATAAGTACCACTTTGGCAGGAAGGTAACGGCACTCCAATCGGTCACACCGGCCATATGACTTTGGAGGCATCTATGGACAAAGCTGGCTCATCGGCTTGGAAATTGAGATGAGCACCACCCGACAGAGTCGGACATGACTAGACTTAATGTCAAGGGGAAACTTATTGATATTGTACTAGCATCATCCCATATTCATATTATGTTCATATTATATCATATCTTATTTTTATTTATCTCAGATGCACACCCGTTCATGTTCATATAAAAGGTAAAGGTAGTCCCCTGACATTAAGTCCAGTCATTTCTGACTCTGGGGTGTGGTGCCCATCTCCATTTCTAAGCCGAAGAGCCAGCGTTGTCCGTAGACACCTCCAAGGTCATGTGGCCGGCATGACTGCATGGAGCGACGTTACCTTCCCGCCGGAGCGGTACCTATTGATCTACTCACATTTGCATGTTTTCGAACTGCTAGGTTGGCAGAAGCTAGGGCTGACAGCGGAAGCTCACGCTGCTCCCTGGAATCGAACCTGTGACCTTTCGATCAACAAGCTCAGCAGCTCAGTGCTTTAACCCACTGCACCACCGGAGGCTCCTATATATATTCATATATATCTATCTATATATATAGATATGTGTGTGTGTGTGTGTTTCTATTATGTTCATAGGTACAAATTATTTTATATTGTATGATTATTTATTTAATCTCTTCGAGATGCAAAGTAGTTTGTGTTGTTATTATTATATTATCTATCTATCTATCTATCTATATATAAATGCTCTGTGCATAATGAGTACCTTAAAAAACAAAAGAACTCATGAATGAAATCACACCAAATTTGGCAACAAAATGTCTCACAACACAAAGAGTGTCCACTCAAAAAATTATGATATTGTCATTTGTGAGTTGTAGTTGTTGAGATTTATGATTCACCTATAATCAAAGAGCATTCTGAACTCCACCAAGAATGGAATTGAACCAAACTTGGCACACAGGACTCCCATAAACAACAGAAAATACTAGAAGGGTTTGGTGGGCATTGACCTTGAATTTTGGAATTGTAGTTCACCTACATCTAGAGAGCACTGTGGACTCAAACAATGATTGATCTGGACCAAACTTGGCACAAATACGCAATATGCCCAAATATAAACACAGATGGAGTTTGGGAGAAATAGACCTTAATATTTGGGAGTTGTAGTTACTGGGATTTATAGTTCACCTACAATCAAGGAGCATTCTGAACCCCACCAACGACAGAATTGGGGCAAACTTCCCACACAGAACCCCCATGACTAACAGAAAATACTTAAGGCCATCCAGTCCAACTCTCTTCACCAGGGCAAGAAAATGTAATCAGAGCCCTCCTGACAAAGAGCCATCCAGTCATAAATATAGATAGATAGATAGATAGATAGATAGATAGATAGATATGATTCTCTCTCTCTCACACACAGATATAGTATCACAGATTTGAAAGAGACCCTTAAAAAAGGACTATGATATATATAATTCACACACACACATATGTATGTATGTATGTATATGACAGATATAGTATCCTAGATTTGAAAGGGGCACCTAAAGAAGGACAATTCTGTGTTGCATGTTCCAGAGTAGGCAAACCAGACACTCTCCACATCAACACTGACAAAGAAACAACAAGAAATACTGTTTACTCACAAGCATAAAGGAATTCATATATTAGAAACCAACACTTTCTCATTACTTTATTTTCCAGATCACCAGACTGGGCCACAGCAACGCGTGGCAGGGGACAGCTAGTAAAATATAAATACATGATTATTAATAAAATATTTTAATAATAAATATTATATTAATATATAAAACTAAATGCGAGATTATAAGATTATTAATAATAATAGTAATAACAACAACAAAATAATCTTCTCCATATCCAGGTACCGCAGTGGGATCCGGGGCCACATGAAGTCGGTGGTCTTGGACCTCTTGAGGCGCTACTTGCAGGTGGAGTCCGAGTTCCAGCAAGGTAGAGTTGGCTTTAATATATTCCCTTTCCAGAATATTGATTTCCCCTTCTATTCCTTCCTTCCTTCCTTCCATTCCTCTTTGCAGCTCATTATGAGAAGAGTGTGATGCGCCTGCGGGAGCGCCACTTGCGGGACATGTCCCCGGTCCTGGGCTGCCTCTTCTCCCACTCCCAAGTGGCCTACAAGAACCGCCTGGTGGCCAGCCTCATCGTGAGTGAAGGGGCCCCCGAGGGTATCTAGATGAGCCCTAGGTGGCTACAGACATCAGGCAGGGAGAAATAGGGCCATAGACTTTCACTAGAGGTGAAAAGGAACCACCCCCCAAGGGGCCATTCAGTCTGACAGGGAGGAAGGAAGCCACTATCCGATCCCTCCTGAAAAAGGGCAGAACCTTCCAGAGAAAGAGGCCCCAAAGGTGTCTATGTATTTTTAATGGGCTTTTACTCTTTATTTGGAACATAAGATATAAACAATAAGAATAATAACTATAAAAATAATTATTATATATGTATATTATTAATATACTATTTTATTGTATATTATTATATTCTTTCTTATCTCAGGTCTGGTAATAATAATGATAAATTAAGTATTAATAAGAATAATAACTATAAAAATAATTATTATATATGTATATTATTAATATACTATTTTATTGTATATTATTATATTCTTTCTTATCTCAGGTCTGGTAATTATAATGATAAGTATTAATAAGAATAATAACTGTAAAAATAATTATTATATATATGTATATTATTAATATACTAGTTTATTGTATATTATTATATTATATTCTTAGCTCAGGTCTGGTAATAATTGATAAATTAAGTATTAATAAGAATAATAACTATACAAATAATTATTATATATGTATATTCTTAATATACTATTTTATTGTATATTATTATATTCCTTATCTCGGGTCTGGTAATAATAATGATAAATTAAGTATTAACAAGAATAATAACTATAAAAATAATTATTATATATGTATATTATTAATATACTATTTTATTGTATATTATTGTATTTCTTATCTCAGGTCTGGTAATAATAATGATAAATTAAGTATTAATGATAATAATAATAATAATAATAATAATAATACTTTAATGATAGTAGTAATTTATTTATTTATTTATTTATTTATTTATAAGTTTTATATACTGGTCTTCTCACCTCCAAGGAGGGACTCAGGCCGGTTCACAACATGTGTTCATATACAACAACACAGTGCATCATCACTACACATTAAAATATAAGTACAATAAAAACATCATCATCACATTGATGATTGATGATAGTAATAATAATAATAATAATAATGCCAACAATTTGATGCTGCAGTCAAAAGGTCAATTATATTACTATCCTTATTATTGTTATTATCATCATCATCATCATCATCATCATCTCTTATCTCAGTGCTGGTTGGAAGAAATAATAAAAATGTTAATAATAATAACTTTATATAAATATAGACACATATGTATTTACATACGAACATGTATATGTGTGTGTGTACATATATATATGAAATATGTATTTGTGTATATAAACATATATAAACGCACGCACACACACACACACACACACACACACATATATATATATATATAATTATATACCAGGAGTTCTCAAACTTTTTCAGCCATAGAGCCCTTTTTGAAGCAAAAGTTTTTTGTGGAGCCCCAAGAAATGTTTATATATTATATTGTATATTACATATAATTTATATAAATCAGGCATGGGCAACTTTTTGATGCTTTAAAATTTGTGTGAACTAATTGCGGGAGGAAATGAAGGAGGGGGAAAGAAGCCTGGAGCCCCTCAATATCCTTCCTGGAGCCCCAAAGGCTCCATGGACCACACTAAAAAATGCTGATATACACACACATTCATGTGAGGACCATCCTTAGAGTCAGAAGGGGAGGGTCCCCCAAGAGCATCTAGACAAATCCCTTTCTGTCCTCTTATTCCCTGCAGGAGCAGCTCTGGGGCCGAGACCCAACTCTGACGGAGGAGCTGGAAACCATCTTGAATGAACTGACACAGCTGCACCGGACGGAGAATGCCAAGGTGGCCCTCAGGGCCAGGCAGGTCAGGCTAGATGGCCTCATTTTGTTATTTATTTATTTCAAATATTTGTACCCCGCCCTTCTCAACACCCCCCCCCCCCCCGAGGGGGGAGGGGGGACTCAAGGCGACTAATCATAGAATCATAGAATCATAGAATCCAAGAGTTGGAAGAGACCTCATGGGCCATCCAGTCCAACCGCCTGCCAAGAAGCAGGAATATTGCATTCAAATCACCCCCTGACAGATGGCCATCCAGCCTCTGTTTAAAAGCTTCCAAAGAAGGAGCCTCCACCACACTCCAGGGCAGAGAGTTCCACTGCTGAACAGCTCTCACAGTCAAGAAGTTCTTCCTCCTGTTCAGATGAATCTCCTTTCTTGTAGTTTGAAGCCATTGTTCCGCGTCCTAGTCTCCAGGGAAGCAGAAAACAAGCTTGCTCCCTCCTCCCTGTGGCTTCCTCTCACATATTTATACATGGCTATCATATCCTCCTCTCAGCCTTCTCTTCTTCAGCTAAACATGCCCAGCTCCTTAAGCCGCTCCTCATAGGGCTTGTTCTCCAGACCCTTGATCATTTTAGTCGCCCTCCTCTGGACACATTCCAGCTTGTCAACATCCCCCTTCAGTTGTGGTGCCCAGAATTGGACACAATATTCCAGGTGTGGTCTAGCCAAGGCAGAATAGAGGGGGAGCACGACTTCCCTGGATCTAGACACTAGACTCCTATTGATGCAGGCCAAAATCCCATTGGCTTTTTTTGCCACTGCATCTCATTATTAATGTTTATAACTATTAATGTCATTACATTATAGTACTACATGATTGATATTAATGTTAATATTGTAGTAATATTAATATTATTTATTTATTTATTTAAAAGTTTTATATACCAGCCTTCTCACCTCTCTTGAGGGACTCAGACCGGTTTCCAACCATAATATCACAGACAATCAATAAAACATCGTAATTCATATTACAGTAAAACATTAAAACAGCAATTACTGTCAATAACTACAATGATCAGTCGTCACACTAAAATCGTTGCTCATCATCCTCCATCCATATCTCAGGGTGTTGGCTCACTCGCCGAATGCCTGTCTCCATAACCAAGTCTTCACCTGTTTCCTAAATGTCAGGATAGAAGGGGCGGTTCTGATCTCCAGTGGGAGAGAGTTCCAGAGTCGAGGGGCCACCACTGAAAAGGCCCTGTTCCACGTCCCCACCAGGCGCACTTGCGAGGCCGGTGGGACCTAGAGCAGGGCCTCTCCAGACGATCTTATTAATCTTGATGTTTCATAGGGGAGAATACGTTCGGAGAGGTAAACAGGGCCGGAGTCGTTTAGGGCTTTATAGGTTAACACCAGCACTTTGAATTGTGCTCGGAAGCTAATTGGCATAATAATATATTATTATTTTGTCTTAAATCCAATATATAAATGCTGCATTATCTTCACATACAAATAATCCAATCAACCTATTTAAATATTATTATTATTATTATTATTATTATTATTATTATTTAATATCCCTTTTAGGTGTTGATTGCATCCCACCTGCCATCCTACGAACTGAGGCTCAACCAGGTGGAGTCCATCTTCCTCTCAGCCATCGATCTGTATGGGCACCAGTTCTGCCCTGAAAACCTCAAGGTAAGTCAGCCAATAATTGATCAATAATCAATCGATCAATAAATACACATGACAATACAGGTTGAGTATCCCATATCCAAAACACTTGGGACCAGAAAGGTTTCAGATTTTGAACACAAACGATTATTATTATTATTAATTTAATGTCAATTGTACTTTATGATATTTCTTTTGAGAAAAGACATGTTCAGAGATACATTGTTGTTGTTGTTGTTGTTAATATAATATAGATCGTAACATACCCATATCTGACAAAATACATGCTCCAGCATTATATTATAATAATACTTCCTATGACAAATACATATATAACATTCATAGTAAATTATATAAAAAGAAAACCCTTGATGTTTCCCATCTCTGTTGTGTAAGTTGCCCTGTTTCCTAACTCATCTAGAAACATTTGTTCTTTCTATGCATTCCTTGCAGAAGTTGATCCTTTCAGAAACCACCATCTTTGACGTCTTGCCCACTTTCTTCTATCACGACAAGCCAGTGGTCCGCATGGCAGCCTTGGAGGTATTTCAATAATAATAATAATAAGAATAATAATAATGACTAATACTGCTAAAGTAATAATAATAATAATATTTATTTATACCCCGCCACCATCTCCCCGATGGGGACTCGGAGCGGCTTACATGAGGCCAAGCCCAAATAACAATTACAATAATAAAAAAAAACCAAAACACAAACCGAAAACGCGAACAATAACAATAACATCATATTAATATAAAACATATGCATACATAATAATGTGAAAAATTACAATAATCACAGGCACAATAACAATGGGTGGGCTACATGTAATGATTAAAAGACAAGCTGATTAAAACTAATTGAATTAAGTATAATCATGTATTATTAATTATAGTAATAAAACTATAATATAATAATAATAAATTAAGAATAACTATAGATTAACAGCATCCACCCAAACATCCAGTTCACCATGGAAAAAGAAAATGAAGGAAGACTGCCTTTTCTAGATGTCCTAGTCATCCGCAAACCAGATCAACAATTGGGTCACACCGTCTACAGAAAACCCACACACAGAGATAGATATCTACATAAAAACTCCAACCATCACCCAAGTCAAAAAAGAAGCACCATTAAAGCCTTGGCAGACCATGCAAAAAGAATCTGCGAACCCCACCTCCTCCAAGATGAACTGAACCACCTCAACTGGGCTCTACAGGCCAATGGAGACTCCACCTCAGACATCAGAAGAGCTGCAAGACCAAGAACAAGCCACGAGAGTCAAGATGAAGATCCACCCAGAGGAAAAGTGTTCTTGCCATACATCAAGGGAACCACTGACCGCATAGGGAAGCTGATGAGGAAACACAACATACAAACTATCTACAGACCCACCAAGAAAATCCAACAAATGCTACGTTCAGCAAAGGACAAGAGGGATCCTCTCACTTCTGCAGGAGTCTACCGTGTACCATGCAGCTGTGGACAAGTCTACATAGGGACCACCAAACGCAGCATTGCCCAAACACGAATCAAGGAGCATGAAAGGCACTGCAGACTACTTCAACCAGAGAAGTCAGCCATAGCAGAGCACCTGATGAACCAACCTGGACACAGCATATTATTTGAGAACACAGAAATGCTGGACCACTCTCACAACCACCATGTCAGACTACACAGAGAAGCCATTGAAATCCACAAGCATGTGGACAATTTCAACAGAAAGGAAAAAACCATGAAAATGAACAAAATCTGGCTACCAGTATTAAAAAACTCTAAAATTGCAACAGCACAACAACAGAGAGGAAGCAGGCAGGGACATCTAATTACCTCTCAACAAAAGTTTGCTCCAGGCACAGTCAGCCCATTGTATGCTAATCAAGGTGGTCAGTTGAAACATTCACACCTAGCTCCAGCAGACAAGAGTCCTTTGTCTCACCCTGGTCATTCCACAGATATATAAACCCTTTTTTCGTTCCAACAGACCTCACAACCTCTGAGGATGCTTGCCATAGATGGAGGCGAAACGTCAGGAGAGAATGCCTCTAGAACATGGCCATACAGCCCAAAAAAACCTACAACAACCCTATAGATTATTTATTTAGAATGAATCAAGAATAATAATTTGTAATAAATTAAGAAAATATAATAAACTAAGAATACTAAATAATTCATAACATAATAAGAAGAAGGAGGAGGAGGAGGAGGAGGAACTGGACCCAGGGTTATTATTCCAGGTGAGGATCCCTGACCAAAGCAGAAGAGTCGAACTATGACTTACCTTTGAGGTACATCAATAAATATTATTATTATTAATAATAATAAATATTAACTAATAATGATGATTAATAAAAATAATATTATAATATAATTAATAAATAATAAATTATTCTTACTTGATACTACTTAATTATAATAAATATAAATTAATGACATTTTTTTATCAATAAATAATAATAATAAGCAGTTGGACCCAATTCTTCTAGATTTGACCAAAGGGGTCTGTGGGTCTGCAGCTTCCTTGCTGCGGCTGCATCCTGGAATGGTCTGCCTCTTCCTCAACATCATTCCTGTCCCTCCCTATTTGTGTCCTATAGGTTTATGTACGGAGGGCCTACATAGCCTATGAGCTACAAGGCCTGCAGCACCGCCCCTTGACTGATAACACCTGCCTCCTGCAATTCCAGTTCAGGCTGCCCTCCTCCCATCCTAACAGGTAAGGCCAGACACCATCCGATCCCGCCCCACAGAGGGCCATCCAGCTCATTCTTCTTCAATGAAGAAAGGCACCATCCAGTCCCTCCCGAGATAGCCATCTAGCCTTTGCCTTATTATTATTATTATTATTTTATTTTATTTTATTATTTAAAGCATTTATATTCTGTCCTTCTCACCCCAAAGGGGACTCAGGGAGGAACACAGCATAAAACGGCAAACATTCAATGCCGGGATATACATAAATTGTACACATATATAAATATTAAAATCATCAAAATCCACTGTATAAAACTGTCTCTATCACCCACATTGAATTATTATTATTATTATTATTATTATTATTATTATTATTATTATAGAAAGTCCCCATCAAATCTTTCTCGACAGATGCCCGTCCAGCCTCTGCTTAATAATACCAATAATTGTAGAAGGACACCATGCAATCCCCCAACAGATGGTCATCCAGCCTCTAATCAATAAAAATAGTAATAATACTAATATATTGTCGAAGGCTTTCATGGCCGGAATCACTGGGTTGTTGTAGGTTTTCCGGGCTATATGGCCATGTTCTAAAGGCATTTTCTCCTGACATTTTGCCTACATCTATGGCAAGCATCCTCAGAGGTAGTGAGGCGAAACGTCAGGAGAAAATGCCTCTAGAACATGGCCATATAGCCCGGAAAACCTACAACAACCCAATAATACTAATGTTGATGTTAATGCTAGAATCCTAGATTTAGAAGGGACCCTCACAGAGGGCCATCCAGACCAACTCCCATTCTGCCATCATGTGATCCCTCCCGACAGGTGGCCAGCTAGCTCCTGCTTAATGACAATTGTTATTGTTATTATTACAGTTGTTGTTGTTCTTGCAGGATGTGTATCCCGGTAGGGCTCTCGAACCCGGACTTGTCCCGTCACAGCACTGAGCTCTTCATGGACAGCGGCTTCTCCCCTCTTTCCCAGCGGATGGGCGTCATGGTGGCCTTTGACCACTTCCAGGACTTCACTAGGTAGTCAAGGGACTTTTGTCACAACAGAAAGTGAGGGACCGGCATTTCTGGTCACTATAATAATAATAAAAATATTAACTTTTATAATATGCATATATAGACACACGTTTGCTTATACTTTAATACACATACATAATATGCATGTAGTTACTTATTATATATATATATATATATATATATATATATATATGCACACACACACATACATAATATACCTATATAGACATATATATTCTTATTAATATGTAAAATATAAAATTAATATGTAAAATATAAAAAAATCAATATTTTAAAAAATACATATTAACTTCATTAAAAACAATACTAATATTAAAATAATATTAATAAAATGTTCATTTACATAATATACATATATCAACGTACATATGCCTCGTAATACTTAATATATATAATGTGTATTAATATTAATACAATATTACATTTTTCTTCATTTTATCAAAATAAAACTATATTAAAATACTAAAATATTAACTTACATAATATACAAATATACATGGACATTTTATTAATATTTATAAATTGTATATTTTATTAATATCAATATAAATCTATTTGTGTTAATATCAGTACAATATTATATGTTAATATTAATACAATATTATATGCCTATTAAATATATTAAAGTAAAACAATAAACTAATAATAATAAAATAATATCATTGATAACATTTTTTCTCTTTGGTGGACGGGGCCCCTCAGGAACTTCGATGAGGTCATTTCCTGTTTTGCGGACCCACCCTCGGAGGGGCCCCTCTTCCGGGATGCCAGGGCTACCCGTTATGACGAAGAAGACGAAGAAGAGGATCAGAAGGTCAGATTAGTTTATTTTTTTTAATTGACGTTTATTGTTAAATTTTCAGTAATACATATCTTAATATTTTGCTGCAGAATCTCCGGGAGGAGCCCATCCATATCCTGAATGTTGCCCTCCGTTTTGTGGATCAAGGCGAAGATGAGGAGCTGGTGCCTGTCTTCCGGTCCTTTGCACAGTCCAAGGTCTCCCTTTAAGATAAGGAACTTCTTATCACAGTGTGTCTTTGGCATTGAATGTTTGCCATATATGTGTACATTGTAATCTGCCCTGAGTCCCCTGTGGGGTGAGAAGGGCGGAATATAAATACTATAAATAAATAAATAAATAAATGGGGTCAGACTAGATCAGTGGTTCTCAACCTTCCTAATGCCACGACCCCTTAATACACTTCCTCATGTTATGGTGACCCCCAACCATAACATTAGTTTCGTTGCTACTTCATAACTGTCATTTTGCTGATGTTATTTATTTATTTATTTTATTTGTATACCGCTCTTCTCAGCCCTTAGGCGACTCAGAGCGGTTTACAACAGTTTAGATATACAGAATACAAAATCATGCATTTAAAAACAATTACTAGTATTATATTGCATTACATTACAATATTATAAATATTATATGTATATACAATATATTATATTATAACATATTATTAGAATAGCACAGGAGACAAGGTGGAACTGTCCCCTGGCCTCCCCTCTCTTCGCTCTGGCCCAGAGCAGCAGTTGGTGCTGGGGGGAGGGGTCCCCAACAGATGGCAAATGCAGGAGACAAGATGGTGCTGTCCCCTGGAATAGTAAATATCTGATATGCAGGATGTATTTTCATTCACTGTACCAAATTTGGCACAAATACCCAATACACCCAAATTTGAATACTGGTGGGACTGGGGGAGGGCATTGATTTTGTAGGAAGTGGAAGTTGTAGATGCTGGGATTTATAGTTCACTTACAATAAAAGAGCATTCTGAATTCCACCAAAGATGGAATTGAACCAAATTTGGCACACAGAACTCCCATGATAAACAGAAAATACTGGAAGGGTTTGGTGGGCATTGACCTTGAGTTTGGGAGTTGTAGTTCACCTACATCCAGAGAGCACTGTGGACTCAAACAATGATGGATCTGGACAAACTTGGCACAAATACTCAATATGCCCAAATGTGAACACTGATGGAGTTTGGGGAAAATAGACCTTGACATTTGGGAGTTGTAGTTGCTGGGATTTATAGTTCACCTACAATGAAAGAGCATTCTGAATCCTACCAACGATTGAATTGGGCCAAACTTCCCACACAGAACCTCCACGACCAACAGAAAATACTGTGTTTTCTGATGGTCTTTGGCGACCCCTCTGAAACCCCGTCGCGACGCCTCCAGGGGTCCCAACCCCCAGGTTGAGAAACACTGAACTAGATGATCTCAGAGGGTCCTTCTGAGTCAAGGGTCCTCTGTCCTTTGGAGTTCAGCAATGGACCCCAATAATCTAGAGAAATAAAGGGGGTCTTTCTGCTTCATGATTTTAAAGGAGGTTTTCCATTGAGAATTGGGACCAGACTAGATGACCTCAAGTGATCTCTTCCAAGTCTGGGGTTCTCTGACCTTTGAGAATTATTATTATTATTATATTATAATAATATAATTGTATTATCCTAATAATATAAAATATATTTGCAGTCAGATTTATATTATTATTATTATTATTATTATTATTATTATCTTAATAATAAATATAATAAAAGATATAGTATGAAATAATATGACATAATAATATAATATTACCAATATATAATATATTTGCAGTTCAAGCAGTGGACCTGAATTGTTTACAGGGATTATTGGAGTTCGAATGATGTTAATAAAGTTCCTCGACTGAAAATTGGAGCCACATTACATGACCTCATGTGACCCCCCCCCCCCATCCAAGTTTAGGATTTTCCACTCTTTGAAGCCCAGTAGCCTATAGACATAATGGGTCTCCCGCCTTAAATTGAGCATTAGAATCAGACTAGATGACCTCAGGGGAAACCCTTCCAAGTCTCAGGATTCTATGAGTCTAATCCCTTTTTTGGTCTCTTGTTTTTAATACAGAACAATATCCTCATGGATTATGGGCTCCGAAGAATCACGTTTTTGATCATGCAGCAAGTAGGTGTAAATACTATGAACGTATTGATACCTATCAATTATTAGTTTTAAATAGTAAGAAGATTTTTGATTTTGATTTTGATAAAAACAAAGTACCTAGTTTATATATTTTTCCCTCACCTTTTAATTTATATTCTCTGTTACAGAGGGAGTTTCCCAAGTTTTTCACCTTCCGGGCCCGAGACAAGGTACCCTGTATTATTACTGTTATTATTGTTGTTATTGATATTATTTGTATATTATTATTTAAATTATTTTATTAATCTTATTTTTATCCATTATTATTAGTATCTTTATTATATATCACATATATTATTATTATATTTATATTATAGCGTTTGGGGAGTAGTACAGCTACAGTAGTACAGCTACAGTGAATACATGAATCAGCTTGGACTATGGTTGTGGGATTTGGTGCTATATTTTTAACTGTTATTTAATTGTATTTATATACTTTATTTTCTGATTTTAATGTTTAATGTGTTGTGTATTTGTTTGCTTTTAAGTTCAATGTGGTGTTGAATTATTGCTAAACTGGAAGCCGCTCTGAGTTCCCTCTGGGGTGAGGTAGAGGGGGGTAAAAATGCAGTAAATAAAAAAATAATAAATATATTCAACATTATATTATTATTATTATTATTATTATTATTATTATTATTATTATTATCATGTTGTCGAAGGCTTTCATGGCCGGAATCACTGGGTTGTTGTAGGTTTTTTCGGGCTATATGGCCATGTTCTAGAGTTTTGAAAGTCCTTTTGGCTGCGAGAAATTGTGGGATGGTATCTGTGTCTCTGCAGCGTAGAAGGAAAGTCAGGGAGCACAGTAGATGTGCTTTCCTGGTCCTTAGTTTTTCCAATTTTCATGTGTCTTGGAACAGTTTCTCCCCGTAGAGATGTTCAATGTATTGTCGAAGGCTTTCATGGCCGGAATCAAATCTTCTAGAGCATGGCCTTATATCCCGAAAAAACCTACAACAACCCTATTATTATTATTATTATTATTATTATTAATAATAATAATAATAATAATAATAATAATAATAATATTGTTGTTGTTGTTATTATTATTATTATTTAATATTACTTTCATTTAATATATGTGTTTAACGATCTTATGTTTTATCTGTGTATTTTAATCTTAATCCTTGAAGGGGAGGAGAAAGAGGAGAATGTATTATTATTATAACATTGTGTATAATTATTACTATTATAACATTTATGTTATATTAAAATTTAGAGTTATATAATAATAGTATGAAATCGTCACCCTTATTCTAATATTATAATATTATTAATAAACTAGCTGTGCCCTGCCACGCGTTGCTGTGGCCTATAGTAAAACTTATCAAAGTTGAGGTAGATATCTGGACTATTATGAAAGAGAGGTACCTACCTATTCCTTCCCCCTTTTCCTCCCCTTTCTCTCCTTTCTTCCTTCTCTACCTCTTTCTTTCTTTCACTCTTGGTTTCATCCTTCTCTCTTTCCTTCATTCCCTCCCCCTTTCTTCCTTTGCCTTTCTTCCCTCCCTGTTTGCTTCCTTCTTTCACTTTTTATTTCCTTTTATTTTACCACCATCATAACAATAACAATAATGCAATGCATTGCCTCTGGGACCTGACACCTCTCCCATTCCTCCAGGGTCTCATAGGAACAATAGCATAATAATAATAATAATAATAATAATAATAATAATAATAATAATAATAGAAATAACAACCTTTACCCGCCACGTGTTGCTGTGGCCAATCTTCCCTCTTTCTCTCCTTCTTTCCCTCCTTCCTTCCCTCCTTTTCCTTCCCCTCTTCCTTCTCTATCTCTTTCCTTCCTTCCCCCTTTTTCTTTCTCTTCTGCTGTCTCTCTTTTCTTCCTTCCTCTCTTTCCTTCTTTCCTTCTCCTTCTTTCTCTAACTTTCCTTCCTTCCCCCTTTTTCTTTACCTCCCTTTCTCTTTCTTCCTTCTTTCCTTCCTTCCTGTCTTTCCTCGATTTTGACAGGGCGGGAGAGGGGCGGGGGGGGGTTGGAGGCGGCGTGAAGTAAAAGAAGGTAAGATTGGGGTGGGGGAGTGATGGAGCCTGGATTTTGACAGGGTGGGAAGGGGCGGGGGGGGGTTTGGAGGTGGCGTGAAGTAAAAGGAGGTAAGATTGGGGTGGGGGAGTGATGGAGCGTGGGGTTGTGTGTGTGTGTGCGGCGGCGGGGGGAGTGGGGTTGCGTGTGTGCGTGCGGCGGCGGGGGAGTGATGGAGCGTGGGGTTGCGTGTGTGTGTGCGGCGGCGGGGGGAGTGGGGTTGCGTGTGTGCGTGCGGCAGCGGGGGAAGTGATGGAGTGTGGGGTTGCGTGTGTGTGTGCGGCGGCGGGGGGAGTGATGGAGTGTGGGGTGTGTGTGTATGTGCGGCAGGGGTGTGTGTGTGTGCGGGAAGCGGCGCGGCGGGGCTTGGAGTGGGCATGGTTTCCGCAGAGGGAACGTTGGCAGGAAGGGCATGTGCGCGCGCCAGGGAACTTGCGGCTGGGCGCCAATGCGCATGCTCAGTTGTTTTGCCGTTTTGTGAGTGTGTTGTTGTGTTGTTTTTCATTTAGAGTAGATACGTTTGTACCTTGTGGGTTGTGTTATGGGCATGGGAATTTTGGTTAAGTTTCGTTGGGTTTTTTTTTGTTTTTTTTGCCGTTTTGAGTGTGTTGTTGTGTTGTTTTTCATTTTGAGTAATATGTTTGTACCTTGTGGGTTGTGTTATGAGCATGGGAATTTTGGTTAAGTTTCGTTGGGTTTTTTTGAGTTTTATTTTTGCCGTTTTGTGAGTGTGTTGTGTTGTTTTTCATTTTGAGTAGATATGTTTGTACCTTGTGGGTTGTGTTATGGGCATGGGAATTTTGGTTAAGTTTCGTTGGGGGGTTTTTGAGTTTTGTTTTTTTGCCGTTTTGAGTGTGTTGTTGTGTTGTTTTTCATTTTGAGTAGATATGTTTGTACCTTGTGGGTTGTGTTATGAGCATGGGAATTTTGGTTAAGTTTCGTTGGGTTTTTTTTGAGTTTTATTCTTTTGCCGTTTTGTGAGTGTGTTGTTGTGTTGTTTTTCATTTTGAGTAGATATGTTTGTACCTTGTGGGTTGTGTTATGGGCATGGGAATTTTGGTTAAGTTTCGTTGGGGGATTTTTGAGTTTTGTTGTTTTGCCGTTTTGTGAGTGTGTTGTTGTGTTGTTTTTCATTTTGAGTAGATATGTTTGTACCTTGTGGGTTGTGTTATGGGCATGGGAATTTTGGTTAAGTTTCGTTGGGGGGTTTTTGAGTTTTGTTTCCTCGTTGGATGCCCCTAACAAATTTATATATATAGATAACAATACAAAATTGATAAGATATAGAAATAATAATAATATAATAATAATAATATAATGATAATAATATAATAACAAAATAATAGTAATATTTATAATATGACAATAATAAATATAATATAATAATAAAATAATAATATAATGCAATACAATATGATGATGATATAATGATAACCATCATAATACTAATATCTCCTTGGTCTGCAGTTTGGTGAGGACCGCATCTACCGGCACCTGGAGCCTGCCTTGGCTTTCCAGCTGGAGCTGAGCCGCATGCGCCACTTCCACCTGCAGGCCTTGCCTTGCGCCAACCACAAGATGCATCTCTATCTGGGGACCGCCAGGGTCAGGGCCCGCCCTGAGAGCACCGACCAGCGCCTCTTTGTCCGTGCTATCGTCCGACACTCAGATCTCATCACCAAGGTAATCAACTGGCCGCAGGATAAAACCACAAGGCTAATATGGTGTTACAGTAAAAAAGCCAATGCGATGATGATGATAATCTTGGCTTTATCATTACTCTGCTCAAGGCCAGTTAGAAAGAAGAAGAAACCAACAGTGTGATGTGGGGGCCAAAAAGCCCAGTGCTATGCTTATATTATTCTGATTATATTGCTTTTTACCTTAAGAGTGGTAGTATATTAATGTAATACAGTGATAATAATATAAAAATAGTAATAATGTCAACAATGCAATCCTGCAATGAAAAATGCCAATGCTATTATTATTTTAAATTGTTATGATTATTATATTATATTATATTATATTATATTATATTATATTATATTATATTTCAAGACTGGTAGGAAATAATAGTAAGAACAATGATAAATTGATAAATTTATATAATCTATATAAATAAAAATGTAATGTTCATTTGTGGGATTAACTGAACTCAAAAACCACTGGACGAATTGACAACAAATTTGGACACAAGACATCTAACAACCCAATGTATGTCCTTCACTAAAAAATTGATTTTGTCATTTGGGAGTTGTAGTTGCTGGGATTTATAGTTCACCTACAATCAAAGAGCATTCTGAACCCCAACAAGGACGGAATTGAACCAAACTTGGCGCACAGTTCTCCCATGACCAACAGAAAATACTAAGGGTTTGGTGGGCAGTGTCCTTTGGTTTTAGAGTTGTAGTTCACCTACATCCAGAGATCACTGTGGACTCAAACAATGATGGATCTGGACCAAACTTGGCACTGATACTCAATATGCCCAAATGTGAACACTGGTGGAGTTTGGGGAAAAATATACACTGACATTTGGGAGTTGTAGTTGCTGGGATTTATAGTTCACCTACAATCAAAGAGCATTCTGAACCCCACCAATGATAGAATGGGTAATCTATATAAATTAAAATGTAATGTTCGTTTGTGGGATTAACATAACTCAAAAACCACTGGACGAATTGACACCAAATTTGGACACAATACACTATCAGGCCAATGAGTGACCATCATGCATAAAAATACTGAAAAACACAGCAGAAAAGACTTAAAAAGCAAATAAATAAATAAAAATAAATTACAATGCATTTGCAAAACCACATAGATATATATGCAAACACACATATATGCACATATACACAAATATATACACACACAAAACACATATACACAGACTGGGCCACAGCAACGCGTGGCAGGGGACAGCTAGTAATATTAATAAATATAAAATTGCACACATACACACAAATATAAATTGTCACACCCTCTTTCTTTTGCAGGAGGCCTCCTTTGAGTACCTGCAGAATGAAGGAGAGCGCCTGTTGCTGGAGGCCATGGATGAGCTGGAGGTAGCCTTCAATGACAAAGGCCTCCGTACCGACTGCAACCATATCTTCCTCAACTTTGTCCCCACCGTCGTCATGGATCCTGCCAAGGTGGTTGTTGTTGTTTTTATGGAAGCCCTACTAGATGTTACCTTGTTATTATTATGAACACAAAAGCACAGTATGTCGCAGCAAACGAGATCTATATGCTGGATTTCATATCACAAAATCACAAGTCGAACACTTCCCAAGCGTCTAGGACTGTGTGATGTATTTTCGAATGATGTGCGCAGATCCAAGTAAGGTGGCCTTTTGCAGTTGACAGATCGTGATTTTGTTTTCAAAGGCTGGCTGAGATCATTTGGCACGGCACCCAGTGTGTCAATTACCACTGGGGCCACTTGTACTGGTTTATGCCAAAGCCTTTGCAATAATAATAATAACTATTATTATTATTATTATTATTTTATTATATTGGAAGCTTTATTATTATTTGATGTATTATTTTACTGTAATATATTATTACTTTTATTATTATTTGCTCCTATGCAGATTGAGGAGTCTGTGCGCTCAATGGTGATGCGCTACGGGCGCCGTCTGTGGCGGCTGCGTGTCCTTCAGGCTGAGGTCAAGATCAACATCCGCCTGTCGCTCTCTGACCCCGCCCTCCCTGTCCGCCTCTTCCTCACCGACGAATCTGGGTACCGCCTGGACATCAGCCTGTACAGGGAGGTCTATGACCCCAGCACTGGAAGTGTAAGTCCCCCTTTGAGACAAGGGTCTCAATCTGGGATCACACTGACCCCTTTTGGCCGCACCATAACACTCTTGGCTCACAATCAACTAGGGGTCTAACTGAAACCCTTAAAGAGTGTATACCTTTATCTACCTACCTATCCATCCTTCAATCCATCTATTTTTCTGTCTGTCTACTGTACCTATCTACTCTATTTATTCATCTATCTATATATCCATCCTTCCTTCCTTCCTTCCTTCCTGTATCTGTCAGTCTGTCTTGTCTGTCTATCTATCTATCTATCTATCTATCTATCTATCTATCTATCTATCCATTCACCCACCCTATCTGTGTCTCTCTATTTATCTTTATACCTGTCTGTTCTTCTATCCATCCTTTAGTCTATTTATCTGTCAATCCTTCTATCTTTCTACTCAACCATCCGTTTGTCTACTCATCTACCTATCCATCCACCCATCTACCTACCTACCTATCTATCTATCTAGTCACCTATCCATCTATCTGGTCATCTATCTGTCTGTCTGTCTGTCTGTCTGTCTATCTATCTATTTGAAGGACCTAGCAAGTTCTTAGAGGGGACACCTACCTCTCTTTGTTCTAGATCATGTTCCATTCCTTTGGGGAAAAGCAGGGACCCCTGCACGGGATGCTCATCAACACGCCATACGTCACCAAGGATCTGCTGCAGTCCAAGCGCTTCCAGGCCCAGTCCCTGGGCACCACCTACGTCTACGACTTCCTGGAAATGATCCGGCAGGTGAGCCCTCCCTACTCTTTGACCGAGATGACACCTCCATCCTTTGGAGACTTGATCTCCCAATGTTTCCTTCTCAGGCTCTGTTCAAATTATGGTGTTCCTCGGAGTCATGCCCTGCGGAGGTCTTGACCTTTACGGAGCTAGTGCTGGACTCCCAGGGCAAACTGATGCAGATGAATCGCCTTCCCGGTGGGAACGGGATCGGGATGGTGGCCTTCAAGATGGAGCTGAGGACTCCTGAATACCCCACGGGCCGCGAGGTGGTGTTCATTGTCAACGACATCACCTACAAGATGGGGTCATTTGGCCCCGAGGAGGATCTCCTCTTCCTGCGCACCTCAGAGCTGGCCAGGGCCGAGGGCATCCCCAGGATCTACGTGGCTGCCAACAGTGGGGCCCGCATCGGATTTGCTGAGGAGGTCAAGCACAAGTTCCAAGTGGCCTGGGTTGATCCCGCTGACCCCTACAAGGTGGGCAAATTGGAGGGAGAAGTGGGTTTACCTTCACTGTTATTTGGCTTCTTATTCTTGCCCCGAATTGGTTTCCTACCCTTGCACTGAATAAACTTCTTGCTCTCACTCCAAATTGTTTTCTTACTCTCGCATTAAATTGGCTTCCTGTTCTCTCTCTCAATTAGCTTCTTATTCTCGCATTGAATTGGCTTCTTACTCTCACATTTAATTATTTTCTTAGTCTTGCTCTGAATTGGCTTCCTTCCTTGCTCCAAACTGACTTCTTATCTCCTCTCCAAATTGTCTTCTTAACCTCCCTTTGAATTGTCTTCTTATCTTTCCTCTGAATCACCTTACTCTCGCATTAAATTGTCTTACTTTCACTCCGAATTGGCTTTTTACTCTCAATCTGAATAATCTTATTGCTCTTAACTCTGAATTGGCTTCTCACATTAAGTTGTTTTCTTACTCACACATGTAATTTTCTTCTTATTCTTATATTGTATTGGCTTCTTACATTCACTCCAAATTAGTTTCTTGCTCTCACATTTAATTGGCTTCTTGATCTCACTCTCGATTGACTTCTTACTGTCACTCCAAATTGTCTTCTTACTTTCACATTGAATTGGCTTCATATTCTCATTTTGTATTGGTGTCTTACTCTCACACTGAATTGTCTTCTTTCTCTCACATTGAATTGTCTTTATTACTCTAGCATTGAATTTTCTTATTACTCTCCCATTGAATTGTCTTAATTGTCTAACATTTAATTGCTTTCTTACTCTCGCTCTGAATAAGCTTTTTATTCTCGCTTTAAATTGGCTTCTTGCTCTCGCTCTGAATAAGCTTTTTATTCTCGCTTTAAATTGGCTTCTTGCTCTCGCTCTGAATTGGCTTCTTACTCTTGCACTGAATTATCTTTTTACTCAAACATTGAATTGCCTTATTACTCTCATCTTACTCTTGCATTGAACTGGCTTCTTGCTCTCCATTGAGTTGTATTATTTCTATCGCATTGAATTGCCTTCTTTCTCTTGCTCTGACTTGCCTTTTTACTTTTGCCCTGAATTGCCTTCTTATTCTCACATTGAATTGCCTTCATTCTCTCACTCTGAATTGTCATCTTGCTCTCGCATTGAATTATCTTCTTACTTTCCCTCCAGTTTGGTTTCTTAATCTCACATTGAATTGCGTTCTTACTTTCGCTCCAAATTGGCATCTTGCTCTCACATTGAATTGGTTTCGTATCCTCCCTCTGAATTGGTCTCTTGCTCTTGCTCTGAATTGACTTCTTACTCTCACTCCAAATCAGGTTGCCACCTTACTCTTGCATTGAATTGCTTTCTTTCTTTCACTTTGAATTGCCTTCCTACTCTCACATTGAGTTGCATTCTTACTTTCACTCCTAATTGTATTCTTACTCTCACATTGAATTGTCTTCTTACTCTCACTCCTAGTTGTATTTTTATTCTTACATTGTATTGCCTTCTTACTCTTGCCCTGAATTGGCATCTTAATTGTCTTTTTATCCTCACTCCTAAGCATCTTCTTATTTTCTCATTGAATAGTCTTGCACTCGCTCGGCTTGCTACTCTAACATTGAATTGGCTTCTTATTCTCACTCTAAATGGCCTCCTACTCTTATATTGAATTGGCTTCTTCCTCTTGCTCTGAATGGTCTTCTTGGTCTCGCTCCGAATCGGCTTGTTACTCTAACACTGAAATGGCTTCTTATTCTCACTCCAAAAGGCCTCTTACTCTTATATTGAATTGGCTTCTTCCTCTTGCTCTGAATTGGCTTCTTGGTCTCGCTCCGAATCGGTTTGTTACTCTAACATTGAATTGGCTTCTTATTCTCACTCCAAATGGCCTCTTACTCTTATATTGAATTGGCTTTTCCTCTTGCTCTGAATGGGCTTCTTGCTCTTGAACGTATCTTCAGCTAACCTTTTCTTCTCTTTCCCTCCAAAAGGGATTCAAATATCTGTACCTGACCCCCCAGGACTACACCAAGATCAGTTCCTCAAACGTGGTGCATTGCAAACACGTGGAGGAGGCCGGCGAATCCAGGTGAGCGCATGATGCATTGCAGTCCCAAACCTCATTGTTGTCCTCCTCTTCATCCTTTACGCCACCTTTGTAACCCTCTCCCGCAGGTACATCCTCACTGACATAATTGGCAAAGACGAAGGCTTCGGGGTGGAGAATCTCAGGGCAGCGGCAGCCATTGCAGGGGAGTCGTCCCTTGCCTATGATGAAATCGTCACAATTAGCATGGTAAGGATTTAGAGCCTTTGTAAACCAAATAAATGGAAAGAACCATAATTTAATCCCTCCTCATTTCTATCCTGTAGGTCACTTGCCGTGCCATTGGGATCGGGGCCTATTTGGTGAGGCTTGGCCAGCGGGTCATTCAGGTGGAAAACTCCCATATCATACTGACAGGCGCCGCAGCTCTGAATAAGGTAGAACCCTAGGGAGCCAAGGGCTGTCCAATCCAACCCAGTCAGGAAGACACAATCCCATCCCTCCTGACAGATGGACATCATAATATGCTGAGCTTTTGGAGGGCAATTTTGTGTTTCCTACCTGACCAGGTCTTGGGCAGGGAAGTCTACACTTCCAGCAACCAACTGGGAGGAGTGGAAATCATGCACAACAATGGCGTCTCCCATGTTGCCGTCCCTGATGACTTCGAAGGTGTCTACACCATACTGCAATGGCTCTCCTATATGCCAAAGGTCAGGGCTGACCCTACTTAGCATTTCTGGATTTGGTGCCTGGGTATTTAGGCCCTAAATTCTTCAATCTTCTTTCTTTCTGATCTACTGTCTCTTCTTCTTCTTCTTTTGTTTAAAATTAAAATAAATGGTGTTATTTCTTATAGGACAATCACAGCCCGTTACCCATCATGCTACCCACTGACCCCATTGAGAGAGAGATCGAGTTTTTCCCTCCCAAAGGTCCCTATGATCCCCGATGGATGCTGGCTGGGAGGCCTCACCCCAGTAAGTGGGCCCCCCAAAGGCCATCCGTCCCATTCTGCCCCTTCTGCCAGGCGCCATCGAATCTCTCCTGACAGATGGCCACCTACCTTTTCTGTTTTCCTCTTCTAGCGACAAAGGGATCGTGGCAAAGTGGCTTCTTTGACCATGGCTCCTTCTCAGAAATCATGCAGCCTTGGGCCCAGACAGTGGTGGTCGGCCGAGCCAGGTATTAAGAGAGGAGGAAAGAGAAAGAAGGGAAGGAAGGAAAGAAAAGGAAGAGAGAAGAGGGGGAAGATATATGAGGAAAGGCAAGGTGGGAAGTAAAGAGAAAGGAGGGGAGGGGGGAAGAAGAAGAAAGGAGAGAGGGAAAAGATGTAAGGGAAGAAAAGAAAGGAAAAAGGGAAGGGAAGGAGAGGGAGAAAGTAGAAACAAAGGAAGGGAAAGCAAGGAAAGGGCAAAGTAAGAGAGGAAAGAAACCAAGGAAAAGAAGGGAAGAGAAAGGAATCATAGAATAGAATCAAAGAGTTGGAAGAGACCTCATGGGCCATCCAGTCCAAGCCCCTGCCAAGAAGCAGGAATATTGCATTCAAATCACCCCTGACAGATGGCCATCCAGCCTCTGTTTAAAAGCTTCCAAAGAAGGAGCCTCCACCACACTCCGGGTCAGAGAGTTCCACTGCTGAACGGCTCTCACAGTCAGGAAGTTCTTCCTCGTGTTCAGATGGAATCTCCTCTCTTGTAGTTTGAAGCCATTGTTCCGCGTCCTAGTCTCCAAGGAAGCAGTAAACAAGCTTGCTCCCTCCTCCCTGTGGCTTCCTCTCACATATTTATACATGGCTATCATATCTCCTCTCAGCCTTCTCTTCTTCAGGCTAAACATGCCCAGCTCCTTAAGCCGCTCCTCATAGGGCTTGTTCTCCAGACCCTTGATCATTTTAGTCGCCCTCCTCTGGACACATTTCCAGCTTGTCAATATCTCTCTTGAATTGTGGTGCCCAGAATTGGACACAATATTCCAGGTGTGGTCTAACCAAGGCGGAATAGAGCATGGGTAAGAAGAGAGAAAGAATAACGAAGGAAGGAAAAGAAAGGAAGAGAGAAAGAAGGGATGAAGGAAGGTGGGAAGAAAGGAAGGAAGAGTTAGGAAAGGATGAAAGAAGAAACAAAGGAAGGGAGGGGAGAAAGGAAGGAATGAAAAGTATGGAAGAGAAAGGAAAGTAGGATGGATAAGAGAAAATGCATGCATTGGCTTGGAATTGATTACTGTTCACTGTCTTAATTCAAGATCTGTTTCAGTGACTCCTCTCTCTGGACCCATTGCAGGTTGGGAGGGATCCCAGTTGGGGTCATTGCTGTGGAAACAAGGACAGTAGAGCTGGCAGTCCCTGCTGACCCTGCGAACCCTGAGTCGGAAGCAAAGGTCAGGAGGAGTGCCCAGGAAGATAATGCTCCATGCCCTGTTTGGTTGAGAGGAAAGAGGGATATGATGATGACGACGATGATGATGATGATGATGATTATTATTATTATTATTCTTTTCTAGCTCATCCAGCAAGCTGGACAGGTCTGGTTCCCCGATTCGGCATTCAAGACAGCTCAAGCTATTAGGGATTTTGATCGCGAGCGCCTGCCACTCTTGGTATTTGCTAACTGGAGGGGCTTCTCCGGAGGCATGAAAGGTAACTTCCAGGTGACTTCTGAGGTGGAAGGAGACATCTAGAGCATGAGGGAGGGGGGACTTCCAAGAGAAAAGGTAACTTATGGCATGAGAGGTTCTTTTGGGATGGAAGGTAACTTCTGGGGTGAAGAGTAACTTTCAGGGTGAAAGGGAGTTTCTGGTGCAGTAGATGGTTTTCAGCAAATAAGGAGCCCCCGGTGGTGCAGTGGGTTAAACCCCTGTGCCGGCAGGACTGAAGACCGACAGGTCGCAGGTTCGAATCCGGGGAAGAGGCGGATGAGCTCCCTCTATCAGCTCCAGCTCCTCATGCGGGGACATGAGAGAAGCCTCCCACAAGGATGATAAAAACATCAAATCATCCGGGTCTCCCCTGGGCAACGTCCTTGCAGGCGGCCAATTCTCTCACACCAGAAGCGACTTGCAGTTTCTCAAGTCGCTCCTGACACGACAAATAAATAAATAAGCAAATAGATGGTTTTCTGGGGCAAAAGAGGATTTCTGAGGTGACTTCAGGATGGAAAGGGATTTTCTGGCCGAGAGAGGACTTGCAGGATGGAAGGGGACTTCTAGGACAGAACCTTCCAGGGTAAGGGCAAACTTCTGGGATGAGAGGTGGTTTCTGGATGAAGAGGATTTCTGAAACAAGAGGGGACATCAGGTGAGTGTATTTTCTGAGATGGTTGGTGATTTCTGGGATGGAAGGGGACTTCTGGGCTGAAAAGGAAGTCCCAGGGCAGGAGGAGACGTCTAGGATGAGAGAGACTTATGGGACAAGGTGACTTCTGGGGTGGAAGGGGACTTTTAGGATGAGAGGAAACTTTTGGGATGGAAAGGGGCCTCTGGGGTGAAAGAGGACTTGTGGGGTGAGAGGAGTTCTGGGGTAGAGGAGACTTCTGGAATGTGAGGGGACTTCTGGAACTGAAGATTATTTCTGGGGTGAAAGGGGAGCAGGGAGGTTCCCAGCCTCTGAGCCTTGGTTGCTGATCCTCCCTTGCAGATATGTACGATCAGGTGTTGAAGTTTGGGGCCTACATCGTGGACAGCCTGCGACAATTCAAGCAACCAGCCCTGGTCTACATCCCACCACACAGTGAGCTGCGGGGTGGCTCCTGGGTGGTCATTGACCCCACTATCAACCCTCTGCACATGGAGCTCTATGCCGACAGGGAGAGCCGGGGCGGCATCTTGGAGGCGGAGGGCACCGTGGAGATCAAGTTCCGCAAGAAAGACCTGGTTAAAACCATGCGGAGAGTTGACAAGACCTGTGCTAGTATCGCACAGAGGCTGGGTGAGGAGTGGGACGAGGGTGGGGTTTTCTTTGGGAGAGGGTAAGGAAGCCAAATACGGCTGTAATAGGTACCAACAAACCCAACGCAGGTGCCCAAGATCTCCCCAAAGAGAAGCGCCAAGATTTGGAGATGCAGCTGCAGGCGAGGGAGGAACACCTTCTCCCAATCTACCACCAGGTGGCAGTACAGTTTGCCGACCTCCATGACACTCCAGGACGCATGCAGGAGAAGGGGGTCATCACGGTAATGCTTTCCTAGAACAAGTGTGCTTGTAGGAATTTCTAGGTCCTCCCAGAGGACCTATATTAAACCATATTTCACCCCCTTCCCAGGATATACTCCAGTGGAAAACTGCCCGTAGCTTCTTCTACTGGCGTCTACGGCGCCTCCTTTTGGAGGAAGTTGTAAAGGCGGACATCCTCAGCGCCAACCACGAACTCAGCAACAGCCATATCCAGTCCATGCTGCGCCGGTGGTTCCTGGAGACAGAAGGGACAGTCAAGGTGCCTCCCTTTAAGAACCTGGGATTGCATTGGCCTTTTAAGCTACTGCATCTGCTAAGACCACAAGACTCTTATCCATTTCCTATATGACTTCCCTCGATGTATACTTTTATTGACACAGCCTAGAATCGCTTTGGCTTTCTTCACTGTTGCATCACACTCATATGTTCAACATGTGGTCCACTAAGACCCCTAGACCCTTATCCATATCTTATATGAGTTCCCCTGATGTATACTTTTGTTGACACAGCCTAGAATTCCATTGGCTTTCTTCGCTTCTGCATAACACTCTTGACTTATGTTCCACTTGGGATTTACTAAGACCCCAAGACCCTTATCTAGCTCCTGTATAACTGATCCATATCTTCCATAATGCCCATCAATGTAGATATTACCCTCCTACAATATTGATGCAGGCTGGAATTGTATTGACCTTTTTAGCTGTTGCATCACACTCTTGGCTCATATTTAACTTGGGGTCTACTGTGACCTCTAGAGCCTTATCCATATGCTATATGAATTATCCATATCCTTTAGGACTTCCATCAATGTAGACTCTAGACTTCTATTGATGAGGCCTGGAATTGCATTGGCCTTTTTAGTTGCTGCATCAAGCTTGGCTCATTTTCACTCCCTTTGCCTTTAGGGCTACCTCTGGGACAACAACCAGGTGGTGGTGGAATGGCTGGAGAAACACTTGAAGGAGGAAGATGGAGCCAAGTCTGCCATCCGGGACAACATCAAGTACCTGAAGCGAGACTACGCCCTCAAGCACATTCGGAAGTGAGTATTGGGAGGTTCTGGGGGTTGTTTATGGACAAATGGAGTAGACCCCAGACCCAATATGGGAGCAGTAGTATCAAGGGTTAACTAGAGGACTCTAGAAGTCAACTTTCATTTTGGCAAGTCAACGTTTACCATAGGAAGCCAACATTCAGCTTGGAAGGTCAATATTCAACACACGAAGGTAGTGTTCAGCTTAGGAAGTCAATGGTGTTCCTAGGCAGTGAATTTTAGCTTGATAAGTCAAAGTTAAACTTTTTTTGTCAACTTTGACCCTAAGAAGTCAATGTTCGACTTAGTAGGGCAATACTGACCATACAACGTTAACATTTAGCATGGTAAGTCAATATTCAGTTTGGTAAGATAACACTGGCCATAGGAAGTCAATGTTCAGTTTGATAAGTCAACACTGACCATAAGAAGTCAATGTTCGGCTTGGTAAGTCAACTTGATGTTGGGAAGTTGAATGTTCAGCTTGATAAGTCAGTGCCTGGAACTTGCTTCTCAAGGACATCCGGGATGCCCCAACTCTGGCCATCTTTAGGAGGAGCCTGAAAACATGGTCGTTCCAGTGTGCCTTTCCAGAATAATTGAAACTCTCAGCAATATGTCCTCAAAATGCACTTTATTATTGATTTAGGATTGATTTGCACGCCCTATCCCCTCTGAAATTTCTATCCCAGTTATATCCTACCTTGCCCATGCCTGTGCTCTGACCTACAAGAAGCACTGCCTGAACATCAAGCAAAAAGTGGGTGCTAGAAACAATATCATACGAAAGCTGACTGGCACAACCTGGGGATCACAAGCAGACACAGTGAAGACATCTGCCCTTGCGCTATGCTACTCTGCTGCTGAATACGCATGCCCAGTGTGGAACACATCTCACCACACTAAAACAGTAGATGTGGCTCTTAATGAGACATGCCACATTATCATGGGGTGTCTGCGCCCTACACCACTGGAGAAATTACACTGCTTAGCCGGTATTGCACCACCTGACATCCGCCGGGAAGTAGCAGCCAATAGTGAAAGGACCAAGGCAGAGACATCTCCAGCTCATCCCTGTTTGGGTATCAGCCAGCACGTCAACGACTTAAATCTAGAAATAGTTTCTAAGATCTACAGAGACACTCGCTGGAACACTCAGCAAGCGAGAGTCCAAAAGTGGCAGGCTCAAACCCAGAACCTCAACCAATGGCTGATACCAAATGAGAGACTCCCTGGGCACACAGAAAACTGGGCAACTTGGAAGGCGCTGAACAGACTGCGCTCTGGCACCACAAGATGCAGAGCCAACTTTAAGAAATGGGGCTACAAAGTGGAATCCACGACATGCGAGTGTGGAGAAGAGCAAACCACTGACCACCTGCTGCAATGCAACCTGAGCCCTGCCACATGCACAATGGAGGACCTTCTTGCAGCAACACCAGAGGCACTCCAAGTGGCCAGATACTGGTCAAAGGACATTTAATCAACTACCAAGCTTGCAAATTTTGTATTTTGTCTGTTTGTTTGTTTTGTTCTGTTAGAATGTAATATAAATGACTGGTTGTCTACCTCCTCATCCTCTAGTGTCCATGCCTTCGACATGCCCAAGCAAGTTTCTACATGATCAGAAATGTATTTTGTGGTATGCTAATAGACTGAGTTTCTTTTACATGTTACATAATGTTGGTTATGGTTGTCAAAGATATGAACAATCTAAAAAATCATGCAAATTACTGCCGAGAAAGAAAATGTTTCATAATTTGACAATGACTGTAAAACAAAATTGGCCATTTCTCAAAAACCTTACGTGGTGTGACAACTTTGAAGTTATTTATGTGATTAGCATGTAAAGGAAACAAAATACTCGTTTTTCAGTGTAATTCAGTGTTGACCATAGAAAGGCAACTTTCAGCTTAGTAAGTTAACGTTGACAAAATAGGAAGTCAGCATTCAGCTTGATAAGCCAGTATTGATCATAGGAAGTTATTGTTCCATTGAGATGGTGTTTACCTTGGAGAAGGAAAAGATCAATTGTGGACATGAGGGCCATGTTTACATATCTGGAAGGAGGTCCCATTGAGCCATTGGTTCAAACGGTAGGAAGAACTCCATAATGATAAGGCAGTGGAAGTCTGGCGGAGTCTCCTTCCTTCTCTGGAAGTTTCTAAGTTGGGAGGTATTGGATGGTGTCCTTGGACAAACCTTCTAATTCTCTTATAGCTTGGTCCAAGCCAACCCTGAGGTGACCATGGACTGCATCATCCACATGACCCAGCATCTCTCGAGGGCCCAGCGGACCCAAGTCGTCCGGCTTTTGGCCACCATGGACAACCCAACTTCCTCTTGAGGAGAGATGACCGATGGATCAAGGCCAACAGACGGGTCCATCCATGGACCATGGACCACTAAGTGACAATTGTATACAGCTTCTTCAATGGAGGATCCATAATGTTTCCCAATGGTATGATAGAGACAAATGTTATTTTTTGAAGAGGAATTGAGTACCTAAAGCGTAGAAACAAAGGCTCTGAAAAATACTGGCAAGTTACATTTATGGGTATTTGGATTATTGTGTTGAGTTTGTGGCAACCTCAACTGTGGTCTTATTCATATACAAATACAATGCAGTATTCATATATTTGGCTTATGGCAAAATACTAATATATTAATTATTATTATATTAACATTGATATCAATATAGTATAATAATGACAATATTAATAAATATTAATATAATACTATAACATGTCAGTAATAGGAATTAATATGATAATAACAAAATATGACATTAATATTATGTACTAATATAATTATATTATATTAATATATATTATTAATGTGGTAATGGATCCACCATATTTGAGTAATATGAGCCTATCCTATAAACATTCTTATATGACTACATATTATTACATATTAATGTATATTGATATATTAATAATATTAATATTTTGCTGCAAGCCAAAATAATATTTAATGCAGCAAAGGATCCACAATATTTGAGAAATTTGAGGCTGTTTTACAAAAATTCAACTCATATTAATACATTAATATATTAATATTAATACATATTAATATTAATATTAATACATATTAATATTAATATTAATAATATAATATACCAACATTAATATAGTAATATATATTAATACAATAATATTAATATTTTGCTGCAAGCCAAAATAATATTTAATGCAGCAAAGAATCCACAATATTTGAGAAATTTGAGGCTGTTTTACAAAAATTCAACTCATATTAATACATTAATATTAATAATATAATATACCAACATTAATATAGTAATATATATTAATACAATAATAATAATATTTTGCTGCAAGACAAGATAGTCTTTAACTCGGGAAAGGAGCTGCCGTATTAGAAAGAAAATTGAGCCTATCCTACAAAAATTCAATTCAAAAGAATGCCATTTTTCACTATTTTTACCACAGAGCACAAAATTGCAGTTTTTTTTCAAGATTCATTGCGAATACCACTGTTTTGTTAATGAATATATAAAGCAAATTCATGGAAGAGTGTGTATGTGTGTATATATAATATACATATTATATATATGTATTCTTTTCCTAAAAGGGATAAGAAAATATCTATATTTACCTTCACTACAGGAAATATCACTCTTTCTCATAGGAAGGATATCAGTGGGTCCGGGTACTGAAAAGTTTAATTTTTCCCATGTTCATTAAAATGGATTTTCATACAGTTTTGCTGGTCCTTTTGTTCGTTTGAAGGTGGGACTCATTTGTTGCATTTTTGTCCTTAATTTCCTAATATTATGTACATTTATACGTACAAAGACAATGGGAGAAAATTCTCAGATTTTACTATTAAATGATCGAAACTGACAGTGGTTATAAAAGTAAAGGTTTCCCCTTGACATTAAGTCTAGTGCTCATCTCCGTTTCTAAGCCAAAGATCCAGTGTTGTCCATAGATACCGCCAAGGGCATGTGGCCGGCATGACTGCATGGCACACCCTTACCTTCCCTCCTGGTACCTATTGATCTACTCACATTTTCATGTTTTCGAACTGCTAGGTCGGCAGAAGCTGGGCCTAACCACGGGAGCTCTCCCTGCTCCCTGGATTCAAACTGCTTACCTTTCGTTCAGCAAGTTCTGCAGCTCACTGGTTTAACCTGCTGTGCCACTGGTGACACCTGACAATGGTTAAACAATACATTTTAATGACTGTTTAAAATACCAAGTTATCACTGCAACTTGATGTGGAAACTCTGAACAATTAAATTAAGTTTTATGGTAACGGAGGATGTTGCCCAGTGGTGGCAGCAGCATTGGTTGCAGGAGGGGGTTGTGGTCCATACTGCAGAGTGTGTGCAGTAGTGGGTTCTGCATGGGGGCCAGTGAGTTGGGTGTGTGGTACAAGGACAGCATCATGGGAAGTGGTTGTGTAAGTTGGGACGGAATGTTCCAGGAGGCTTCTGCCTCAGCAGGGTTCCTCCTACAGTTCTCAGGCGTGTTCATGATGAACTTGTCCAGCTCTTCTACAGGAAGAAATGGACATGGGAGTGAGCTGAGTCTGTCTGGACCCATTCTTTTACTAGGTATCCCTGAGGGGATGATGGAATGTGGGGAAGGACCTTCTAGAAGATCTCAAGGTGAAGGAAATAACCCTCTTGAAAAGAGGTATAGTCCTTTGGGTACCCTTGACATGAGCCGTAAAGGGCTTTATATATCTGGGGCAGACACCAAGAATATTCCATTTTCTCCCTATGGAGAGGAATGGATGAGAAGGACCTTCCAGAAGATCTCAATATGAAGGAAGGCTTGGAGAATGTGGGCCTTAACCTAAACCTTATGGGGTTTATATTGGGACAGACAGCAACATGGCTTCTTTTTTCCCAACGTTCCTATCAGATGACCCCGTAATGGTGGTTGGACAGAGAAGTGTCTTTATAGAAGATCTCAAGATGAAAAGAACAGATCTTCATGTTAGACATTGAAATGAAGGAAGATCTTAAGATGAATAAATGAAGGTCTTCCTGGAAGATTTTGAGAGGAAGGAAGGACAGAAGATAGGTAGGTCTTACTGGAAGATCTCAAAATGAAGGTAGGAAGGTCTTCCTGGAAGATATCAAGATAAAGGAAAGATGATCTCAAGATGACGAAGGACTACCTGGAAGACCTTGACGGAAGGAGGATTTTAAGATGAAGGAAGGTCTTCCAGAAAGGAAAGCAGGAAAGAAAGAAGAAAGGTCTTCCTGGAAGATCTCAGGATGAAGGGAGAGAGGGAGCCCTGCCAGGGGCAGAGGGCTAGTGGGGGTGCCCACTTGAGTGGTAGGGAGGTCCTCCCGCTTCCATTTCTCCATCACCTCCTCTTCTTGTATAATGTATAAAAGGACAAGGTACAGTCACAAGAACTGTAAATTCATTCTTTAGGTATGTTTATGACTATGATGCCTTTTTATGTGTTTATGCACCAGATGAAATCAATTGTAAATAATAAGACTAAAAGCTTAAATAAAAATTGACCAGGAAATGAAAGTATCAACTGATGAAATACTGATTGCATACTGAACATTTAAGTTCATGCATATTAAACCATGTTCTAGAAAGTATTGCACTTAAGTTTTTAATAACCCTCCTTTGGGGAGGGGGTGAACCTCAAGAGAAGGACACATCAGTGGAGGAGAGCCCCAGAGGACATCTAATCTAGCCCCCTTTAGCCAGACAGGAAGACGCAATCAAAGCCCTCCCCACAGACAGCCATCCAGACTCAGTTTGCGAGGCCGGTGGGACCGAGAGCAGGGCCTCTCCAGACGATCTTAATAATCTTGATGGTTCATAGGGGAGAATACGTTCGGAGAGGTAAACAGGGCCGGAGTCGTTTAGGGCTTTATAGGTTAACACCAGCACTTTGAATTGTGCTCGGAAGCTAATTGGCAGCCAGTGGAGCTGGTGTAACAGCGGAGTGGTGTGCTCCCTGTACCCAGCACCCGTTAGTAGTCTGGCTGCCGAGCGTTGGACTAGCTGCAGCTTCCGGGCAGTCTTCAGAGGCAACCCCACGTAGAGAGCGTTGCAGTAGTCTAAACAGGATGTAACCAAAGCGTGGACCACCGTGGCCAAGTCAGACTTCCCAAGGTACGGGCGCAGCTGGCGCACAAGTTTTAATTGTGCAAAAGCTCCCCTGACCACCGCCGAAACCTGGGGCTCCAGGCTCAGCGATGAATCTAGGAGAACTCCCAAACTGCGAACCTGCGCCTTCAGGGGGAGTGTAACCCCGTCCAGCACAGGCTGTAACCCTATACCCTGTTCAGCCTTTCAACTGACCAGGAGTACCTCTGTCTTGTCTGGATTTAGTTTCAATCTGCGGCGGCTCGTCTTCTCACCGGGGTTCCGGCGAGGTGTCATATCACCCCAATTCTACAATTCCGATTGAGTACCGGATTACCTTCAAGGTGCTGGTACTAACCTTTAAGGCCTTATATGGTCTGGGGCCGGCGTACCTGAGGGCCCGCTTATCCCCCTACCAACCCCAGAGATTACTTCAGTCTGAGGACCAAAATTTGCTTGAAGTCCCCAACATCCGGACTTATCATCTGTCCTCTACTAGGCAGAGAGCCTTCTCGATTGTGGCCCCTTATTTATGGAAAGCCTTGCCAGTTGAAACCCGAATCATCCGAGACCTACTTGCTTTTCGGAAAGCCTGTAAGACCTTTCTTTTCCGACAAGCTTTCGATGGGTGAATAACTCGGGACTATGTCTGTTCTCGTTTTTATTGTATTTTAAAGTTGGTTGTATTGTTTTAATCTACTGCTGTAAACCGCTCCAAGCCAAATTGGGAGTAGCGGTATACAAGTCAAATAAATAAATAAAATGTACATATTCAGAAACATTTAATCTACTGATGCCTCAATTAATGTAATTTTATCTATTTTTATTTTGAAATTTACTAGTAGCTGTTGCATTTCACACCTTTGGGTTATACTCAAGTCAATACGTTTTCCCAGATTTATGTGGTAAAATTAGGTGCCTCAGATTATATTTGGGTCGGCTTATATTCTAGTTTATATGGTAATTAAATAGTAACCACATGAAAAATGAGAGCGAAAGGAAAGTAATATGTTAGCATATTTTTTTTTCTAAATGATTGTGCTGAAAACAAAAACCACAAACATTTCAAATGGCACCATATTTCTACTAACACAGTCTTTTTTTTTTCTTTTGACACATTACTGCTCTTCTGCCCTTTTACTCCCTCTTGAAGTGTGGCATCCTTTACAAAAGGCCTTTTGTGCCTGTACCACCAGACAGCTGTAACTTGCCTTTTTTATGGGCCTTTGGACACACCACTTTATTCATATGCTATTTGAACATTATCTGAAAAGATGGTGCTCTGGGGTTGCTGTTTGTGCTGCTGTTCAATACATTGCAATCACAATTTCAAAAGGATGAATACAGTAGTATTGTGTAGTTACTACCAAGCTACTTCCAAATCTTCCAGTATTCATTCATGTCTGATGTATTAACCTTCCCATGTTGCAGTCTCAGAAGCACAAATTATTTCTAACAGTCCCCTTCTATTAATCTCTTAAAATGTCTCAAGGCAATTTGACAAGGTGAAAAACAAATTATGTATCTTCTACTCGATTTTCCCCTATAGAGAAAGACAAAAGTAATATAAATGGATTTTCTATTTTTTCTCTCCAACACTGTATAATTCTGTAGAGCTAGAATCTCTCTGTGGTGGTTTCATATTGGTTTCTTGAGAACATCATTGTGAAACACAGTGGGTATTCTTCTTCAGCTTTCAGGAAATTTGAGAGCACTTTTTCCAAAAATAAATTACACAAAAAAGCGGCAGAAATGTTTTCTTCCTTGATGTGCTTTTTGAATAGTTTGACTATTTGGGGAATTACACCTGAATTGAGTTGTTGTTCTTACTAGGTAATAAAATCTTTGCTTCTTAATAGCTCATCCTTTATTAGGCTCATAGAATCATAGAGTTATTATTGTTACTATTATTATTATTATTATTATTATTATTATTATTATTATTATTATTGAAACACAACAAGATGAGTTCACAGCAGACAGTCTGCTGGCTGTTGTATTGGATCACACGTCGGACACTTCCCAAGTGTCTAGGACTATTTGATGTATCGGCAAATAATGTGTGCAGATCCCAGTAAGCTGGCCTCCTGAAGATGGCAGATGGAAATTTTGTCAGCTCCAATTGTGTTTAAGTGCAGGCCAAGGTCTTTAGGCACTGCACCCAGTGTGCCGATCACCACTGGGACCACCTTGACTGGCTTGTGCCACAGTCTTTGCAGTTCAATCTTTAAATCCTCATATCGTGTCAGCTTTTCCAGTTGTTTCTCTTCAATCCTGCTGTCACCTGGGATTGCAACATTGACAATCCATACTTTGTTTTTTAACACGATTGTGAGATCAGGAGTATTATGTTCCAAAACTCTGTCCGCCTCAATCCAGAAGTCCCAGAGGAGTTTGGCGTGTTCATTCTCTGTAACTTTTCCCGGCTTGTGATCCCACCGGGATTGTGGCGCAGCTGGCTGCGTGTCAGCTGCATTAAGATCACTCTGACCAAAAAGGTCATGAGTTCGAAGCCAGCCCAGGTTGGAGTGGGTTTCCTACCAATTGTGTGTAGCCTGTTGTCGACCTTTGCAACCTGAAAGACAGTTGCATCTGTCAAGTAGGAAAATAAGGTACCACCTTAAAGTGTGGGGAGGCTAAATTAACTGATTTATGAGGCCATAAAGAAGACTCCAGCAAAGCATTCCAGCGGGGAAGCATGCGGGGAATGTGGAAGTGCTTCATCAGTGTCGCAGATGGACGATGAAAGTGACAGCTCCCCTGGCGGCCAGAAAAAGTTAAATAGCCTCTGTGTATGTCTGTATATGTTGTATGTCAAAATTGGCATTGAATGTTTGCCATATATGTGTACACTGTAATCCGCCCTGAGTCCCCTGCGGGGTGAGAAGGGTGGAATATAAATGCTGTAAATAAATAAATAAATAAATTTGTCGCAGACAGATGGTATTTGTGACACAAGTTCCAGTTAATCATCTGAGCAACGGTGTTATGCCTCTGCTTGTAGTCTGTCTGCGCAATCTTCTTGCAGCAGCTGAGGATGTGATCTATTGTTTCATCTGTTTCCATGCAGAGTCTACATTTGGGATCTGTTGTCGATGATGATGATGATTATTATTATTATTATTATTATTCCCGCTTTATCTCTTCCAGAGGACACTCAAAGCAGCTTAACATAAAAGCATTTGCATACAATTTAAAATATACAAATATTAAAACAATATAACTAACTCTTCATGACCTCATGGACCAGCCCACATCAGAGCTCCCTGTTGGCTATCACCACCGCAGCTCCTTCAGAGTCAAGCCAGTCACTTCAAGGATACCAACAATCCATCTTGCCCTTGGTTGGCCCTTCTTCCTTTTTCCTTCCATTTCCCCAGCATCATTGTCTTCTCCAAGGTTTCCTGCCTTCTCATTATGTGGCCAAAGTACTTCATCTTTGCCTCTAATATCCTTCTCTCCAGTGAGCAGTTGGGCTTTATTTCCTGAAGTATGGAATTAAATACAAACAGTATTACCAATTCCACAGTTAAAAACCATTAAATATATTTAGAGTAGGAATATGTTGGAAGAGACCACAAGGCCCACTCTGTCCAACCCCCTGTCATGCGGAAACACACGAACTCTTGACAGATGGCCACCCAGTCTCTGTTTCAAAACCTTGAGAGAAGGAGACTCCATGACAATCTGAGGAATCATATGCCCAACAGTTCATCCTATGTTAGGTGGAATTTGTTTTCCTGAAATTTGAATCCATTGGTCCATGTCTCTAGAGCAGCAGAAAGCAAGCTTTCCCCTTCCTCAATGTGACACCTTTTCAGTATTTAAGCTTGACAATCATGCCTCTTCTCAGCCTTCTTTTCCCCATATTCAGCTCCCTAAGCTACCATTATGGTTGCTCTTTTTAAAAGTCTCCCATTCCTCAAACACAATGGAATAGCTCCTTTCCATTATTTTTTAAAGTATGAATGCTATTAATTGCTGAACTATGTATAAACATACAGTTTCTGCACTTCATTGGCTTCTCTAGATCAAGGAAAGTCATGGTGCCCCTCTATTGTGCTTTCATAGAATCATAGAATTGGAAGAGACCTCATGTCCAACCCCCTGCCAAGAAGCAGGAATATTGCATTCAAATCACCCCTGACAGATGGCCATCTAGCCTCCAAAGAAGGAGCCTCCACCACACTCCAGGGCAGAGAGTTCCACTGCTGAACGGCTCTCACAGTCAGGAAGTTCTTCCTCATGTTCAGATGGAATCTCCTCTCTTGTAGTTTGAAGCCATTGTTCCGCATCCTAGTCTCCAAGGAAGCAGAAAACAAGATTGCTCCCTCCTCCCTGTGGCTTCCTCTCACATATTTATACATGGCTATCATATCTCCTCTCAGCCTTCTCTTCTTCAGGCTAAACATGCCCAGTTCCCTAAGCCGCTCCTCATAAGGCTTGTTCTCCAGACCCTTGATCATTTTAGTCGCCCTCCTCTGGACACATTCCAGCTTGTCAATATCTCTCTTTGGTTAGAGCTCACCTGGAATACTGCATCCAATTCTGGGCACCACAGCTTAAGAGAGACATTGACAAGCTGGAAGGTGTCCGGAGGAGGGCAACTAAAATGATCAGACTTTTGGAAACTATGCCTTATGAAGAGCAGCTTAGGGTTTTGAGCAGTTGCAACTAGTTGTTTTTAAGCAGTAATTTTGTAAGCACTGTATTGTTCCCCTCAGGTATGTATGAAAACGTAATAATGTCAATATTTAAAGTCTGAAATTACAGTTAAAACAAAACAAGTGAATCTAGCCAATTCAAACAAACATTTATGTTCAGAACTAAATCCCTCTGGGCTTCTTTCAAGGTAATTAGCAATAGGATTTCAGTTTTTATGGGAACCCAGTGGGTGACTTTGGGCAAACCACAGGGGAAGGCAGAAACAAATCCCCTATGAACAAATTCAGCCAAGAAATCCCTATGAAAGATTTGCCTTAGGGCCCTTCCACACTGCCCTATATCTCAAAATATGATCCCAGATTATCGGCTTTAAACTGTAATATATAAGTCTCCACTGTCAGATAATGTGGGATAAGCAGATAATCTGGGATCAGATCCTGGGGTATAGGGGCAGTGTAGAGGGGTCCTTAGAATAAGTCCAACATTACAGAAGAATCATAGAATCCTAGAATCAAAGAGTTGGAAGAGACCTCATGGGCCATCCAGTCCAACCCCATTCTGCCAAGAAGCAGAAATATTGCATTCAAAGCACCCCTGACAGATGGCCATCCAGCCTCTGTTTAAAAGCATCCAAAGAAGGAGCCTCCACCACACTCCGGGGCAGAGAGTTCCACTGCTGAACGGCTCTCACAGTCAGGAAGTTCCTCATGTTCAGATGGAATCTCCTTTCTTGTAGTTTGAAGCCATTGTTCCGCGTCCTAGTCTCCAGGGAAGCAGAAAACAAGCTTGCTCCCTCCTCCCTGTGGCTTCCTCTCACATTTATACATGGCTATCATATCTCCTCTCAGCCTTCTCTTCTTCAGGCTAAACATGCCCAGCTCCTTAAGCCGCTCCTCATAGGGCTTGTTCTCCAGACCCTTGATCATTTTAGTCGCCCTCCTCTGGACACATTCCAGCTTGTCAATATCTCTCTTGAAGTGTGGTGCCCAGAATCGGACACAATATTCCAGTCGTGGTCTAACCAAAGCAGAATAGAGGGGTAGCATGACATCCCTAGATCTAGACACTATGCTCCTACTGACAAACAAAAACAGCAACATTTTAATAGGGTTGTACCTGCCTACTAAAAATATAAATCCCACTGGGTGTAATAGAACTTACCCTCATTTCGGAAGGCCTTTAGATGCAATTCGAAATATACTTACTAGGTTATAAGCTCCTCCTGAATAACCAGTAGATTGTGCTAATATAACATATTTTGAAGAAACACATATATAATTGTATGTTGTTAAAATATTCTTATATAGATTCCCTGATGAGTATATTTGGCTACCACATTCTTGCCCCATCTTAATTGCATTTATATAGAATCATAGAGTTTCAAGAGACCTCATGGGCCATCCAGTCCAACCCCTGCCAAGAAGAAGGAATATTGCATTCAAAGCACCCCTGACAGATGGCCATCTAGCCTCTGTTTAAAACCTCCAAAGAAGGAGCCTCCACCACACTCCGGGGCAGAGAGTTCCACTGCTGAACGGCTCTCACAGTCAGGAAGTTCTTCCTCATGTTCAGATGGAATCTCCTCTCTTGTAGTTTGAAGCCATTACTCCACGTCCTAGTCTTCAGGGCAGCAGAAAACAAGCTTTCTCCCTCCTCCCTATGATATTATTCTTTATCTTTGGAATATCTGTACAAATGTTTCTGGGATTTTTTTTAACACGCAAGTTATAAAAATGATCTCACATCATCTCATTTGTTAAAATTTAGAAATTTGGAGAACTTTGCAAGGCTTCCAACTTACACTGTAAATGTTTATAATGTTTGAGGAAGTCACTTCTTTAAATACAGTATTAGAAACAGATTCTGTTTTATTTTTATGTGGATTACTATTCATGTACTATCCAGCTCAATTCCACATTTACACTTAAGGGATCTAAAAACAAATGAGGTCACAGGTTTGTCCTAAATAGTTTCCTTCTTACTAGACATTTTCTTCATCATGTTTTGGTCTGAATAACCCCAGAAGGCACTGTTTTCTCCCCTGCTTCCTCAGGCCTTGGCAGCCACCAGTCTAAGTGAAGATTGACTTCCAGCAGCAATTCAGCTACCAGATGCTGAGTATGTCTCATAAATGTCAGTGCCAGGTGTACATCTCAGCAAGAATGCAATTTCACAGCATGGAAACAGTAGGGAGAACCCAGTTCTTCACTAAGTTTTACATAAGATATTCACTTAAGAACCTTAGTGTTGTTCTTTCTGCTACCACAGAGAGAGATGATTGGTGTTAATTTCATCTTTCCAGCCTATTGCTGGCATGTTTATAAAAACTACAGAGTTTTTACAATGTCATTTAACAACTTTATCCATCCCAAGATCGTTTTGGTTGTCCCTGCTGCATACTTCCAAGATCGTCGAAGGATTTCATGGCCGGAATCACTGGGTTGTTGTATGTTTTTCAGGCTATATGGCCATGGTCTAGAGGCATTCTCTCCTGACGTTTCGCCTGCATCTATGGCAAGCATCCTCAGAGATAGTGAGGTCTGTTGGAACTAGGAAAAAGGGTTTATATATCTGTGGAATGACCAGGGTGGGACAAAGGACTCTTGTCTGCTGGAGCTAGGTGTGAATGTTTCAACTGACCACCTTGATTAGCATATAATGGCCTGGCAGTGCCTGGAGCAAACTTTTGTTGAGAGGTGATTAGATGTCCTTGTTTGTTTAGTGAACAACATCGATACAAAACATCACGAGACAAGTATAGGGCAATTAAAAACAATTGTAACATAAATCATTAAACATCAGTATAACAATCATTAGCGCCTCAACAGTAAAATCAGAATCCAGTCTCATCATCCATTATTCCGTATTCCTATGTTCAATTACACTGTTTAATCAAATGCTTGTTCGAACAGCCAGGTCTTCACTTTCCTCCGAAACGCCAGCAGGAAGGGGCCGATCTGATATCTGCAGGCAGGGCGTTCCACAGCCGAGGGGCCACCACTGAGAAGGCCCTGTCTCTCGTCCCCACCAAGCGTGCCTGTGATGCAGGCGGGACAGAGAGCAGGGCCTCCCCAGATGATCTTAGTGTCCTAGTCGGTTCATAGGAGGAGATGTGTTCGGATAATAATAATAATAATAATAATAATAACAACAACAACAACAACAGCAACAACAACAACAACAACAGAGTAAAATAAGAAATAACCTTGACTCGAGTATAAGCCATGGGGAATTTTTTCAGCCTAAAAAAAGGGCAGAAAAACTAGGCTTATACTCAAGTATATATAATTATGTGGAGACTATTCTCTGGGAGCAGGACTTCATGACTTCAGTTTCCCTCTATTTAAAAGCAATGTACAGTTTATCCATATCATGACTCCTATCCGCACACCTTTCCCCACCACTGAATGGAGTAGCTTCAAATTAGGGAGAAGCCTTGGACTTGAACTTTTTGTTGGATGGTGATTGGAATCTGAGATTAGGTTTTCTAGAATTTTTCCCACTAACCTCGGAGAGGCAGGTTTCATCTATCCTATTATTCCTGCAATTTTGGTCATAGGATTGCAGTCTAAATGGTTTGTTATGCTATTCAACTTTGTTCAGAAAAATACTTCCTCTAATTAAATAATTCAATGTAATCTCTCAGCTTCCTTCTCTGCTTTTAACCTCTCTGGTGAAATGTAATTCTACTCGAGATACAATTTAATGGTAGTGAATTCTTTCATACATAGCATAATACAAAATGACATCCACATGTACAAATATACCAGCTAGAGATTAGCACCCTCTTTTGTCTGCACGCTTTGTTTCCATGTTATCTGACGGACCTAAAGTAATTTCTCTGACAAGATTAATTAGAATAATAAAGCTGTAGGGAACACATAAATGTTTCTCCACATTTTTCTTGCACTTACCAACACAGACAAAGTGAACTTGAAATTGCCCAAGGCAAGGCAATATGCAAAATTTGTATGAACGAACAGAATTATTAAAGCTATCCCATGTCTTCAATTAACAATATTTAGTCAAGCAAATAGTTGTACATTTATCTTAACTGGTCTCAAACTTCAAACTTGGTAAACAAGATTAAAAGGCAAGGCTCATTGTTTTAAAATATTAATAGTAATTACAATGCTGATATCGACCAACCACTTCTTGCACTGAAATGCCGACTTCCTTTTTTTTTTAGAACACTAATTTTAGAAAACTGAAAATAGACTCTTTATGTTCTGATAATAATCTTAATATGCGTAGCAATAATAATCAGATATTATCGTCTCTACACAACAAGGCCTCTACAGAGACACAAAAGAGTGCAAAGTAGTCATCATTCCAGTGACAGAAATTGTACCAGAGAAGTCAGCCATAGCAGAGCACCTGATGAACCAACCTGGACACAGCATATTATTTGAGAACACAAAAGTGCTGGACCACTCTCACAACCACCATGTCAGACTACACAGAGAAGCCATTGAAATCCACAAGCATGTGGACAATTTCAACAGAAAGGAGGAAACCATGAAAATGAACAAAATCTGGCTACCAGTATTAAAAAACTCTAAAATTGCAACAGCACAACAACAGAGAGGAAACAAACAAGGACATCTAATCACCTCTCAACAAAAGTTTGCTCCAGGCACAGTCAGGCCATTGTATGCTAATCAAGGTGGTCAGTTGAAACATTCACACCTAGCTCCAGCAGACAAGAGTCCTTTGTCCCCACCCTGGTCATTCCACAGATATATAAACCCCCTTTTCCTAGTTCCAACAGACCTCACTACCTCTGAGGATGCTTGCCATAGATGCAGGCGAAACGTCAGGAGAAAATGCCTCTAGACCATGGCCATATAGCCCGAAAAAACCTACAACAACCAGTGATTCCAGCCATGAAAGCCTTCGACAATACATTAAACTGTAAAGTGTTTTTCTAACAATAGAAGTTCAAATAAACTCATACATGTATTTCAATATTAGTACCAAAATTAGTATTACTGTTAAGGAGCCACCTATCACCCTTATTGTCTGTGTTATTTACTCTAATATTCTGATAGCTTTTGGATGTGTGGACTTTCTTCCCCACACATTTGAAAAAGATCAAGTCAAAAAGGAGGCTCGAGTGCTGTGAAAAACAATGTTTGGATTTGTTTTAATGTTGTTCAATACAATCTGTTAAATCAATAAAGATATAATGTTTCATAGCACTGTACCTTGATTCTCTCCTTCCAACCTCCCAAAAATGCTGATTCTACTACCCAGGTTATATTCACCTGCAAAGGCACACAAACACAACTGTTATATCTATTTGAATAAAATGGGAATTCCTTATAGGCAACACAACAGATGTGGTGAGCTCATGGCATCCTTGGGCTGCTGATGAGGTCTGAGGAGGTAACTTTCGATAACCCTAAACCTCTTTCTGATCATTATGTTTCAGTTCACACTGAATACTTATTTGTTCACACACACACCATATTTTTCTTTGGCTGAAGTATGCCTTTTTAAGCTTTGTAATGATTATGCTGGGGAAAATGGAAGGAAAAAGGAAGAGGGGGTGACCAAGGGCAAGATGGATGGATGGCATCCTTGAAGTGACTGGATTGACATTGAAGGAGCTGGGGGTGGTGACGGCTGACAGGGAGCTCTGGCGTGGGCTGGTCCATGAGTTCACAAAGAGTTGGAAACAACTGAACAAATGAGCAACAAATGATTATAAATAGGATATTTATGCCTTGTTATTGCCTTAGAGATCTAGTAACAGAACTTCACGTACTTCCTCTGCTTGTTTATGAAAATGGCAGATTTTCTTCTGACAACTCAAAATTTTAAAGCCCCCCCCCCATATAGGTAATTTGTTACTCTTTAACAGGGGTCCTCAAACTAAGGCCGGGGGCCGGATGCAGCCCTCCAAGGTCATTTACCGGCCCTCGCTCAGGGTCAACCTAAGTATGAAACTACTTGAAAGCACACAATAACAACAACAATCCTATCTCATTAGCCAAAAACAGGCCCACACGTTCCATTGAAATACTAATATTTGTTGAAATTGTTCTTAATTTTAATTGTTGTATTGTTTTTAAATGTTTTTTGGATGTAGGTGAACTACAACTCCAAAACTCAAGGTCAGTGCCCACCAAACCCTTCCAGTATTTTCTACTTGGTCATAGGGAGTTATGTGTGCCAAGTTTGGTTCAATTCCATCATGGTGGAGTTCAGAATGCTCTTTGATTGTAGGTGAACTATAAATCCCAGCAACTACAATTTCCTCCGAAACACCAACAGGGAGGGGGTCGATCTGATATCTGCAGGCAGGGTATTCCACAGCTGAGGGGCCACCACTGAGAAGGCCCTGTCTCTCGTCCCCGCCAAGCGCGCCTGTGATGCAGGCGGGACAGAGAGCAGGGCCTCCCCAGATGATCTTAGTGTCCTAGCCGGTTCATAGGAGGAGATGCGTTCGGAGAGGTAAGTAGGGCCAGAACCGTTTAGGGCTTTATAGGCTAACGCCAGCACTTTGAATTGTGCCCGGTAGCAAACTGGCAGCCAGTGGAGCTGGTGCAACAGAGGAGTCGTATGCTCCCTGAGTGCCGCTCCTGTTAGCAACCTGGCTGCCGAACGCTGGACCATTTGAAGCTTCCGAGCAGTCTTCAAAGGCAACCCCACATAGAGAGCGTTGCAGTAGTCTATACGGGATGTAACCAGAGCGTGGACTACCGTGGCCAAGTCAGACTTCCCAAGGTACGGGCGCAGCTGGCGCACAAGTTTTAACTGTGCGAATGCTCCCCTGGTCACTGCTGAAACCTGGGGTTCCAGGCTCAGCGACGAGTCCAAGATTACACCCAAGCTGCGAACCTGCGTCTTCAGGGGGAGTGTAACCCCGTCCAACACAGGCTGTAACCCTATGCCCTGTTTGGCCTTACGACTGACCAGGAGGACCTCTGTCTTGTCTGGATTCAATTTCAATTTGTTCACCTTCATCCAAACCGTCACAGCAGACAAGCACTGGTTCAGGACCTGAATAGCCTCCTTAGTAGCAGGTGGAAAGGAGTGACAGAGTTGGACGTCATCCGCGTACAAATGACACCATACCCCGAAACTCTGGATGATCTCCCCCAGCGGCTTCATGTAAAATAAATAATAAAATACAACAACCTGGTGATTCCGGCCATGAAAGCCTTCGACAATACATTAAACATTACATTTTTATTTATATAGATTTATTAAGCTAGGTTCTAGTCAAACCTATCTAGTCAAAAAATGAGTCTGTGCAGGAGTTGCAGATGATTCTACAGGACTACACCCAGACGCCTGAGAAGCCTTCTTTTGTGCTAAACATACTATAGTTGAATCTACCTTGTTTGTTTTTACCATTGTTGAGCTTCAATGCCTCTACTTCGGAGGTTACAGCTTGTGTCTAGGGAAGTCACTTTGGCCCCTGTCTGATCCCACAGCAAGCTGGCTTCAGGAAAGGCAAAAGCTGCACATCGCAAGTGCTGAACCTGACTCAGCACATAGAAGATGGCTTTGAAAGGCAGCAGATCACAGGAGCTGTCTTCATAGACCTGTCAGCAGCCTATGATACCATAAACCACCACCTCCTCCTGAGAAAAATGAATATCACAAAGGACTACCACCTCACGCCTCATAGGAAACCTGCTACAAAACAGGAGCTTTTTTGTTGAGTTCAGGGCCAGAGAAGCAGATGGCGGAAACAGAAGAACGGCCTGCCTCAGGGAAGTGTGCTTGCTCCATACATGTTCAACATCTACACAAATGACCAGCCACTGCCAGAAGAGACAGAGAGTTTCATCTATGCTGATGATCGTGCCATTACCACTCAAGCAGGGAGCTTTGAGATGGTTGAACAGAAGCTCTCCGAAGCTCTAGGTGCTCTTACTGCCTACTACAGGGAAAACCAGCTGATCCCTAATCCATCTAAAACACAGACATGTGCCTTTCACTTAAGAACAGACAAGCATCCCGAGCTCTGAGGATCACCTGGGAAGGAATCCCACTGGAGCATTGCAGCGCACCCACATACCTGGGAGTCACTCTGGACCGTGCTCTGACCTACAAGAAACACTGCCTGAACATCAAGCAAAAAGTGGGTGCTTGAAAAAGTATCATACAAAAGCAGACTGGCACAACCTGGGGATCACAGCCAGACACAGTGAAGACATCTGCCCTTGCGCTGTGCTACTCTGCTGCTGAGTATGCATCAGCATGCCCAGTGTGGAATACATCTCACCACACTAAAACAGTGGATGTGGCTCTTAATGAGACATGCCGCATTAACACGGGGTGTCTGCGCCCTACACCACTGGAGAAATTACACTGCTTAGCCGGTATTGCACCAGGGGTCCTCAAACTAAGGCCCGGGGGCCAGATATGGCCCTCAAAGGTCATTTACCCGGCCCTCGCTCAGGGTCAACCTAAGTCTGAAACAACTTGAAAGCACACCTCAACAACCACAACAATCCTATCTCATGAACCAAAAGCAGGCCCACACTTCCCACTGAAATACTATTAAGTTTATATTTGTTAAAATTGTTCTTAATTTTAATTATTGTATTGTTTTTAAGTGATTTTTGCACTACAAATAAGATATGTGGTGTGCATAGGAATTCATTCATGTTTTTTTCAAATTATAATCCGGCCCTCCAACAGTTTGAGGAACTGTGACCTGATCCTCTGTTTAAAAAGTTTGTGGACCCCTGGTCTAGCCGGTATGGCACCACCTGACATCCGCCGGGAAGTAGCAGCCAATAGTGAAAGGACCAAGGCAGAGACATCTCCAGCTCATCCCCTGTTTGGGTATCAGCCAGCACGTCACGACTTAAATCAAGAAATAGTTTTCTAAGATCTATAGAGACACTCGCTGGAACACCCCAGCAAGTGAGAGGCTCAAACCCAGAGCCTCAATCAATGGCTGATACCCAATGAGAGACTCCCCCCTGGGCACACAGAAGACTGGGCAACTTGGAAGGCGCTGAACAGACTGCGCTCTGGCACCGCGAGATGCAGAGCCAACCTCAAGAAATGGGGCTACAAAGTGGAATCCACGACATGCGAGTGTGGAGAAGAGCAAACCACTGACAACCTGCTGCAATGCAACCTGCGGGGGGGGGGGATCAGGGGGGGTTCGGGGGGCTGAGTTTCGGAGGGGGGGCTGAGTCTGAGTGAAAGAGGGTCTACCCTAGCAAACCTTTTGTATCATTACCCCAATACCCCCATGCATATGGGATATATTGAGTATGGTGATCAGATCATGATATGAATAAACATAACAGTTTAAATAATGCACCAGTAAGGCCTTTTCGCGAACCACCATCAGAATTTCGGGGGGGGGGGGGTGAAGCCCCCCGAGCCCCTCCCCTGGCTACATGCCTGCCACTGACCACCTGCTGCAATGCAACCTGAGCCCTGCCACATGCACAATGGAGGACCTTCTTGCAGCAACACCGGAAGCACTCCAAGTGGCCAGATACTGGTCAAAGGACAACCAACTACCAAACTCACAAGCTGTGTATTTTTCTGTTTGTTTGCTTTGTTCTGAGAGGAGATTCCATCTGAACATGAGGAAGAACTTCCTGACTGTGAGAACCGTTCAGCAGTGGAACTCTCTGCCCCGGAGTGTGGTGGAGGCTCCTTCTTTGGAAGCTTTTAAACAGAGGCTGGATGGCCATCTGTCAGGTTTGATTTGAATGCCTATTGTTGTGTTATGTTTTTTACTGTATTGTGTTTTGAGGCTTCGGCCTGTGTGAGCCGCATCGAGTCCTCGGGAGATGCTAGCGGGGTACAAATAAAGTTAATAATAATAATAATAATAATCTGTCAGGGGTGATTTGAATGCAATATTCCTGCTTCTTGGCAGGGGGTTGGACTTGATGACCCATGAAGTCTCTTCCAACTCTTTGATTCTATGATTCTATGAAATGTAATCTCCAGCAAAGGATCACCGCCTTGTCGGGGAGCTGGAGCTTGAGCACCTCAATGATGTCATGAGCGAAACCGTGAAGGGCCACCCAAGACGGGACGGTTGTGGCAGAGAGGTCAGACCAAGCGTGATCCCTGGGGAAGGCAATGGCAAACCACCCCAGTATCCTTGCCAAGAAAACTAAATGGACCAGTACAACCAGAGATATGTCGGTATGCCATTGGAAGATGGGACTCCCAGGTCGGAAGATGGCCAAAATGCTACTGGGGAGGAGCAGAGGCTAAGTTCAACTAGCCCCAGATGTGATGACGCAGCTAGCTCAAAGCCGAAAGGAAGGCTAGCGGCCGACGGTACTGGAGGTGAACGACGAATCCGATGCTCTAAAGATCAACACACCATAGGAACCTGGAATGTAAGATCTATGAGCCAGGGCAAATTGGATGTTGTTATTGGTGAGATGTCAAGACTAAAGATAGACATTCTGGGGGGTCAGCGAACTGAAATGGACTGGAATGGGCCACTTCACATCAGATGACCACCAGATCTACTACTGCGGACAAGAGGAACATCGAAGAAATGGAGTAGCCTTCATAATTAATAAGAAATTCGCTAAAGCAGTGCTTGGATACAACCCAAAAAAATGACAGAATGATCTCAATTCGAGTGCAAGGAAAGCCTTTCAACATTACAGTGATCCAAATATATGCCCCAACCACAGCTGCTGAAGAAGCAGATCAGTTCTATGAGGATCTGCAGGACCTACTGGATAATACACCAAAAAGAGACATTATTTTCATTACAGGAGACTGGAATGCCAAGGTGGGAAGTCAAATGACAACTGGGATCACAGGCAAGCATGGTCTGGGAGAACAAAATGAAGCGGGACGCAGGCTGATAGAATTTTGCCAGGAAAACTCGCTGTGTATAACGAACACTCTCTTCCAACAACCTAAAAGACGGCTTTATACATGGAACTCACCAGATGGTCAACACCGAAATCAGATTGACTACATCCTTTGCAGCCAAAGGTGGCGGACATCCATCCAGTCGGTGAAAACAAGACCTGGGGCTGACTGTAGCTCAGATCACGAACTTCTTATTGCCAATTTAGAATAAAACTAAAGAGATCAGGGAAAATACACAGACCAGTTAGATATGATCTCACTAACATTCCTAGCGAATATACAGTGGAAGTGAAGAACAGATTTGAAGGACTAGATTTAGTAAACAGAGTCCCAGAAGAACTATGGACAGAAGTCGGCGACATTGTTCAGGAGGCGGCAACAAAGAAAAAGTCCCAAGAAAAAGAAAACCAAGAAGGCAAAATGGTTGTCTGCTGAGACACTGGAAGTAGCCCAAGAAAGGAGGAAAGCAAAAGGAAACAGTGATAAGGGGAGATATGCCCAGTTAAATGCGCAATTCCAGAGGTTAGCCAGAAGAGATAAGGAACTATTTTTAAATAAGCAATGCATGGAAGTGGAGGAAGACAACAGAATAGGAAGGACAAGAGACCTCTTCCAGAAAATTAGAAACATTGTAGGTAAATTTCAGGCAAAAATTGGTATGATAAGAAACAAAGATGGCAGGGACCTAACAGAAGCTGAAGAGATCAAGAGAAGGTGGCGAGACTATACAGAAGATCTGTATAGGAAGGATAATAATATTGAGGATAGTTTGACGGTGTGGTGAATGAATCAGAACCAGACATCCTGAGGAGTGAGGTTGAATGGGCTTTAAGAAGCATTGCTAACAACAAGGCAGCAGGAGACGACGGGATCCCAGCTGAACTGTTTAAAATCTTAAAAGATGATGCTGTCAAGGTGATGCATGCCATATGCCAGCAAATATGGAAAACACAAGAATGGCCATCAGACTGGAAAAAATCAACCTATATCCCCATACCAAAAAAGGGAAATGCGAAAGACTGCTCAAACTTCCGTACAGTGGCCCTTATTTCTCATGCCAGTAAGGTAATGCTCAAGATCCTGCAAGGAAGACTCCAGCAATACATGGAGCGAGAGTTGCCAGATGTTCAAGCTGGGTTTAGAAAAGGTAGAGGAACAAGAGACCAAATTGCCAATATCCGCTGGATAATGGAGAAAGGCAGGGAGTTTCAGAAAAACATCTACTTCTGCTTCATTGACTATTCTAAAGCCTTTGACTGTGTGGATCATAATAAATTGTGGCAAGTTCTTAGTGGGATGGGGATCCCAAGCCACCTTGTCTCTCTCCTGAGGAATCTGTACAAGGACCAAGTAGCAACAGTCAGAACTGACCACGGAACAACAGACTGGTTCAAGATTGGGAAAGGCGTACGGCAAGGCTGCATCCTCACCCAACCTTTTTAACTTGTATGCAGAACACATCATGCGATGTGCGGGGATTGATGAATGCAAGCTGGGGTGAAAATTGCTGGAAGAAACATTAACAACCTCAGATATGCAGATGACACACTCTGATGGCCGAAAGCGAGGAGGAGCTGAGGAGCCTTCTAATCAAGGTGAAAGAAGAAAGCGCAAAAGCCGGGTTGCAGCTAAACGTCAAAAAAACCAAGATTATGGCAACAAGAATGATTGACAACTGGAAAATAGAGGGAGAAACCGTGGAGGCCATGACAGATTTGTATTTCTAGGTGCAAAGATTACTGCAGATGCAGACTGTAGCCAGGAAATCAGAAGACGCTTACTTCTTGGGAGGAGAGCAATGTCCAGTCTCGATAAAATAGTAAAGAGTAGAGGACATCAGACTGGCAACAAAGATCCGCCTAGTCAAAGCCATGGTATTCCCTGTAGTAACCTACGGATGTGAGAGCTGGACCTTAGGGAAGGCTGAGCGAAGGAAGATCGATGCTTTTGCGCTGTGGTGTTGGAGGAAAGTGCTGAGAGTGCCTTGGACTGCGAGAAGATCCAACCAGTCCATCCTCCAGGAAATAAAGCCCGACTGCTCACTGGAGGGAAAGATACTAGAGACAAAGTTGAAGTACTTTGGCCACATAATGAGGAGACAGGAAAGCCTAGAGAAGACAATTATGCTGGGGAAAGTGGAAGGCAAAAGGAAGAGGGGCCGACCAAGGGCAAGATGGATGGATGGCATCCTTGAAGTGACTGGACTGACCTTGAGGGAGCTGGGGGGTGGTAACGGCCGACAGGGAGCTCTGGCGTAGGCTGGTCCATGAGGTCACGAAGAGTCGGAGACGACTGAACGAATGAACAACAACAACAACATGAAATGTAATATAATTGACTGGTTGCCCATGACAAATAAACTTTGATTTGTGGAAGCTTTATGCTAGGCACCTCCCTTTAAGAGGGACACAGACAAGCTTGAGCAGGTTCAGGGAAGACAGTGAGGGTGCTGAGGAGTGGAGGACATGGCAAGACACCCAGCCTTCCTTTCATGGATTTCCCGCCCTAGGAAGCTCCCTCCCTTCGACGTCACTCCGTCTCGCGGCCAAAGGGGGCGGAGCCTCCGCCATTCCTTCCCAACGCGCCCCTCCCCTCTTGGTTCCGCCGAGGTTCTGGCCTGACGCGGTTGCCTAGCAACGGTGCGCTGTCCCGGCCAGCCAATCACAGTCTCCCGGGCTTCTGCTGACCTGCTACCCGGAAAAACACAGCTGCCGCTGCTCTCAGAGCAGTCCAAGCGGTTGGTGGGATTGCGGCCTCTTCCTCCTGCTTCGCTTCCAGAGCTTCAGGCCTTGCCATACTACATACTATACTCCAGGTGGTTTGGACTTCAACTCTCAGAAATCCCAGCCAGTTTAGCAGCTGTTAGGAATTGTGGAAGTTTATTTATTCATTTACTAGCCATCCCCTGCCACGCGTTGCTGTGGCCCAGTCTGGTGATCTGGAAAATAAAGTAATGAGAAAGTGTTGGTTTCTAATATATGTAATTTCTTTATGCTTTTGAGTAAACAGTATTTCTTGCTGTTTCTTTATCAGTGCTGATGTGGAAATTGTCTGGTTTGCCCATCCTGGAACATGCAACATATCATAGTCTTTCTTTAAGGGTCTCTTTCATATCTGTGATACTATATCTGTGTGTGAGAGAGAGAATCATATCTATCTATCTATATTTATGACTGGATGGCTCTTTGTCAGGAGGGCTCTGATTACATTTTCTTGCCCTGGTGAAGAGAGTTGGACTGGATGGCCTTAAGTATTTTCTGTTGGTCATGGGGGTTCTGTGTGGGAGGTTTGCCCCATTTCTGTCATTTGTGGGTTTCAGAATGCTCTTTAATTGTAGTGAACTATAAATCCCAGTAACTACAAATCCCAAATGTCAAGATCTATCAAATTGGGAGGGATAGCCAATACTCCAGAGGACAGGAGCATGATTCAATACGATCTTGACAGATTAGAGAAATGGGCCAAAAATAACAAAATGAAGTTCAACAGGGACAAATGCAAGATACTCCACTTTGGCAGGAAAAACAAAATGCAAAGATACAGAATGGGGGACGCCTGGCTCGAGAGCAGTACGTGTGAAAAAGATCTTGGAGTCCTCGTGGACAACAAGTTAAACATGAGCCAACAAAGTGATGTGGCGGCAAAAAAAGCCAATGGGATTTTGGCCTGCATCAATAGGAGCATAGTGTCTAGATCTAGGGAAGTAATGCTACCCCTCTATTCTGCTTTGGTTAGACCACACCTGGAATATTGTGTCCAGTCCTGGGCACCACAATTCAAGAGAGATATTGACAAGCTGGAATGTGTCCAGAGGAGGGCGACTAAAATGATCAAGGGTCTGGAGAACAAGCCCTATGAGGAGTGGCTTAAGGAGCTGGGCATGTTTAGCCTGAAGAAGAGAAGGATGAGAGGAGATGTGATAGCCAGGCCTGTAGCAAGGGGGTGGTTTTAGGGGTTCAACCCCCCCCCCGAAATGTTTCAGATTTTTTTAAAAAAATGGTTTACTCATGAATTTTAACTGGTTAACCAAATCCCCATGCTAAGTCTATGAGATGCAAAAAATTAAGAGTCCCTCCAGAACTGCAAGCACTATCTCAAGCAAATATTGACAATTTATTCACACTGTCATTACTTGCAGCAATAGCCGATGTAGTGAAGCAACCAAGTTGGGTGTGTGTGTGTTGAATGCTCTCATTAAGGAGGCCAGACTTGGTGGAGGTGGTTGACAGGGGTGGAGTTGCAGGCTATGGAAGGTTGCTCTGCCCCCTGCTCTGCTCTTAGCCATGTAGTGAAGCAACCAAGTTGGGGGTGTGTGTTGAATGCTCTCATTAAGGAGGCCAGACTTGGTGGAGGTGGTTGACAGGGGTGGAGCTGCAGGCTATGGAAGGTTGCTCTGCCCCCTGCTGTGCTCTTTGCTTCAGCGTGAGCTAGGAGGCAGGTTTCAACCCCCCCCCAAATTTTCAACCCTCCCCGAAATTTTCAACCCCCCCCCAAAATTTTGAACCCTACCCTTTTCAACCTCCCCGAAAATTTTTTTCTGGCTACAGCCCTGGTGATAGCCATGTATAAATATGTGAGAGGAAGCCACAGGGAGGAGGGAGCAAGCTTGTTTTCTGCTTCCTTGGAGACTAGGACGTGAAACAACGGCTTCAAACTACAAGAGAGGAGATTCCATCTGAACATGAGGAAGAACTTCCTGACTGTGAGAGCCGTTCAGCAGTGGAACTCTCTGCTCCGGAGTGTGGTGGAGGCTCCTTCTTTGGAAGCTTTTAAACAGAGGCTGGATGGCCATCTGTCAGGGGTGATTTGAATGCAATATTCCTGCTTCTTGGCAGAATGGGGTTGGACTGGATGGCCCATGAGGTCTCTTCCAACTCTTTGATTCTATGATTCTACAATAATTGGTTATGTGGAAGGACCCTCATATAATCCAGTTCAAAACAGTTAATGTGGATTATCTGCATTGAAGTGGATTATATGGCAGGGTAGACGCAGGCCCCTCTAAACAACTGCATAAAACCTACACTGAACCGGATTATATGGCAGTGTGGACTCAGATAATCCAGTTCAAAGCAGATATTGTGTATTATCTGTCATATTCCAGGTTATATGACTATGTGGAAGGGCCATCATATAATCCAGTTCAAAGCAGATAATTCTCATTATCCGAATTATATGGCAGTGAAGAAGGTGCCTCATTGCCCTTCCACACAGCCCTATATCCCAGAATATCAAGGCAGAAAATCTCATAATATCTGCTTTGAACTAGGTTATTTGAAAAAACCAAGGTGCTGTTCCAGCAGACACCAGCCAACCCCTCTCCAATGCCAGTGATACAGCTTAATGGTGTAACATTAGAAAATGTTGATAATTTCCGCTACCTTGGCAGCCACCTCTCCACCAAAGTCAACATCGACACCGAAATATAACACTGCCTGAGCTCTGCGAGCGCAGCATTTTTCTGAATGAAGCAGAGAGTGTTTGAGGACCGGGACATCCGTAGGGATACCAAGGTGCTTGTTTATAGAGCTATTGTCCTCCCAACCCTGCTATATGCCTGTGAGACGTGGACTGTCTACAGACGTCACATGCAACTCCTGGAACGATTCCATCAGCGCTGCCTCCGGAAAATCCTGCAAATCTCTTGGGAAGACAGGTGGACTAAATGTCAGCATGCTGAAAGAAGCAAAGACCACCAGCATTGAAGCGATGGTCTTCCGCCAACAACTCCGCTGGACCGGCCACGTTGTCCGGATGCCCGACTACCGTCTCCCAAAGCAGTTGCTCTACTCCGAACTCAAGAATGGAAAACAGAATGTTGGTGGGCAGGAAAAGAGATTTAAAGATGGGCTCAAAGCAAACCTTAAAAACTCTGGCATAGACACTGAGAACTGGGAAGCCCTGGCCCTTGACCGCTCCAGCTGGAGGTCAGCTGTGACCAGCAGTGCTGCAGAATTTGAAGAGGCACGAATGGAGGGTGAAAGGGAGAAGCGTGCCAAGAGGAAGGCGCATCAAGCCAACCCCGACCGAGACCACCTTCCACCTGGAAACCAATGCCCTCACTGCAAAAGAAGATGCAGAGCAAGAATAGGGCTCCACAGCCACATACGGACCCACAAGAATATTGGAAGACAATCCTCCTCGGAAAACGAGGGATTGCCTAAGAAGAAGATTTGAGTCCACACTGCCATATACTCCAGTTCAAATAGATAATGTAGGATTTTATGCCTTGATATTCTGGGATATAGGGCAATGTGGAAGGGCACTTAGTTGCCTTAACATTGGCAGCAAAAATGTTCTTCTATGTTCTCCTATTGCTCAAAATAAAAATTTGGGCTGGCCAGCAATTTTGTGTTGAAGGGTGTAAGGTTTTTTTTCCCCTCCAGTTCTATTGCTCAAAACAAATCCAGAATTGTTTCATGGTGACTTTTTAAATGTTGCTTTTTACTGATGGGTCTCAAAATTAAAAAAGAAGAGAACTTGAAGTCTGGTTTATATACACTGAAGTTTTATTTTTAACTAGCATTGGAACAACAAAACACTGGTCAATTAAGCATAGGACTGCACTGCAAACATTTGGAGAAAATGAGGGGAAACAGAGCTGAGTATAGCAGAAAAGACAATAAAGAAACATGCCTCTCCTCACTGTGGTCAAGAAAAACACCTGTTGAGGAATAGCAAGGGCAAATGCTGAGATCTAATAACACCATGGATAACGCCCTTTTTATCTATTTAACAATTTGTTAGGTGCACATTTCTTTTAAATTGTAAATGCAATACCTGTGTACCTGGGGATAACACTTGTTGAACTCATTGGGGTTCATTTCTAAGTCAACATGCATACAATTGTTTTACAAAGTAGCATATAACTATTAATTGCTTTTGCTTGTTGTTGTTCATTCGTTCAGTCGTCTCCGACTCTTCGTGACTTCATGGACCAGTCCACGCCAGAGCTCCCTGTCGGCCGTCACCACCCCCAGCTCCTTCAAGGTCAGTCCAGTCACTTCAAGGATGCCATCCATCCATCTTGCCCTTGGTCGGCCCCTCTTCCTTTTGCCTTCCACTTTCCCCAGCATAATTGTCTTCTCTAGGCTTTGCTATCTCCTCATGATGTGGCCAAAGTACTTCAACTTTGTCTCTAGTATCCTTCTCTCCAATGAGCAGCGGGCTTTATTTCCTGGAGGATGGACTGGTTGGATCTTCTCGCAGTCCAAGGCACTCTCAGAACTTTCCTCCAAGCACCACAGCTCAAAAGCATCGATCTTCCTTCGCTTAGCCTTCCCTAAGGTCCAGCTCTCACATCCGTAGGTTACTACAGGGAATACCATGGCTTTGACTAGGCGGATCTTTGTTGCCAGTCTGATGTCTCTACTCTTTACTATTTTATCGAGACTGGACATTGCTCTCCTCCTCTAGCTTTTGCTAGAGGAGATGAAAACACCTCTGTTCCTCTGGAAACAAGGATACTTGTAGCAGAAGAAGAAGGGATTGTAACAAATAAAGTGAAGTTAGTCTCCAAAAGTGTTAGAGATGACTTTGCATGTTGATACAGACTAACATAGCTATATATTTGAAAACAACTACTTGCAATTATGTGTTCACTTGTAAAGCTGAAAGTGTACCTACCTACAGTCTTCTATGAAGCTGTAGTTCTACAAAGGGTCCTTCCACACAGCCATATAACCAAGAATATCAAGACAGATAATCCACGATATCTGCTTTGAACTGGGTTATCAGAGTCCACACTGCCATATAACCCAGTTCAATGTGGGTTTTATATGGTTATGTGGAAGGATCCTATGTTATATTCCACCTGCAAAGAGTGCGAAATATAAGATATGTTGTTGTTCATTTGTTCAGTCGTTTCCGACTCTTCGTGACTTCATGGACCAGCCCACGCCAGAGCTCCCTGTCGGCCGTCACCACCCCCAGCTCCTTCAAGGTCAATCCAGTCACTTCAAGGATCCCATCCATCCATCTTGCCCTTGGTCAGCCCCTCTTCCTTTTTCCTTCCATTTTCCCCAGCATCATTGTCTTCTCTAAGCTTTCCTTTCTTCTCATGATGTGGCCAAAGTACTTCATCTAATAATAATAATAATAATAATAATAACACTTTATTTGTACCCCGCTACCATTTCCCCAAGGGACTCGGTGCGGCTTACATGAAGCCGAGCCCAAACACAACAATACAAGCAATAATAACAACAATACAAGCAATTAAAACACATAGACAATAAGATAAACAACATTATCAATAAAACAACACATAATTAAAAACAGTGGGAAGGCCAAATGTTAAGTTAAAATTGGAAATAATGCTGGGACATGAATGGAAGGTGATACTGGTGTTTGTGGAAGGGCATACGAGCAGACTTAAAGAAATGTAAAGTGCTTTGGAGGACAAAGTGCTATGGGGTCATTATTCTGGGAAGGCACACTGGAACAGCCACGTCTTCAAGTTCCTCCTGAAGACTGCCAAAGTTGGAGCCTGTCTGATGTCTTTAGGGAGTGAGTTCCAGAGTTGAGGGGCCACCATCGAAAAGGCCCTCTCTCTCGTCCCCACCAATCGCGCCTGCGATGCTGGTGGGATCGAGCAGGGTCTCTCCGGGATGATCAAAGGGATCATGTGGGTTTGTATACAGAGATGTGATCACGCAGGTAGGCGGGTCCCAAGCTGTTCAGGGCTTTGTAAGTAAGAACCTGCACCTTGAATTGGGTCCGGTAGATGAATGACAGCCAGTGGAGCTCCTTGAACACTTGGCCTCTACTATTCTTCCCTCCAATGAGCAGTTGGGCTTTATTTATTTAAGTATGGACTGGTTGGATCTTCTCGCAGTCCAAGGCACTCTCAGAACTTTCCTCCAGCACCACAGTTCAAAAGCATCTATCTTCCTTCGCTCAGCCTTCCCTATGGTACAGCTCTCACATCTGTAGGTGACTATGGGGAATACCATTGCTTTAACTATGCGGATCTTTGTGCCAGTGTGATGTCTCTACTCTTCACTATTTTATCGAGATTGGACATTGCTCTCCTCCCAAGAAGTAAGCGTCTCCTGATTTCCTGGCTGCAGTCTGCGTCTGCAGTAATCTTTGTACCTAGAAATACAAAGTCTGCCACTGCCTCCACATTTTCTCTATTTCCCAATCGTATAGGGTTTTGTAAGTCAAAACCAGCACTTTGAATTGTGCTCGGAATTGGATCGGCAGCCAGTGGAGCTGACACAACAGAGGGGTGGCTTGTTTTCTGCTGTCCTGGAGGATGCAACGGAGTAATGACATAATAATAATAATAATAATAATAATAATAATAATAATAATAATAATCTTTATTTATACCCTGCCACCATCTCCCCAAGGGACTCGGAGCAGCTTGCATGAGGCCAAGCCCAACAACACATCAATAAAACAAAGCAATAAACGAAAACAATACAATTACTATAAATCACATATAAAAACACACAAACTACAAGAAAGGAGATTCCATCTGAACATGAGGAAGAACTTCCTGATTGTGAGAGCTGAGGATGCTTGCCAAAGTGCAGGCGAAACGTCAGGAGAGAATGCCTCTAGACCAGGGGTCCCCAAACTTTTTAAACAGAGGGCCAGGTCACAGTCCCTCAAACTGTTGGAGGGCCGGATTATAATTTAAAAAAAAAATGAATTCCTATGCACACTGCACATATCTTATCTGTAGTGTAAAAAACACTTAAAAAACAATACAACAATTAAAATGAGGAACAATGTTAACAAATATAAACTTATTAGTATTTCAATGGGAAATGTGAGCCTTTTGGCTGATGAGATAGGATTGTTGTTGTTGTTGTGTGCTTTCAAGTCGTTTCAGACTTAGGCTGACCCTCAGTGAGGGCCGGGTAAATGACCTTGGAGGGCCGCATCCGGCCCCCGGGCCTTAGTTTGGGGACCCCTGCTCTAGACCATGGCCATACAGCCGAAAAAACCTACAACAACCCAACTTCCTGACTGTGAGAGCCGTTCAGCAGTGGAACTCTCTGCCCCGGAGTGTGGTGGAGGCTCCTTCTTTGGAAGCTTTTAAACAGAGGCTGGATGGCCATCTGTCAGGGGTGATTTGAATGCAGCATTCCTGCTTCTTGGCAGGGGGTTGGACTGGATGGCCCATGAGGTCTCTTCCAACTCTTGATTCTATGATTCTATGATTCTACAATAATTGGTAATTTGGAAGGGCCCTCATATAATCCAGTTCAAAGCAGTTAATGTGGATTATCCGCTTTGAAGTGGATTATATGGCAGGATAGACTCGGGCCCTTCCAAACAACTGCATAAAACCTACATTGAACTGGATTATATGGCAGTGTGGACTCAGATAATCCAGTTCAATACAGATATTGTGTATTTGTCTTATATTCCAAGTTATATGACTGTGTGGAAAGGCCATCATATAATCCAGTTCAAAGCAGATAATTCACATTATTTGATTCTATGATTCTATGATATTCTGGGTTATATGGACGTGGAAGGGCCAATATAATCCAGTTCAAAGCCTAACCTGGGATCAGATCCTGGGACATAGGGCAGAGTAGATCCAACCTTCTTCTTGTGTTTACCTGTCCCTTTAAAAACCCATGGCTGGAGAGGGGAGGGGGGCTGAGAGGGCGGGACGCCCCGGTGAGCGGCGTGCGCGGGGGCCAATGGGAAGCGGCGAAGGAGGCGGGTGCTGCGGGGGTGTCTGTTGGGTTAGAGCGAGGCGTGACCCAGTTGACGCGCGCGGCGAGAAGGCGAGGGGAGTGAGAGCGGACGGAAGGCAGGCAAGGAAGCAGGCAGGCAAGGCGAGCGGGCAAGCAGGCAAGCAGGCAGGCACCGGCACCAGTCTCCAGCCCAGCGCGGCTCCGCTCTCCCCTCCTCTCCCCGTTTCCTCCGCAGCCCGTGAGCCTGGGGAACCTGCAGCTCAAAGCCTCCGCCAGCCACAGCACCATGTACCCCGGGAATAAGCGGAAAAAGCTCTGGAGGGAAGAGAAAGGTACCTCACTCTGAGGGGAAGGGGCTCCCCCTCCGCTTGGCTTTCCCTCGCCCTGCCCGGCCGCCTCTCACCCCCCCCCCCTCCCAAGCCGAATGGGATGCCCCACTCCTGCCCGAGCCCCAGCCAAAGGGCCACCTCATTTGGCCCAAAACGGGGGGGGGGGGGGGGGGGGAGAGAAATGAGAGAGGTCTTCCTGTCAGCTCTCTTGTCAGCAACCTTAGCCAGGGCCTGCTTGGCTTTCCTGCCAGCGGTGTGTTGCCAGTCTCCCATCTCCTTTCCCTTTCGTTTGTTTTGGATCCCACAGTTCGAGACCCTGCTGCAGAGCTCCCCAAACACACTTTCCTGACACTGCCATTCAGTTGGACTGGCCAAAGCAGAGGCAGGCAGTCCTTCAACAAGACCTGGACAGACATCTCATGCGAAATCTGTCAATTATATTTTGTGTTTATTTATTTCACATAAGACTCTGGGCCCTTCCAGGCCTCTTCCACACAGCTGTAAGACATCCCACATTATCTGCTGGCAGTGTGGACTCAGATAACCCAGTTCAAAGCAGATATTGTGAATGATCTGCCTTGATATTCTGGGTTATATGGCTGTGTGGAAGTGCCCCCAGACAGGCCCTGTATCCCTGAATCCAATCCCAGGTTTTCTGCTTTAGACTAGATTATATGAGTCCCCACTGCCAAATAATCTGGGATATACAGAATCATAGAATCAAAGAGTTGGAAGAGACTATGATATCTAGCAACTGAAGCCTGTTTGTTTCAAGTTATTTGCTGTTTATTTCCGCACCTTTCAGACTACAGGGTGCAACATTTTGAAAGGTAGAGGAATCATAGAATCAAAGAGACCTCATGGGCCATCTAGGCCAACCCCCTGCCAAGAAGCAGGAATATTGCACTCAAATCACCCCTGACAGATGGCCATCCAGCCTCTGCTTAAAAGCTTCCAAAGAAGGAGCCTCCACCACACTCCGGGGCAGAGTGTGGTGGAGAAAACCTGGGATTAGATCCTCGGATATATGGCCTGTCTGGAAGGGCTCTCTGAGGTGTCTCCTTACATTTGTGGGAGTCTGGCCACTTCCACACAGCTGTATAAAAGCCACATTGAACTGGATCTTATGGTAATGTGGACTCAGATAACCCATGGCCCTGCCACACAGCTGTGTAAAAGCCACATTGAGCTGGATTATATGGTATTGTGGACTCAGATAATCCAGGGCCCTTCCACACAGCTGTATAAAAGCCACATTGAACTGGATTATATGGTAATGTGGACTCAGATAATCCATGCCCCTTCCACACAGCCATTTAACCCGGGCCCACATTATGTGCTTTGAACTGGATTGTATGGCAGTGTAGACTCAGATAACCCAGTTCAAAGCAAATCATAGAATCAAAGAGTTGGAAGAGACCTCATGGGCCATCCAGTCCAACCCCCTGCCAAGAAGCAGGAATATTGCATTCAAATCACCCCTGACAGATGGCCATCCAGCCTCTGTTTAAAAGCTTCCAAAGAAGAGCCTCCACCACACTCCGGGGCAGAGAGTTCCACTGCTGAACGCCTCTCACAGTCAGGAAGTTCTTCCTCATGTTCAGATGGAATCTCCTCTCTTGTAGTTTGAAGCCATTGTTCCGCGTCCTAGTCTCCAGGGAAGCAGAAAACAAGCTTGCTCCCTCCTCCCTGTGGCTTCCTCTCACATATTTATACATGGCTATCGTATCTCCTCTCAGCCTTCTCTTCTTCAGGCTAAACATGCCCAGCTCCTTAAGCCGCTCCTCATAGGGCTTGTTCTCCAGACCCTTGATCACTTTAGTCGCCCTCCTCTGGACACAAGGATGATTCGCCTTGATATTCTTTATTTATTTTTATTTATTTAAAACATTTATATTCCGCCCTTCTCGCCCCAAAGGGGACTCATGGCGGAGCACAGCATATATACAGCAAACATTCAGTGCCAGGACACAAATTCACATGCAATACATAAACAAATTTTGATAATTTTCTTTATGAAAATATTAAAATACTCCATTTAAAACCGTCCTAGCCATCCGCATCAAATCCAGTTGGCCCTGTCATCATTCCCACTGCCACTTCATTGCCCTGTCTCAAAAGCTTGGTCCCACAGCCAAGTTTTGACCATCCTTCTAAAGGACAGGCGGGAGGGGGCCGACCTGATCTCATCAGGAAGGGAGTTCCATAGCCGGGGAGCAATCACCTAGAAGGCCCTGTCTCTCGTCCCCACCAATCGTGCCTGTGACAATGGCGCAATGAAAAGCAGGGCCTCCCCGGAGGATCTTAATCTCCGTGATGGTTCATAGGGGGAGATGCGTTCGTACAGGTTATATGGCTGTGTAGAAGGGCCCACAGTGTTGTGACATACTGTTTGGAAAGCTCTGCCCTGTTGCCTTTGACTCAGGCCTGTTTCTTTTTCCCTCCTTTTCTCCCCACTTGCCTTCTGTTCCTGGCCTGTCATTATCCTCTCTCTATATATATAGTATATCTTTGAATTTGCTCGTTTGAATGACTTGAGAGACTCGGTGACCTTGGGCAAGTCACTCTCTCTCAGCCTCAGTCGAAGGCAAATGCAAGCCCTATAAGAAAAAATATTACAACAACAACAAAACTTTATTATGGTCACTGACCAGCACAAAGTGGGCCACAAGCGTCCTAGGAGGTGAAAGACAACTCCCAGTAAAGCAGTTATTTAAAAGAGTTCCAACAGACCTCCCTACCTCTGAGGATGCTTGTCATAGATGCAGGCAAAACGTCAGGAGAGAATGCCTCTAGACCATGGCCATATAGCCCGAAAAAACCTACAACAACCCAGTGATTCTGGCCATGAAAGCCTTCGACAATATATTTAAAAGTAGATTAGAAAACACTTTAAAATCACATTTTAAAACACAGGATATTGTGACAGGTATGGAACCGAAAAGGGGGGTGGGAAATTGATAGGACTTGAGACTCCGTGACCTTAGGCAAGTCACACTCTCTCAGCCTCAGTCGAAGGCAAAGGCAAGCCCTATTAGAAGAAATCTTGTCAAAGAAAACCCTATGTTAGGGTTTTAATTATTTGACAAACCACCTTGGGCCCCACCACATGAGCTGTTCAACAGTGGAACTCTCTGCCTTGGAGTGTGTGGAAACTCCTTGAAAGTTTTTCAACAGAGGCCGAATGGCCATCTGTCAGGGGTAGTTTGATTGTGCTTTTCCTGCATAACAGGAGGTTGGACTGGATGGGTCATGAGGTCTCTTCCAACTCTATGCTTCTATGATTCTGGGAGAAATATAGTACATGTGTAAATAAATAAATAGAGTCACCGTAAGTTGGAAGTGACTTGAAGGCACACAGTAAAGAATGGTGTATTTTGTCACCTTTTTATTCATGCTAGACCCTCATAACCTGTTTCATGTATTCAGGTATGGGAGGATAACACAATGCATGTCTTATCTAGGTTTTGCCACACTACACACATGTCAGGGGATTCTGAAAGAAGTGCTTTTTTGTTTCCTCAACTTTCTTTTCACATGTCCCAGTTAGGAAATGAAAGTACAGAGCATCTCCTTACTTCTTGCTTGCAACTTTGAAAACGAAGTTGCCAGTGAAGGTTGACTAAGCATGCAATCCACTGTGAGGTTATTGACATAGCGGATAGTGAAAACAGGGTGGTTCTGGCCCTTATACTTGAATGCAACTATAAAATGAATATGTGGTTTGTTCTTAAAAACATGCCCCTTGCTTTATTTTGATGCCAGCAGTATGCAAAAGTGTCAGGTCATTTCAGTTGGATCAACAGTTCTTCCTGAGTACAAAAAGCAGTTGACTTTGAACTTGTGCACTAAGCAGGGTTTCCATTGAACTAACAAAGACTGCTATCTTTCTGCTGAGCTGATTGAGAGCAATTGCCCGGCCACAAGAATGGTGGTTATAAAAAAGGAAGCCCCCTGAGTTACAAGCTACAAAAAGGCACATAAAACAGGGCAGGTCTCATGCTAGTTTGTGGATCACTCTGGCGGACTAAAGTAGTGACTCGTAACAACCACACCACTCTTTCTGTGTCGGAATAAATATCTTAATCTTGTTAACTAGTGAACATGTTGAACAGTTAATGTAAACATTAACTGCCACATCTACATGTTTAAAGTAACTGTTCAGAAGGGATCGCCACTAAATATTTGGGGTTACTGTCAATAAATAGCTTGAATATAAGAATATTTTGTGCATGTGTTTGCGTGTGTAAGTGCCTTCAAAGCACCTGTTGCTTTATGGCAATCTCATTATTTTCAGAGTTTTCTGAGTTAATGAATACTCAGAGGTATTGGTGAAGGCTTTCATGGCCAGAATCACTGGGTTGTTGTAGGTTTTTTCAGGCTGTATGGCCATGGTCTAGAGGCATTCTCTCCTGACGTTTTGCTTGCATCTATGGCAAGCATCCTCACTACCTCTGAGGATGCTTGCCATAGATGCAGGCGAAACATCAGGAGAGAATGCCTCCAGACCATGGCCATACAGCCCGAAAAAACCTAGAACAACCCAATACTCAGGGGTGTTTCTTCTTCCTATGAGAAGTAGTTTGTAGTGCCTGGGGTATGAATGCGTTGTTGTTGCTGTATGCTTCCCAATCAAATCTGACTTAAAGTTAACTCTGTCATGGGTTTTTCTGAGGCAGAGAGTGTGTGACTTGCCAAGTGTCACTCAGTGGGTTTATACTAGGGGTCCTCAAACTTTTTAAACAGAGAGCCATGTCACAGTCTCTCAAACTGTTGGACTATAATTTGAAAAAAACATGGATGAAATCCTATGCACACTGCACATATCTTATTTGTAGTGCAAAAACAAAACACTTACAACAATACAATGATTAACATGAAGAACAATTTTAGCAAATATAAACTTAATAGTATTTCAATGGGAAGTGTGGGACTACTTTTGGCTGATTAGATAGGGTTGTTGTTGTTGTTGTTGTTGTTGTTGTTGTGTGCTTTCAAGTCATTTCAGACTTAGGTTGACCCTCAGCGAAGACCAGGTAAATGACCTTGGAGGGCCGTATTAGGCCCCCTGGGCCTTAGTTTGAGGACCCCTGGTTTATACGGTCGAGTAGGGGAATTGAACTCTGATCTCCAGAATTGTTGTCCAAACCACTACAACATGCTGGGTCATGAGGGTATATATGCCTCCTAGATTATTATGGGAAACTTGTGTTTTAAGCTCCCCAGCCAGCCTTGGTTTGTAAGTTTTTCTTTTTGTTTTGATAGTAAGTTGCTCCTCTAAAACCATTACTGTGTTGCTTTGTAAACATGTATAGGATCAGACAAGTTATAGAATGTATTGGTCTAAAAATCCAAATTTCTTATGTGAAAGAAAAGCTGTTGTGGACTCTTGTATATGTACAACCATTATGTCTTAATATTTATCATGTATGATGGGTTTAAAGGCTATAAAAATGACAATATGATTCTTGGGAATCAGTTATCAGATTATTACTAATTTTACTGCAGAACATAATTTTACTGTTAAGGTAAGTATAAAAAGTGAGAACCAGAAAATGTAAAAATTGAAAAAATGTAGTAGCTTTTATTACAATGATGAAAACCCCTGTATCCTATATTAGTATTGTATTTCTCCATTAACTAATGTTCCGTATTACTTCAGTATGAACTCTGGTTCAGTGCCCAAAAGTCAGTCTTTCAATGATCCATTAAACTAGTTTTATTCCATTCAAGAGAGCTATGTTCATTTTTTCTAACACATACTGTTTAAAAGACTGTGGAAATTCTAGTTTTGAATGCTGTTGATGGAAATACTTCTATTTGGAATCATACTTGAGGACTATAATATACTTTGCCTGTGATTAAAGTTATTGCAAATGCTCATTTTGCATCAGCAAGACAGAGGACTTTCTTCAGACTACAACCAGTGTGAAAAAGTTTATTCAGTAGCTTTTAGCGTTGTTTTCAAGTATCTGACAACAGGAGTTTCTTTTAAGCTGTGTTACATTTTGTTAAAGTTGTTGCTGAGACAAGTCAGGCCCCTTCTACACTGCCATATAATCCAGATTGTCTGTTTTGAACTAGATCAGGGGTCCTCAAACTAAGACCCGAGGGCCGGATACGGCCCTCCAAGGTCACTTACCTGGCCCTCACTCAGGGTCAACCTAAGTCTGAAATGACTTGAAAGCACAGAACAACAACAATTCTATCTCATCAGCCAAAAACAAGTCCACACTCCACATTGAAATACTAATAAGTTTATATTTATTTCAATGGTTCTTCATTTTAATTATTGTATTGCTTTAAAGTGTTTTTGCACTACAAATAAGATATGTGCAGTGTGCATAGGAATTCATGGTTTTTTTCACATTATAATTTGGCCTCCAACAGTTTGAAGGACTGTGACCTGACCCTCTGAATAAAAAGTTTGAGGACCCCTGCTCTAGTTCCTGACTGCAGAGAATTCACCCAACAGCAAAATCTGGATTTTATATGGCAGTGTAGAAGGCACCTCAGATTAATGCTTCAGGTGCTTCATATACACTTAATAGGCCCCAAGTATAACTTTCAAACTGAATCTCCTCAATGGATGGTGGTAATACAAGTTTTCTAATTCTCAGATTGAAGAGGTTGATGCCAATGCAAGTATCTGTATTGCTTCATTGCTACACAATAATATACAGTCATAAAACCAAAGCAAGCTAACAATGATGCTATAAGATGCAAAGGTTTTCACTAGCATCAGTCTGTGGTGTGCTTTTAGGAAACAGTAGGAGGGAATATACCAATTGATAGTTCTTTCTAAGGGCAAAGGACATGCTTTATGGCTCCTCTTCATGCAGGTTTGCCTAGAGCAGTGGTTCTCAACCGGTGNACCTGGGGACACATAGATTGAGAACTACTCGTCTAAATTATTAAACCACACCGAAAGCAGTTAATAATAATTTTACATAATAAAATATACATCAAGATAGGAACATCTGAACCATCAAATGAACATCAGTAAAATGTACACTATTATTCAGAATTCATGGAAAGAAACAACACCAAAATCCAAACAGTAGCAGAAGGAAGGTATTATATCCTAAACGTTGTTTGAGGCAATGCCCCCTAAACAATTTAAATTTAAGATTTTAAAAATTACATGAAATACAGTAAAAATATGGGCATGTCCCAGGTAATATTTTATATATCACATCTATAGAAATGAAGCAAATAAGTGAATATATATTTGTAGACCCTTGCTGCAAGTGAAACCATTAATATTATTTCCAACAATTCATACTAACTGATTTTTTTTTTACAAAACAGAACGTTTGTTGAAGATGACATTGGAGGAGCGACGTAAAGAATATTTACGAGATTATGTTCCTCTGAAAGATATCCCAACCTGGCTGGAGGAAATGAAAAGCAAGACCCAAAGTGATGGTATGTAAACTTCCTAAAACTTACAATTGCATACATTTGCATCAGAATCATCTTATAAACATTGCATAAAGATTCAGTAATTGATTGTTGTGATGTAAATAAATATAAGCATTGCTTTCCCCCTGTTTAGAGGACAGTAAGACTCTGTGAAGTCACCTTTGAAAAGAGTGTGGAAGCTTTCCTTGGTCCAAAATTGAGTTAGACTGTTGACTGGGACCCAATACAGAGAAGACATGATTTCTTTGTTGTGACAAGTTCACAGGCTACTGGTTTGTTTCCAGTAATAATTCAGAGTGCCAACTATGACCTAGGAAACTCTATGCAATTTTAGTACAGGTTATCTGAGGAGGCTGTGTTCTCTTGGCTCTGAGGTCTTCAGAGAAGACTCCTAAGGGTCCCACCACCTTTGCAGGAGTCTCTAATGCAGACATGAGAGAACTTGTTCATGCTCCCATGCTGTCAAACTCCTTTCCAATGGAGTCCATGCAAGCTTCCTATTTACTTTCTGCTGGTGTGTAAAATATATTTTTATTTCGGCGAAGCATACACTGCTGACTTCACTTTGTGCACGTAGTTTTTAACTGCATGGACACTTTAGTTTTCCTTTGTTGTACGGCTTTAAATTGTGTACATTATTTTATTTCTTTTATATACTTAAGCAGTTTTACTGTACATTGCCTTGTATCTCAATTGTGCAAAGAAAAAAAAGCATGATGTAAATCTTTTACAGGATTGGGATTAATTGCATCTTATAGTCAGGTGTATCCATATATCCTTAGGCTTGTCCATCGTGTAGCATGTGGAAAAGATTTAATATTTGTTAATACAAATTTTCAGGAAGTAACAATTCTGATTCATGTGTAACTTCTTACTAATCAGCTACTCTTGAGAAAAGTAACTATCCTTGACCTTGTCTGTGTTGACATTAGTGATTTCATCTGCTTAGGTAATGTAGTTTCCTTTGCCATGCTTCTTGTGCTGCCTAAAAATTTGGTTCTGGGTTGTCTATCAGCTCCTCAAAATAGAGTGATGCACACTATTTTTTCCATTTTAATTATTTGTCCCTATGATAGTTGAGGCCTTGCTTGTTCTTGTTCTTAGAGATTCTGTAAAGCTACTTCAGATATGACCAAAGACTTGAGCACAGAATTGAGGGGATTGTAACATTGAGCAGTAGATTGCTTGTTCAGGATCAATCCATTTTGAAAGACTCTCGGTATTCAGGTCTTGAGTAGTTTTAAGAATGCAGGAGTTGTTGAAGAGAAAGAAATCTCAAACTCTCTTGGGATTTGAAACTGTGTATCCAGATTCTTGAATACCTAGAAAAATCCGCTGAGTTCTGCTTCGTTGTTTTCTGGGAAGAAAAGAAATGGAAGGATCTCACAAATTGCTGCCCAGAAAACTAGGACTCAGAGAAATGGGTTCAAATTACAGGAAATGAGATTCCACCTGAACATTAGGAAGAACTTCCTGATCATACAAGCTGTGCAGCAGTGGAACTCTCTGCTTTCGAGTGTGGTGAAAGCTCCTTCCTTGGAGGCCTTTAAACAGAGGCTGGATGGCCATCTGTCAGGGATACTTTGGTTGTGCTTTTCCTGCAAGGCAGGGGGTTGGACTAGATGGCCCATGTGGTCTCTTCCAACTTTATTATTTTATGATTCTATAAAACTAAAGATGCTCAAAATAGTAGCGCAAAACACTTGAATGCTGTCAAAAATAGAGAGATGGTTGTATGTTAATACGCAGCTGGCTAATTAAAGTAAACCTGTTGAATCAACTGCTGAATTTTATGCCAACATATATGAAAATTACATTTATCCAGAGGGTATGCTTTAAGAGTAGCAATTTGATTGAGGCCATATTTTAAAAATATACACTAAAATCAATTTTGGCTAGCCAGTCTTATGTGTAAGTAGTAAAAATATAAACAAATAGGTCAATTTGTAACTAATTTGCAGTAAGAGGAACCAGGAAATTAAATAAGGTACAGTTGGTCTCAACTGCATGCTTCTGCCCTAAGTTCACTTTTCCTCCCTGACTGTCTATTTCATTAAGGCTGGATCTTATGAGTTTTCTGGAGGCATCATTTTTAAGGCTGAAGGATTTTCATAATGGAGTTGGTTTGGCAATGGTTGTGCTCAGATGTACAGTAAGGAAACTCCAAGCAATATGTCCCAAATGCACTTTAGTAGAGATCTAGAATTGCTTGCACGCCCCACCTATCCCTAAAATATTTATCCTATTTCACCTGATCATGCCCAGCACTTTTAAAGATTTTAAGCACTACATTTGGCCCTGCCACAGGTTTTAATGTGTTGCGTTGTTATTGTTTATGTTTTTTGCTTTGTTTATGAGTTTTTTATTATTGTATTGTTGTTGTTGTGTTTTTACTGATGTATTTGGGCTCGGTCTCTTGTAAGCTGCACTGAGTCCTTCGGGAGATAGTAGCGGGGTATAAATAAAGGTTTATTATTATTATTATTATTATTATTATTATTATTATATTTTATTGCTGCAGTTGTCCCTCCAGTTCTCTGGGGCTTGAGGGCAAATATTTCTAGGCCCCCTAAAGCATGTTTAACACACTCAAAATGTATATGTACTGGTGAGATTGCTAGACCCAAGCATATTCATATTTCCTCATGCATTCCCTCACTTCTGCTGTTCTTCAAGGTAGACCGATGAAAAGCCAGTGCCTTTGCACTCCTTCCTGCCCCTTCTTACTCCTCTTGTTTTCCTCCTGCCATTGCTGCCATGCCACCCACCCCTGCTATCTTCTCTTCCCCTGGTCTGTCCCTGTCTGCCTCAGAGACTGTGCACCATCAATTTCCCCTCTGTCCTAATTTTCCCCATCGCATCCACTTTGCCTCAGACAATTTGTGCAAGAAATGCAAGGAGGAAAATACATTCTCCCTCCCTCCATGTCAGGCATGTAGCCTGGGGGGGGGGGGGGCGCTTGGGGGGCTTCAGCCCCCCCCCCCCCGAAATTCTCATGGTGGTCCCCGAGAAGGCCTTACTGGTACATTATTTAAACTTATGTTTATTCATATCATGATCTGATCACCATGCTCAATATATCCCATATGCATGGGGGTATTGGGGTAATGATACAAAAGGTTTGCTAGGGTAGACCCTCTTTCACTCAGACTCAGCCCCCTCCCCCCCGAATCAAACTCAGCTCCCCCGAAACAAAATCCTGGCTACGGGCCTGCTCCATGTGCTTCTCCGCCCTTTCTACTCTGTGCAAGTAAGCAAAAATATGAGAGAGTGTATGCAGATGCACATCCTCCTTCCTCACATTCCCCCATACCATCAATTTTTTCTTTGCCATGTGAGCAAGTGAATTTGTACCCCAGTCCCCTCCTTTTCCACCTAAGTAAGCAAGTCGAGTTGGCTCTCCACATTTGCAGTTTTTACTTTTGTGGATTTGATTATTTATGGATTTGATTAATATATTCACGCTAGGAATCTCTTGATTGTCTGGTCATGCTAGAGAACATAGAAATTGCTAGAGACATGTTATCTGAAGTAAACAAACAAACAAACAAACAAACCCAGAAGCGTATTTCCTTATTCATGTTTTTTTTAGTTTTATGGGAATTCTGTGCTGCTAAATCTAGCAAATGTGGAATACTGATGATATATGCTATAGAGCAGGCTTGTACAACCTGTGGTCCTCCAAGTGTTTCAGCCTCCAGCTCCCAGGAGCTCTAGACAGCTTGTCCAGTGTCCAGGAATTCTGGGAGCTGAAGTCCAAAACACCTGGAGGTTGTGCAGGCTTGCTCTAGAGCAGTGTTTCTCAACCTGGGGATCAGGACCCCGGGGGGGGGGGTCATGAGGTGTATTTTCTGTTGGTCAAGGGAGTTCTGTCTGCCAATTTTAGTTCAATTCCATCCTTGGTGGAGTTCAGAATGCTCTTTGATTGTAGGTTAACTATAAATGACTGCAACTACAACTCCCAAATGGCAAAACCAATCCCCCCTCATTCCATCAGTATTCAAATGTGGACGTATCAGGGATTTGTGCCAAGTCTTGGTCTAGTGAATGAGAATACATCCTGCATATCAGATGTTTACAATTCATAACAGTAGCAAAATTAGAGTTATGAAGTAGCAACAAAAACAATTTTATTCTTGGGGGTCACAACAACATGAGGAACTGTATTAAGAGGTTGTGGCATTAGGAAGGTTGAGAACCACTTGTCAGGATTCCCGTTTGCTAGATGGCCCCCCTTATCAAACCATAATTCACATCGATGTCAGAAAGGAGTCTTCGAGGAAAGGAGGATCCAGCTTTGTTGACTTAACTCGAAGGCCACATCCTGACACCACTGCTCTAGAGATTTTTTTTTATTATTATTATGGTCACAGAGCAAAAGTGTAAAACTTTAAAACAGTGTTTTTAAAGAAAGTGCTAATATTAAAACCAGAAATTTGCAACAGCAGATAGTCCATATAGATCAGCCATAGCCACCACTCACAAAGAGCTTTATATATGCTGATCTTGACCTAACAACACAAGCAAAAGACTTCAAAGCAGTCAAAAAACAACTTACTAATGCCTTGAAAGATCTCTCAAGCTAAAGATCATTCCAGCAAATCAATATGTTTAATGATGTAGTTTGTAATGTTTTTATAATCTGTTATATTTTTGTTTCAATGTGGCATTGAACTGTGCCAAGTTGTAAGCCACTCTAAGTTCTCCCTGGGGTAAGATAGGATGGGATAGAAATGAGGTAAATAAAAAAACACCAAAGATAACCACCTGAAGCCTAACCTTGCCAAGACACAAGTGTGTGCTTTCCACCTACATAACCGTGAATTGAACAGGAAATTGAAAATTACCTGGGAAGGCCAAGAGCTCGAACACTGTTCCCATCCTAATATCTTGATATCACCTAGATTGAACACTAACATTTAGGAAATACTGTATGAACACCAAGTACAAAGTAGCTGCACGCAATAACATCCTGTGGAAACTTACTGGCAGTGCTTGGGATGCAGACTCAAAATTAATAAGAACATCAACCCTGGCCTTGTCTTACTCAACTGCCAAGTATGCCTGCCCTGTTTGGCACAAGTCTGCCCATACGAAGCAGGTGGACATAGCACTGAACAAAACATGCAGAATAATCGCAGGATGTCTCAAACCTACACCTGTTGATAGACTCTATAAGCTAGCTGGCATTGCCCTCCTTGATGTGTGACAGAAAGTTGTTACCAACTGTGAGAGATAAGGTTGAACACTGTGAAAGCTATCTATTGCTGGCTACCAGCCTCCTTCCAATAGACTCAAATCAAGGAAAAGTTTCATGAGGACCAAGACTTTCCTTAATATTCCTCCAGCAATAGCAAGAGTATCCCTCTGGCAGCTAAACCAGGAAATTCCAAATGGGTGGCTCCCCCACGAGGGTCTTCCTCCAGGGGCAAACCAATAATGGGCAACTTGGAAGTCCCTGAACAGACTCAGAAGTGGAGTGGCAGATCAAAAGACAACCTGGCTAAGTGGCACTACCTAAAATAATCCTCCACCTTGTGTGACTGTTGAGCAGAACAGACAACTCCACACCTGTATGCTTGTCCACAATGCCCTGCCTCATGAACAGAGGAAGAAGTGTTTAAACTTGCAGACAATGCGGTCGCTGTTGCTCAGCTTTGGTCAAAAATTATTTAGCCACTTGCATTCCCTCTATTTTATCAGTTTTTTACTTGTTTGTGGAGGGATGGCTGTAATGCTAAACCATAGTTTACTGTTGCAAAAACAAGTATCTAGCTAAGAGATGTGTTCTGAAGTATCCACATCAGTTTTATATAAGCCTCAACTAGCCACTGTAATTAGTCATTAACTACGGTTAGTTAAAGCAAAGTGACTTAATAAACCATGATTTGAAGTTAATTTGTTTCAACTAAGCAGAATTGAATATTAACCATAGTTTGTTGGGCTTTTCGTGCCATAACATCCCGTGGTCCTTGAAAAAGAGTGCTTTCCGAAGGCTGGAGGCTCATGCAGCTTTCTTTTTGTGATGCTAAGCTGTAATAAGGCTAAAACAGGAACTCCTCTTCTCTTCTAAACATAAAGACATTTCTGTGTGGCTCTAAAAAGACTACTTAAATGTAGTGCTCACAAATGAGCAGCCATTGCTATTGTCAGATAGCAACAATTCTTGCCCAAGATGAGATTTTTATGGCAGAAGGAAACTCTGTCCTGGTCTGACTCCTGCACTGAAGGTCCAGAGCTCCTGTGTTCACTTCCCCTGTACAGTTATAAACAAAGTAGGAAGCAATGATGTCAAGATCCCAGGTGACCAAACAGTAGGTTTGTGGCATTTGAGGTCAAATTCAAATCCTATTCTTCTTTTCTTCTGTGACTTTTACTCTTCAATAATGTGGCTTGGGTTTTAATGATGTACTTCTGGGAAGCCCTGGATTTATACTTATAAGCAATAGGTCCTTCTTTGTTTTCCTACCTCTGCACAATGACTGCATGGATGTTTAGAAGGAATTGTTCATAAACAATAGGTGTGACCTTTAGTTGGTAAAAATAATTGCTTTGGCTTTATTTTGATACCAGCTTTTAAAATACCGATACCAGAGTGGCATAAGTGCACATATTCATGCACTGGAAGATAAACTGTGTTTTTAAAAAATTCATTTTATTGTGACATTATATACAAACAGTACAAATTCTTTAACAATTGGCAAATGTACATATTACCTTTCTATTTTCTACGGAAAATTGCCCATGTAAAGAAACGTGCACCTAGTACAACATAATGTCTAACACAGGGGTCCTCAAACTACGGCCCGAGGGTCAAATATGGACCTCCAAGGTCATTTACCCAGCCCTCGCTCAGGGTCAACCTAAGTCTGAAATGACTTGAAAGCACACAACAACAACAATCCTATCTCATCAGCCAAAAGCAGGCTCACACTTCCCATTAAAATACTAATAAGTTTATATTTGTTAAAATTGTTCTTCATTTTAATTATTGTGTTGTTTTAAAATGTTTTTTTGCACTGTAAATAAGATATGTGCAGTGTGCATAGGAATTCACTCTTTCTTTTTTTCAAATTATAATCCGGCCCTCCAACAGTTTGAGGGACTGCGACCTCTGTTTAAAAAGTTTGAGGACTCCTGGTCTAATATATACACTAGCTCTACATACATTAATATGAACACAACATATTAGAGTTACAGTTATCATCTCATTAGGATTTATTGATTTTTGATTTGTCTTCTTTAAATACTGATTTGCAATCTAATTCAACATATGGTTAACCCCCCCTCCCCCCCAAAAAAATAGTGGACATATTTCACAAAGTTGCCAACTGATTTGTTTGCTCAATAATATAAACGACACCAAAGTGGGAGGGATAGCCAATAGTCCAGAGGACAGGAACAGAATTCAAAACAATCGTAACAGTTTAGAGAGATGGGCCAAAACTAACAAAATGAAGTTCAATAGGGACAAATGCAAGATACTCCACTTTGGCAGAAAAAATGAAATGCAAAGATATAGAATGGGGGACGCGTGGCTCGAGAGCAGTACGTGTGAAAAAGAACTTGGGTTCCTTGTGGACAACAAATTAAACATGAGCCAACAATGTGATGTGGTGGCAAAAAAGCCAATGGGATTTTGGCCTGCATCAATAGGAGCATAGTGTCTAGATCCAGGGAAGTCATGCTACCCCTCTATTCCGCTTTGGTTAGACCACACCTGGAATATTGTGCCCAATTCTGGGCACCACAATTCAAGAGAGATATTGACAAGCTGGAATGTGTCCAGAGGAGGGCGACTAAAATGATCAAAGGTCTGGAGAACAAGCCCTATGAGGAGGCTTAAGGAGCTGGGCATGTTTAGCCTGAAGAAGAGAAGGCTGAAAGGAGACATGATCAATATGTGAGGGGAAGTCAGGGAGGAGGGAGCAAGCTTGTTTTCTGCTTCCCTGGAGACTAGGACGCGGAACAATGGCTTCAAACTACAAGAAAGGAGATTCCATCTGAACATGAGGAAGATCTTCCTGACTGTGAGAGCCGTTCAGCAGTGGAACTCTCTGCCCTGGAGTGTGGTGGAGGCTCCTTCTTTGGAAGCTTTTAAACAGAGGCTGGATGGCCATCTGTCAGGTGCTTTGAATGCAATATTCCTGCTTCTTGGCAGGGGGTTGGACTGGATGGCCCATGAGGTCTCTTCCAATTCTATGATTCTGTGATTCTATGATTCTATTTAATTTATACTAACTCAAAATAATTACTACTAACTCAAAATAATTTCAGTATCCAGTTCACCTATGCTTCTGTCTTTGGGTGTATACTAATCTGGGTAATGTTAAGATATATTGAATTATCTTTTCATCTTGTCTTTTGATTTCCCTGTTTATCATTCCTAATAGTAGCAGTTTTGGTTTAAAGCTCATGTTTGTCTTTATGGTTGTTATCACCTCAAGGATTGATTTCCAATATTTTTGCTTTTTTACATGATGCTTATTGTATGTCACACTTCCAACAATTAGGCTTTACTCCTTGTGATATTTTTTGCCAATTTTGGAAGATAAAATATACTGGTAAGATGAAAACAAAAGGTAATGGGGGAGAGTTGCACCTTAACAGCTGAAGTCTGAAAAGAGCTTCTACTATGAACACTTGGTAGAGCACGGCACACAAAGGATAAAAATTGCACTGCCAGAATGAATATAATTCTTGCTCACATAAAGCAAATATTCACTACAGTGAAGAACACTGCTCACTGAGATGTGTTTACTGATTTTTCTCAGTTGAAGACGTATTGCTGATATGGTAAGATCAGATTGGTGTTAGCAAGGCTTCAATAACATGTTGAAAAAGACTAAGTAGACTCCATCTCCAAGAGGGCCACTGTTGAGCACCTATGTACAAATCTCTTCAAACAACTTTTCAGAAAAGTACATCTCTTTTCTATAGTGAATAAGCCAACAGCAGCCAGCAAATAGTGAAGGATGTTGTCCCACCTAGGTATGTCCTCACTGCAAGTGCTCCTTAAATCCAATACCGAGCATTCAGCTACCCCACTGAAATCCCATGCCATTTATGAGAAAGAATTATTTTGCACATTTGGCATTTAATTTTCAGCTGTTGATTTAAAAATCTTATAGAAGTTTTTACTTAGTTATTTTTCTATTTTGCATTTTAATTGGTCGTCATTATTGACTACATCAGCTCTCACAAATTAAATAGATGGTTGGACAGAATGCAAATGAGGGTGGAAGAAAGTATTTTATTTTAATGGTTCAGTTACCTCTGGTTGTAAAATACAAATGAACTCTTTTTTTCCTGTCATTTCATTATGTTCTAAATGTTGATCTGGCAGTAACCTAGCAACTGAACTCCGAGCTATTCCTACAAGTGCTCCCTATTAAGATTCTAATAGTACAAGGAGGCAAAAGTAGTCAGGGAAAGACTAAAATGTACTTGATTTTACTTTTTAAAAATGGTTATCTTATAATTCTAAAGAACCACTACCTAAGGCTGTTTGTTATACTGGGGTTTTCCTATGGTTGAAGATACTGACTTCTGAACTCTGGATTTACAGTACACACATGTGCAATAATTCAGCAAGTTACCTTGTTGTGTGTAACTTTTGGGTCAGACTCCTGCCTTTCCAATAGTGTGTTGTGTTGCAATGCACCTTGTGCTATGTGATGTATGGAATTTTTTAAAAAAATCATCTTTATTGTTACAGTTTTTCTTATTTTGTATACAATACAGAGGGGGTGGGGATAGAAAGAACAATCTACAATTGAGTATGTTGTGTGTCGGGAAAAGGGATGGGGAATGGGATGGGGAGGTGAAGGGGTAGTCGTAGTCGTATAGTGTTCTGTACAAATGTTGACTTCCTGTATAGTCCACAGGGTAAAATGAAAAATAAAGATCTTGCTACATATATTTTTGTTACAATTTAAAATCACATTCGCTTGTATTGTTTCTGTAAGATATTTCCTTAAGATATTCTTTAAGATATTTCCTTAGCGGATGTATGGCATTTTTTGTCTTGAATTATTTATTTATTTATTTAGGGTATTTATACCCTGCCCTCCCCAACCCTTGGGGGGGGGGGACTCAGGGTGGCTTCCAGCCTGCACATATTTGATGCCTACAAGTAAACACAATAAAATACATATCAAACCCAGTAATTATGAATAGTTATAACATTAAGTTAATGCAATAAAATCTACTAAGAAAGAGAAAGCCAGTCTGGTGGCCGTTGTCTCGCTGAGTTCTGTAGTTGGAGACTCCGTTAAGCTTATCCATAATCCGTTTCCATATTAATTGTCTTCATTGTCATCGTCAAGTCTGCAAAGATTACTGGAAGGCCTGGTCCCACACTGGAACAGCCACATTTTCAGGCTGCTTCTAAAGACTGCCAATGTTGGGGCAGCCTGATATCCTTTGGAAGTGTGAGGGAGGCGGGAGCGCAAGCAGGGCCTCTCCAGATTTTTTTTTTGTCGTGTCAGAAGAGACTTGAGAAACTGCAAGTTGCTTCTGTTGTGAGAGAACTGGCCGTCTACAAGGACATTGCCCAGGAGACGCCCGGATGATTTGATGTTTTTATCATCCTTGTGGGAGGCTTCTCTCGTGTCTCCGGGGAGCTGGTAGAAGGGAGCTCATCCACCTCTCCCTGATTCGAACCTGCGACCTGTCGGTCTTCAGTCCTGCCGGCACAGGGGTTTTAACCCACTGTGCCACCGGGGGCTCCTGCCTCTCCAGATGATCAAAGATGATCCAGATGCCTTCTAAAGGAGAGAAGAGATGAAGATGACTTCATATCCCCGGGGAGTGAATTCCACAGACGGGGGGGCCACTACCGAGAAGGCCCTGTCCCTCTTTCTCACCAACCGCATTTTGACAGGGTTGAGAGCAGGGCCTCTCCAGGGGTAGGGTTGAGAGCAGGGCCAACTCCTAGGTGGGACGTAGAAGGAGATACGTTCGGACAGGTACGCTGGGCTGGAACTGTATAGGGTTTTATAGGTCAAAACCAGCACTTTGGATTTTGGGCATGTATGTAGGCACTCACTAAATCTGGACAAGATTTTAAACAACTGGCTTCTGATATGGTGCTAGCTTCTCAGCTTTCTCCCTGTGGCCATGTTTTTACACTCCTTTCCTTTCACCTGGGAATATGCAAGCAGACTTTCTTTGAATATGATGGTGCTAATTTGAATGTTTGGTAAAGGTGGGACAGTAATTACTCAAAATGTAATAATACATAAATGTTGTTCTGTAAGTACTTTTCTCCATATCTGCATTGTATAAGCAACATCGTCAAAGTGCTTAATTACACCTGCGTTCTCCTTTGTCTTGAAATGTGTGAGTAATAGGTCTCCCCAAAATCTAATAACAAAGCATTAAGAGAGACTTACAGAAAGCTGCTTTAAGTCTGCTTACATCTCAGTATGCCTCTTCACCAGCTGCATGCGACCTTTCTTTGTGCTGTAATTTTTCTTCTCCATAAAACAATCCTCGGTATCCTAGCCTTCTTAATTATAAGAAAGTCTCCTATGCAGGCACTGAGGAGTTGCAGGTCAGCTTAGTTTCAGTGTGATTAATGAGTTGCATGCCTTCTGACAATGTCATAGTAGTTCAGCCTGTACCTTATAGAAGGGATTGCTCCTTAAAACATGATTTCCCTCTGGACCAAAGCATCTCAGAACCCAGTCTCTTCTACTTAACTGTATGTTCCCTTGTCTGCTGTTTTCTCAGTACTTTCAGTAAACTGTCTTGCAGTATCATTTTTCATCCCAAAGCAGATTTGTTGGAAGTAGAGAATATCTGTGATGCTGCTGTTATTGTCTAGACCAGTGGTTCTCAACCTGTGGGTCCCCAGATGTTTTGGCCTTCAACTCCCAGAAATCCTAACAGCTGGTAAACTGGCTGGGATTTCTGGGAGTTGTAGGCCAAAACTTTGGGGAACCACAGGTTGAAAACCACTGGTCTAGACTAATTGAAGGGGAAGGTGACTGTTCTGGAACAGCTGTTCCAGGAGCTCCAATTTTATTTGCTTTGAACTAAAGGTTTGTTTGCAATCCCAGGCTTGGGATTTTGCAGCAGGGTGGCTTCCTGTTATAGTCTGCAGACATAGGGCAAGCCCCCTGTCCATCTTCATTTAGCTTTGGTTCCGCCCCTTAGTCTGGGTTTTGGGAAAAGAGAGGAAACATTTTGTGCAGTCACACACAAGGAAGCCAGTCTATAGGATGCAGATCAGTTTGTCCCGTTGGAAAGGCTTCATTCCTCAAAGCCATCCAGGGATCATCCAGAGGTGATCCGGGGTCCATCCAGTGACCATCCAGGGGTCATCCAGTGACCATCCAGTTCCAGGGAAACAGAAGGAAAAGGTCCCAAAGGCTCTGGCTGAGAGCTCACAGCCTCTCAGCCTCACAGCACCAGAGGGGAAAACAGCCCTGAAGTTTCCACAGGACAGCACTGCAGAACCACAGAATTCCAGCTAAACATCTTCTAGCTTTGTCTGGTAGGTTACTTAGTTTCCAGACACATTTGGGGATCAGCAGTTTTACCCAGACCAGCGAGGCCTAGGTGATGGATTGCCTGGGAGAGATTACAAAGAAGATCCAACCAGTCCATCCTCCAGGAAATAAAGCCCGACTGCTCATTGGAGGGAAGGATACTAGAGACAAAGTTGAAGTACTTTGGCCACATCATGAGGAGACAGCAAAGCCAAGAGAAGACAATTATGCTGGGGAAAGTGGAAGGCAAAAGGAAGAGGGGCCGACCAAGGGCAAGATGGATGGATGGCATCCTTGAAGTGACTGGACTGACCTTGAGAGAGCTGGGGGTGGTACGGCCGACAGGGAGCTCTGGCGTGGGCTGGTCCATGAGGTCACGAAGAGTCGGAGACGACTGAACGAATGAACAACAACAACTTTTTTTCTGGATTATGAGAGAGTACAGTTAATCCAAGTCGGTGCAAGTCTCTTAAAGACTAGAATAAGAAAGCCTTGAAGTGTTGTTTGAAGATTTGTTCCTTAATAAAGACTTTGTTGTACCATTAAAGACTCTAAAGACCATTACTTTAGGAAATCCCTAACAATCTCTCTTCGGGCACCCCGGCTTCCCACTGGGTTTAAAGTGTGCGTTCTATAGAATAAAGACATTTTGTTCGGACCCAGTGGCGACAGAACAGTGACAATATCATGGGTTTTCCATCTTTGTTATTGGATGGAATCAATAGCCAGTCGTTGCTTTGGGAAAAAAATCATACGGGTTGTTAAGTGCCAATCAAATAGCAACTGTGTTATTTTCCATCTAGCTTCCTTTTGGTCCAGATTCAATCCCAAACATTTCCAGTGTAGACCTAGACCAGAAGGAGGTGGCTCATGTGGTTCTCTTGACCAGTTCATGGTCTCTCAGACTGTTGGGTGTATGTGTATGTGTGTGTGTGTGTGTGGGGGGTGAACTATAGTTTGGAAAAAAAACCCAAATTAGTTCCTGTGCACTCTGCACTTACTCTATTTGTAGTGCAAAAAATGAAATAACAATATAATATTTAAAATGAACCATTTTAAGCTACATAAACTTAGCTGTGTTTCAGTGAGAAGTGTGGGGCTGCTTTTGGCTGATGAGATACTCAAGCTAATTAGGATTGTTGTTGTGGTGTGATTTCACATTGTTTCAGACTTAGGGTGACCCTAATGTTAAAGTTTAGTGCAGGGGTTGAGTAAATGACTTTGGAGAGTTGCATCTGGCCTGTGGGCCTTTGTTTGAGGACCCTTGCTATAGATCACGGGTCCTCAAACTATGTGGCCCTCCAAGGTCATTTACCCGGCCCTTGCTCAGGGTCAACCTAAGTCTGAAACGACTGGAAAGCACACAATAACAATCCTATTTCATCAACCAAAAGCAGGCCTACACTTTCCATTGAAATACTAATAAGTTTATATTTGTTAAATTTGTTCTTCATTTTAATTATTGTATTGTTTTTAAGTGTTTTTGCACTACAAATAAGATATGTGTCGTGTGCATAGGAATTCATTCATGTTTTTTTCAAATTATAATCCGGCCCTCCAACAGTTTGAGGGACTCTGACCTGGCCCTCTGTTTAAAAAGTTTGAGGACCCGTGCTATAGATAGTAATTTGTGTCAGCCTTAGCCATCATAAACAGTGTTAATGGAAAGATGACCCGAACACAACTTCAAGCCTAAACTTTGCACACTTCTGGTATAGAAAGTTCTGAGCTTGAGGACCTAGAGGTCTGACTAGGAATAAGGCAGCACACCTGGCATTTATGCACTCATTCTGTACTATTTTGGCCCCCTTTCTTTCCACTTTGGATGAGGCATGTGAAAACAAGTATCTATTCTCCCACTCAGTTTTTTTCACACCTATGAACTTTGCCTTTAAAACTAAACACAACTGCTTTGAAAGTGCATTATGATGGCCTTTGCATTCTTTCTTTCTTTCTTTCTTTCTTTCTTTCTTTCTTTCTTTCTTTCTTTCTTTTTTTCTCAAAAGTATTGGGTATCAAATGTCAAGGATTTTACATGTTTTTCTCTGATAAAACTACTTTATAAATGATATAGTGAGGGACACAGTGGTAACAGTGTATTTAGTTATGTTCTAAGTGTATTTATGTGTATTTATTGTAGTTTAATTCTGTTTTTAATGTACTGTTATTATTTAATGGTTTTTAAACTTTTATTTATCTATTTACAGTATTTATATTCCGCCCTTCTCACCCCGCAGGGGACTCAGGGCAGATTACAATGTACATATACATGGCAAACATTCAATGCCATAGACACACAACATATATAGACAGACACTCGGAGGCTATTTAACAATACAGCTATTTTCATGAGGGTATTCTGGCCACCACGGGAGCTGTCGCTTCACCGTCCATTTGTGACACTGATGAAGTACTTCCTCATTCTTATATGCCTGCTGGAGATTTTTATGGCCTCGTAAATTAGTTAAATTAGCCTCCCCACATAAGTGGTAGCTTAATTTCCTACTTGACAGATGCAACTGTCTTTCGGGCTTCAAAGGTTGACAACAAGCTACACACATTGGTCAGAAGCTCACTCCAACTTTCAACTCATGACTTTTCGATCAGTAGTGATCTTAATGCAGCTGACTCCCAGCCAGCTGCGCCACAGTCCCGGTGTATTAGTTTTTCAACTTGTCTAGTGTGGGATTGTCAGCCGCCTTGAGTTCTCACAGGGACAAAGGCAGAGTATAAATAAAGTTAATAATATAATGATAACGGTGATGATGATGTTATACTGTGAGGTTGTGTTAGAGGAAAAACAAGAGAAATTTTGAAATATTTGTTTTAAAGTGGATCAGATATGAACTATAGTACTTTGCATTTAAGATTGTTTGGTATATATATCTTGTTGTGGAGAGAGACCTTCTAATACCTGAGTGAGTGTTTTTCCAAGTGGACCACAGAATGGAACTGGTAGTATGTACAATATGCGGAAACTGCCCCCTTCCTTTTGTTTTGCTTTCCAAATGAATTCTGTGCTGCCTTGCTCTCACTTCAAGCACGTGGTGGAACAGGGGAGATAATGCCTCCAGGCACTCTTAACTTGTCAGGACAGAAGAGAGAGAACTTTGCTGTCTCAAACAGTATCCTGCTAGTTCAAGTGATAAAAGTGTAAAGGCAGCTTGAGCTCCAGGCCTCTTGCTTAGCTGCTCTGACAAGTTCAAATGCTCGCTAACCCTTTCCTAAGCTGCCTGCTGCTGCTTCTCTAATTCTTTTTACTCTTACGTTGCAAAGTGTTCCTTTACTTTTAGTCATATATGTTCTTCAAATGCTTTGGAGGATGTAGCGATTTGTGTGTCCAGAGCCTGGTAGGAGTCTGAAGGTGGAGAGTACTGAAGTAGAACAGTGGTTCTCAACCTTCCTAATGCTGTGACCCTTTAATACAGTTCCTCATGTTGTGGTGACCCCCAACCATAACATTATTTTTGTGGCTACTTCATAACTGAATAGTGTTATGAATTGTTATGTAAATTTCTGATATGCAGGATGCATTTTCATTCACTGGACCAAATTTGACACAAATAACCGATATTCCCAACTGGTGGGATTGAGGGGGATTGTTCTTGTCATTTGGGAGTTCTAGTTGCTGGAATTTATAATAATAATAATAATAATAATAATACTTTATTTATATACCACTCTATCTCCCCGAGGGGGGCTCAGGGCAGTTTCCAAGCAACATCACCAAAACATACAGAGTAAACAGCATAACAAAATTAACAAAACAACATAAGCATAAAATTATCACAATTACACATCTATATAAATAAAAATGTAATGTTTGTTTGGGGATTAACAGAACTCAAAAACCACTGGACGAATTGACACCAAATTTGGACACAAGACACCTAACAACCCAATGTATGTCCTTCACTCAAAAAAAATGATTTTGTCATTTGGGAGCTGTAGTTGCTGGGATTTATAGTTCACCTACAATCAAAGAGCATTCTGAACCCCACCAACGATGGAATTGAACCAAACTTGGCACACAGTTCTCCCATGACCAACAGAAAATACTGGAAGGGTTTGGTGGGCAGTGTCCTTTGGTTTTGGAGTTGTAGTTCACCTACATCCAGAGATCACTGTGGACTCAAACAATGATGGATCTGGACCAAACTCTATACGAATACTCAATATGCCCAAATGTGAACACTGGTGGAGTTTGGGGAAAATAGAATCTTGACATTTGGGAGTTGTAGTTGCTGGGATTTATAGTTCACCTACAATCACAGAGCATTCTGAACCCCACCAATGATAGAATTGGGCCAAACCTCCCACACAGAACCCCCATGTGGGGCACAGCAACACGTGGCAGGGGACAGCTAGTACATATTAAAAATAATCCTGCCTGTTCAGAGCAATTAAAAGGCCAGGCCAAGGCTCGTGCAAACTCAAAATATGAGGGGACAGGGAATCAAGTACAGTGCTATAACATTTATAGTTACAGTCAAAGAGCATTCTGAACTCCACCAATGATGGAACTGAAGCAATTTTGGCACACAGAACTCCCATTACAAGAAAAGGAGATTCCATCTGAACATGAGGAAGAACTTCCTGACTGTGAGAGCCGTTCAGCAGTGGAACTCTCTGCCCTGGAGTGTGGTGGAGGCTCCTTCTTTGGAAGCTTTTAAACAGAGGCTGGATGGCCATCTGTCAGGGGTGATTTGAATGCAATATTCCTGCTTCTTGGCAGGGGGTTGGACTGGATGGCCCATGAGGTCTCTTCCAACTCTTTGATTCTATGATTCTATAACTTGGTTGCAAAAGTGTATGTGTGGCCAAAACCAACAGTGTGAATTGTTCTGAGAATACCATCTCCCTTGAGATGTGCGTTGCTGTCCGCATCATGTAGTGGAGATCATACCTTTCTCTTACAAGGACAAGGAAACTGATTGGGATCGTGGGCATGATAGATGGAACTGAATACAGAGGCAATTCTAGAGAAAAATGTGTTTAAATCTGCAAGGCACCTGGGACTAGAGCTGAGGTTGGTGAACACACAGCCAAAGTAAATCTGGAATGATTTTTTAAGAAAAGTACCTGAATGTTTTAGAATGTTTCAGGCCTTAGATTTTAAAAAATCCATGCCAACACCTGAAAGTGTTCACTAGTGATCCCTATACAAATTGACTGAGATAGAATTATTTTATCAGGAAGAATAAATTTTAAAAAATCAATGATCCAGGTATACAAATCTCTTGGAAACTTACCCCCAATAGTGCAGTGGGTTAAACCCTTGTGCCAGCAGGACTGCTGACTGAAAGGTTGGCAGTTCAAATCTGGTGAGTGGGATGAGCTCCCATCTGTCAGCTCCAGCTCTCCATATGGGGACATGAGAGAAGCCTCCTACAGGATGGTAAAACATCCAGGTGTCCTCTGGGCAGCATCCCTGCAGACAAGTCAATTCTCTCACACCAGAAGCAACTTGCAGTTTCTCTTGTCGCTCCTGATGCACACAAAAAATCCTCACAATAATAATAATAATAATAATAATAATAATAATAATAATACTTTATACATTGCTTCCAAAAGAGCCTCTACCAAATACTGACTCAAGGCATGACTATCTAATTGAGTTAAAAACTCCTTTTTGTTTTTTGCTTATTTAATTTTTGTGTCACAAAAACAATATTGTTTACCTTCACAGTATACTATGCAATGGGCTCTAAATATACATAGATGATTGATTTCTGCAAACTGTCACTGTGCCAAAAACTAAAATGCATGCTCAAGTTCCTATTAAAAATGGCAGCAAGCATCAGTGAAGGAACTACCAAGCTCTGTCTGCCAGGCCGACCATGAAGCATGCATTTTTCAGGGCCCTTTGCTTATAGGGTGAAAGCCAGCCACATGCTTCTGCTTTTAAGAATTGGACAGCTGCTGGGCTCCTTGGAGGTAGGTGTAGGGCTGAAAAATATACCCTTGTGTGCCTGGTAGCTGGGACTCAGAGGCTGGATGGCCATCTGTCAGGGGTGATTTGAATGCAATATTCCTGCTTTTTGGCAGGGAGTTGGACGGGATGGCCCATGAGGTCTCTTCCAACTCTTTGATTCTATGACTCACCACCACCTCCATTATTGTCTGCTGCCATTTTTAATAGGGACTTAATAAGCCTCACCACAGGTTCCCAATCTTTTTGCAAGCCTTGCAAACCTTGAAGGCAGATATGGGTGGCTGGTATGCTAACCCTGTGACAGATTCAAATATACTTTATTTTGCACATTTTAATTCATGGTGGGTTGCATCTGCAGGCTGTGAAGTCATGGATATGGTGGACTTGCATATGAATTGCATACATTAAATGGTAATATTGTCAGATCTGTTTGCACTTTTAGATAGTGTTAACTTCTCTCTTTCCAATGTAATGGCTTATTTTCTTTGTGTTCATTCATTGCTAATACCAAATCTGAGGTTGGATTATCGAATCTTTCCCTTCTCCATGATCATGATTTCTTGGATGTACCTTAGTAGTTGGAGTTGTTTTGAAGGGGAAGCAAAATCTTAACATCATCATCATCATCATCATCATTTAATTACTTATTAATCGCCCTCCATCCAAGATGCTCTAGGCGATTTACAAGCTAAAATTGTAAAGGATAAAAATACATACATACAGATATTGAAATAATTAACATAGATCAAAAGCTCTAGTAAAAAGCCATGTCTTAAGTGCTAGGGTAAAAGGCCCTAACTCATGAATGGCTCTCATATAGGGCGGCAAGGAATTCCACAAGGCAGGGGCAGAAATAGAAAAAGCTCTGCGTCTGGTCCTTTCCAAGTGCACTTCTCTAGGACCTGGTATATAGAGTAAGTCACGTTGGGATGGTCGTTGTGACCTCCGATGATGGGAGAATGAGAGACGGACCCTTACATATGATGGACCCTGGCCGTAAAGAATTTTAAAGATCAGAACTAGCATCTTATATAGACCACGGTAATCAGTTGGAAGCCAATGCAAATGCCGCAACACTGGTGTTATATGGCATTTCATGGGTGTTCTTGTGAGTAGCCTGGCTGCCGCATTCTGAACAATACGGAGCTTTCAGGTCGTAGACATCAGAAGGCCAACATACAGGGCGTTGCAATAGTCCAGCCTAGACGTGACCGTGGCATGGATGACTGTTGCCAGAGCCTCATCAGATAGGTAGGGTGCCAATTGCCTCACTTGTCGTAGATGTAAAAAGATCTGTTTGCTGGCAGCAGCGACCTGAGCTTCCATTGTCAGCTGCGAATCCAAAACGACACCCAAGCTCTTAACGGTAGGCGAAGGAGATAGGGCAGCACCATCGAAGGTGGGTAGCAAATGGGTCAGACCAATCGAGCGGCCATGCCAGAGAATCTCAGTCTTCGCCGGGTTCACCTTCAGTCTACTAGCACGTAGCCAGTTCGACAGAGCCTCCATAAGGTGAAATTGTCCGATATTGACGTTGCCCCATCTAACTTGATGCTAGAAGGAAAAAATGTCTCTCTACTGAGAACGTTTTCTGACCCAGGTATGTCATTTCTCTGATACTCTTAAGCGGATTGCAGCTAGTAGCAGTGTTACAGTTTTAGGTGCCAGAAAAAGCAATTTAATTTAACCGGGTGTTTTAATACGTCACACATTTAACTGTTAATGTATTTTAAAATTGCTTGCTTTTTATCAGGCATTTTTTTGTGTGGTAGGAAAAATGGGGAATTGTAGCTGAGGGTACCTCTATTTAATTACAACGCATGAAGTCTTCACCACTCATGGCGAATATGTTCCAAAATATCTGTTGTTATAGACATAATTGTTAATTTTTCCAAAGTATGATTATTGGAACACTGTGTATATTGCCTTCATGATGAAAACAGTTTAAATAAGCAATCAACAGCATGGCCCAGACGAAGGGGAAAAGGATCATACTAAAGATAAGGTCTTAAAATAGTTCTTCTAGCACTCAACGGTAGTTATATTTTGGTGGAGAGAGCAGTATTTTAATGGCTTTGCATAAAACATTTTCAAAATATTTTATGGAATGTCCTAGTTTAAAGAATAAAGGACTTGTTTTTCAAAACATGTTTACCCAGTGACCTAATTTAAGAAGTGAAGGACCTGTCCCACACCACTCAAAATATGCCCCTTTGACATTTGGGCCCAAAATGCCTTTGTACTATTGATAGTGTTCTTGCTCAAGACGTATCAGCCTGCGGTAGTACTTTGCTATTATCTGTTTGCAGAGTCATTCAGTGGATTTGTTCCACTTAGGAAAACAGGGAATTTGTTCTTTCCTGTGTTTGTGCAACCTTAATACTGCAAGATGCTTGGAGCAAGGTAATTGTTAAGCTCAATTTTCATGCTTCACTTGTATCCAAAACTTTAAAGTAATGTAACATAAATAACTAGAACTGAGAAAATTTGAATTGAATATGGAATCCCTCTGGATCTGATTCAGGTGTGTGTATTCCCCTTCCCTGGAAGCTGCTCACCTTTGCTCTGATGTGACTTGTGTGTCCATGTTGACTCTCAGTCTGCTCTTTGAATGGTTCAGCAACTTTATCATTTCAGGTCAGCAATCCGCGGTTACATCCTTGACCTGTTGTGTTTTTTTTTAATGTTCTGATATTCTTTGTTTCAAAATACCTTAATTCTAACAACATTGTTGGTTGAAGATAATATCATTTGCTACACTTAAGTGATATCAACTGTTCAGTTCAAAGAATTTTTAGAGTAGCTTACATGAACATGGAAATAACATAAATAAGAATAAAGATTGGATACTTCTGCAGCAGTGTTGCATTGCCCAGAAAGATCTCTTGACCTATTTCACATAGAGCAGGAGTGTCAACTCATTTTCACCAAGGTCCACATCAACTTTATGGTTGCCTTAAAGGGTCAATTGTAATTGTAAGACTCTATAAATGTAACTATGTTGCCCTGGCATTGAAAGCCTCATGGGACACATAAAATGATGTGGCAGGCCAGATTCAGCTCACGGGCCTTGTGTTTGACATGTGTGACTTAGAGGTACTTAAAAATATCTTAACAGAAAGGAGATTTGATGTGCAAAATTGCATAATACATTTTCATATTAGAAAAAAATCCCAAAATCTGTTAGGCACTGTAAGAGTAGATTGCTGTTTGTGCGGTAGAACCAGAGCACAGGTATTGTGCATTACAAATAGCAATATTATCGGGTTGTTGTAGGTTTTTTTCAGGCTATATGGCCATGGTATAGAAGCATTCTCTCCTGACGTTTCGCCTGCATCTATGGCAAGCATCCTCAAAGGGAGTGAGGTCTGTTGGAACTAGGCAAAAGGGTTTATATATCTGTGGAATGACCAGGGTGAGACAAAGGACTCTTGTCTGCTGGAGCTCGGTGTGAATGTTTCAATTGACCACCTTGATTAGCATATAATGGCCTGACAGTGCCTAGAGCAAGAAAATTCAACAAATGCTACGTTCAGCAAAGGACAAGAGGGATCCTCTCACTTCTGCAGGAGTCTACCGTGTACCATGCAGCTGTGGACAAGTCTACATAGGGACCACCAAACACAGCATTGCCCAAACACGAATCAAGGAACATGGAAGGCACTGCAGACTACTTCAGCCAGAGAAATCGGCCATAGCAGAGCACCTGATGAACCAACCTGGACACAGCATTTTATTTGAGAACACAGAAATGCTGGACCACTCTCACAACCACCATGTCAGACTACACAGAGAAGCCATTGAAATCCACAAGCATGTGGACAATTTCAACAAAAAGGAGGAAACCATGAAAATGAACAAAATCTGGCTACCAGTATTAAAAAAAACTCTAAAATTACAACAGCACAACAACAGAGAGGAAACAAACAAGGACATCTAATCACCTCTCAACAAAAGTTTGCTCTAGGCACTTGGTCTACCATGGCCAAGTCTGGTGACTCAAGGTATGGGTGCAGCTGGCACAAAAGTTTTAACTGTTTGAAGGCGCTTCTCGCGACCGCCGACACCTGGGGTTCCAGGGTCAGCAATGAGTCCAGGATCACCCCCAGATTGCGAACCTGTGTCTTCAGGGGGAGTGCAAGCCCATCCAACACAGGTTGAAATCCCACACCCTGATCTGCCTTATGACTAACCTCTGTCTTGTCTGGATTTAGTTTCAGCTTGTTAGGAGAATTCTATTTCGTAGACTTGTTTCCTTTGTTTTTACCCCAGTCCCCAAAGTCTCCCACAGCATGTAGAAACATTGGAGGGATCCTCAAAAATAACTGAAATTCACTTTAAAACCAAACATAATTAATCGTATCATAGAATATTAGGACTGAAAGCGACCACATGGCCCATTTACTCCAACTCTGCCATGCAAGAGGCAAGTGTGAATGCTGCAATTGGCCAGCTTGATTAGCATTGAATGGCCTTGCAGCTTCAAAGCCTGTCTGCTTCCTGTCTGGAGCAATCCTTTGTTGGGAGGTGTTAGCTGGCCCTGATTGATTCCTGTCTGGAATTCCCGTTTTCTGAGTGTTGTTTTTTTATTTACTGTCCTGATTTTAGAGGGTTTTTTTTAAAAATACTTGTAGCCAGATTTTTTTTTATTTTCATGCTTTTCTTCTTTCTGTTGAAATTGTCCAGATGCTTGCAGATTTCAGTGGCTTGTCTGTGACATGGTGATTGTTAGAGTGGTTGAGTATTTCTGTCTTCTCAAATAATATTCTGTGCCCAGGTTTGGTTCATCAAGTGCTATGACTGACTTCTCTGGTTGAATTTGTCTGCAGTTTCATGCAATTGGCCTAGCACCTTACATCTGTTTTGCAAGGCTGATGATGTTGACCGTGTTTTGATGGAGATAGTCTAGTTGAGGTACAATTTTGTCTCAAGCAAAAATGTATCAGATAGATGTGAAAAGATACCTATTTAAACTATTCTGGTTGCAATGTTTTCAAATTATAGTAATATAACAAGTAGTGATGCAAATAGGACTTTTTTTGTATTGTCAAAGGCTTTCATGGCTGGAATCACTCAGTTCTTGTGGGTTTTTTCGGGCTATATGGCCATGTTCTAGAGGCATTTCTCCTGATTGGTTGGATTAAGAGGTGAGGTCACCATAGATGCAGGCGAAATGTCAGGAGAAATGCCTCTAGAACATGGCCATATAGCCCGAAAAAACCCACAAGAACCGAGGACTTTTTTTGGTGAAAGAACACGTATTGATATTATTAGTTATGTGATTTTATTCCTTAAAAAGTTGCATCTAAGAGAATATTTGGACGTTTTTCTTGATCTAAATATTTTTAAATGAAAAAAGAAACTTATTAGTAATAAATATTTTGTCTTTTAGCAACAAACAAGAGCCAGTGTTCAGTAGTGTATTGAGTGTTGGTTCAAAACCTCATTCAGTCATAGGAATTTATTAGATGACCTTGAAAAGTCACAATCTTTTAGTCTCAGAGGAAGCAAAGACAGCCCTTCCTGAACATACCTTGGCAAGAAAATGCAGTGATAGAGTTGTCTTAGAGTTGCTATGAGTTGGAAATGACATGAAGGCACACAGCAACTAAAATGATAATACACTGCTTTACATTCAAGCTCTAAGCTGGACTTGTTCTCTTCCCCCTGCAAACCTGGATCTCTCCATTCCTGCTCTGGATGGATACATAGGTTGGATACATGGCACTGCAGGGTGTAACGGAAATCCTATCAATCTTCTGTGCTTTGTAAATGGGACCCAGTTGCTTTGTTCTTTGGGCACAGTTATTTTGTTCTTTGCATTCATTGTAAATTGAAGTTCCAAACCAAAGTACTGTACTCCTTTAGCAATGCGTCTTGCTTTCCCAATGAACTGGTCTTCTGTGAATGAAAGCTGCCATTGAGTTATTCTAGGAACGTACATTTATAAAATCTGATTATGTTAGTTCCTATGTAATATAATAAATTGATATTTTAGCATCTAAAAAGCACTTCCCAAAAGCAGTATCATTTTCTGAGTAAAGGCTCCATCTAGTGGTGCATCTTAAGGCAGAGCAGTCCAGACTTGTGCAAACTTAAAATAATTTTAAAATACTTAAATATATGTATAGCAGTGTATATGTGTGTGTGTTTGTTTAAAACAGGTTTGATAGTCTTAGGTTTTATCAAGACATTTGCGAAAGAAGAAGCCAAATCAATATCAAATGCCAAACTGCTGAAAGTGTATAGTTTTGTGTGCACTAAATATGTCTTTCAGGAACCAGGAACATATCATGCATCTCCTTTTAATTATGATGCACTTCTTGTATCACAAGCCACAACATTTCTTTTTATAGCATAGCCATGACAGTCCTTTGATTCTGTAAGGAGCAGCATAATCTTGAGCCAATTGGATGAGTGACAGTAGAAATAATTGCAAGCATAGCAATGTGGACAGCTATTTTCTTGGCACCTCTGGAAATTTTGCTGCCATCCAGCAGTCACATAATACATCTTGGTGCCTATGTTATATATATGAGTATTTGTAAAACCTATCTAATAATTTATACTATGATTCTGAGCTAAAGAGATAGAAGTTCCCTGTAATTGTGTTTATATGGATCAATCACTACATATTATAAAGAGCTAATACTGATTATTTGTGGATAAGTGAAAATAAAAAAACCTGTTTGACAAGCATCCTAGGACTTTGGAATCACTCCATTTCGCACTACCCAGGTAAACAAGGTTCCTGCACGTGATGTAACATGCGAAACAAAACTTTTATCAGTGTACGATAGAGATTTGCCGAGCTTTGTAGACTGTGGTCAGTGGGTGTAGTACACAGTTACTCAAAAATCATCGTTACCTACTGAATGAAGCTAGTGTGTAGAGTGTATTCATATAGCAGTAAGGAAGACATTTATTTGTGAGACCTGTTTCTGCCCCCACCTCTTAAGTTTCTCTTTCCTGAGGCATGAGATGTGTGTCCCCCAAGAACTTTCTTACAGAACTGTTGCTGTTCATTGGTCTCATCATGCTGAGAGAAGGGATGGTGTAGTGCAGGGGTCCTCAAACTAAGGCCCGTGGGCCGGATACAGCCCTCCAAGTTCATTTACCCGGCCCTCGCTCAGGGTCAACCTAAGTCTGAAATAACTTGAAAGCACACAGCAACAACAACAACCCTATCTCATCATTCAAAAGCAGGCCCACACTTCCCATTGAAATATTAATAAGTTTATATTTATTTTAATTATTGTATTATTTTAAGTGTTTTTTGCACTATAAATAAGATATGTGCAGTGTGCATAGGAATTCATTCTTTCTTTCAGGTTATATTATAATCTGGCCCTCCAGCAGTTTGAGGGACTGTGACCTCGCTCTCTGTTCAAAAAGTTTGAGGACCCCTGGTCTAGTGGAAGCATGTGTTGTCTTCAAACCACACAATTTGAGAGTTGTATTCATAATTTGTGACAGGAGAGAGAGAATTATGTGCAGTGTTTGCATTTGGACTTGTCATTCTTGAACAAGTGTTATTGGGATAGCCAGCCATGTTTTATTGAATTGCTCCTTTTATCATGATATTCAATTAATGTTACTACAGTGACCTCACCGAAAGTTCCTAGAAAGTTGAAGGATTTTCATACGATAGAATTCCAGCTAAAATAGCTGATGCTCATGCAACTACCTCTGTTGGTTACAAGTCATTGACAAAATACCGAAATATTTTAACAGAGGTTATAATAATGTTGTAATGTGCATTCTTTCATATCTCATTTGTACATTATGCTGTAGAATATTTTATACTTTGAAAAAAGCATTATTTTATGCAGTATTGTAACTTTATTTTTATTTTTAAATCCATTGTGACATTTTGTCATTTTATATTGTTGGCATAAGTCCAAAATAAACTGTGTACCAGTCTTTCAATCACTGTTTTATTTATCCTGAGAGATTCCTTATCTGTGCTGCTGCCTTTTAGCAGACTTTTCAAGTGAAGTTCCCAGTACAACACAACAGCAGCCACAAGGTCCTCAGTGACTTTCTTGGCTCATTAGGTATGTGAATGTAGGATTCGCAAGTGCCAGGACAACGCTTACCTCTGGCCTGTTAGAACTAGGTTCAAATCAGCACTGAGCCATGAAACTAACTCCACTTAGGCCATCACCTTTTCTGCTTCACAGACTTGTTTGTATGTATAAAGTGTGTCTGAAGAGAAGCACTGTATTACATAAAAAATAGAATTAGCAGAATGGGGAAGGGAGATAAATGGAATCAATACATCCTTGAGTTTCTTTGAAATAAGAACCAGAGAATGAGTTGTCCAAAGTCAGCCAGTAAGTTTCCATGGTCAAGCAGTTATTTGAACCTTCGTCTGCTGGAATCTTATTCCAACACTAGTTCACAACTGCTTTCATTACCAGCCATAGTTTTTAAATGTGTTTTGTGCCACTGTTCAATGTTTATGCTATTTTGTGTATGAGATTTATTTTAATTGCTTTGTATTAGTATTAGTATTTTGTTTTGTTTTGTAATTGCTATTGCTTGTATTGATGTAGTGTGGGCTCGGCCTCATGTAAGCCGCACCGAGTCCCTTGGGAGATAGTAGGGGGGTATAAATAAAGTATTATTATTATTATTATTATTATTATTATTATTCATTACCCCTTGGGATGATAGGCAAGACCCCAAAGCAAGGATATGTGAAGCTGCAGATGATGGCAAACCCTACTGAAGCAAAGATCTTACGATCCAAGAATCCCATAAAGTCTGACTGGAGAGCCTACAAAATGCCAAGAGAGATGACATATTTTATCTCATGTGGATATGAAGCCATGGATGCTAGTACCACGGATGCAGGGGTCAAACTGTAATCTAAAATACTGGAAAGCATTTGTGTATGACAGAGGTGTTGTGATGTTTTAATTTTACTCATGATCTTTTAACCAAGCCTATGGAAGTGCCCGGTGGCGCAGTGGGTTAAAGCACTGAGCTGCTGAGCTTGTTGATCGAAAGGTCGCAGGTTCGATTCCGGGGAGCGGCGTGAGCTTCCGCTGTCAGCCCTAGCTTCTGCCAACCTAGCAGTTCGAAAACATGCAAATGTGAGTAGGTCAATAGGTACCGCTCCGGCGGGAAGGTAACGGCGCTCCATGCAGTCATGCCGGCCACATGACCTTGGAGGTGTCTACGGACAACGCTGGCTCTTCGGCTTAGAAATGGAGATGAGCACCACACCCCAGAGTCAGACATGACTGGACTTAATGTCAGGGGACTACCTTTACCTTTACCTATGGAAGTGAAAGTTTTCCCAGAAGGCTTCATAATTTAATCAGTTGGGGAATTTAAAAATAATAATAATTAGGCCAGAAGGAAGAATAATAAAACAATGTAATAGAAGGGAAGAACAGAACTGTCTATGAATATCTCAAATCCAAAGGACGGGAAGACACCACACTGGGTTGGAGGAGGGAATGGTGAAGTCAAATACAATTCGTGTATAAATGTTAGGTAGTATTGCACTGCTCCATTTCTATATACATGTGTATAGTTTTGTTTCATTTTTATGAATATGTAAAATTAAAACACACACACATATACATAAAAGAAAGAGGGGAATATTATATCTCTACAGTCTTTAGAACCAGAGATGCCTAGTGAAGCATGTTTGAAGACTAGTATCAAATTTTCCCTGGCAAATCAATCTTTCCTTTGGGGAGTTTTTTTTCCTTAAGAGAAGATATTTACACTCTTGGCTGTGATAACTGGCAGTTGTTTCCACTTGGTCGTACTATAAATGCTAGATAGTTCTCTCACTCCCCTGATCTTGCCAAAGGTATGGCTAGGGATTGATGTAATGGTAGGTCATAACTTTAAAGCAAGGTGAATTGAACTGAAGTCAAGACTAAAAGGTTGTGAGAATATAGGAATTTGGGGTGGAAAGGGGACCTGGATAGGGCACATCACTATCTGAAGCGATATTATTAACCATCTCATAGCAGCATTCCTGTTGATAGTTTAATTTTCAAGTTCTCCGGCATAGGGATCTTAGCTTTTTCCAGGCTGTCCCCAGATGATATAGAATACAATCTCTTATAATTAACCATGCTTGCTGAGACTTCAGGAAGCTGGTGTTTTAAAGGTTCATTGCCTGTGTTGTATGAGAAGCTGGGTCAAAATGAATTTACTTGCTCAGTAGTACCTCTGAAGTGCTGGAAGAGAACAAATGATACAGCAGCTGTAACAGCTACTACTATATGTTCCACTGTGGAGTACTTGCAAGTCCTCCCTCTGTCGTGTACTCTTTTCTTTTCACCATTCCTTTGTGAACTATGCAGTAAAGGAAGGCCCCATTCAGGGAGTTGTGCTTACTGTAAGAACTCCTTTGGCAATTGTCTATAGAAAGTAACAATAAATCAAAAGTTTTGAGCAATCCAATAGACTAGTTTTCTTCTGTCTGGTGCCCTCCATCTGTTTTGCATTATAAGTCACCCTATCACTTTACCACTAGTGATGACATATGAACCTCTTAAACTTTATTTACTTGTGACCCCTTTTCATCTGATAAATTTTTACGTAACCCTGGCTATATCTATATAAATAAAAATGTAATGTTCATTTGTGGGATTAACATAACTCAAAAACCACTGGACGAATTGACACCAAATTTGGACACAATACACCTATCAGGCCAACAAGTGACCATCATTCATAAAAACACTGAAAAACACAACAGAAGAGACTTTAAAAGCCAAAAAACAAAAATTACATTACAACGCGTGAGCAAAACCACATACATATATATGCAAACACACACACACACATAAAACACGTATACACAGACTGGGCCACAGCAACGTGTGGCAGGGAATGCCTAATAGGTATATAAAATAAGTATCAAAAAATAAACATTTACTTATAACAAATCAGCATTTGCAAAGACTGCAAAACAGGCTGATTTTAGTTTTTGTGCAGTACAACTGCAAACTCTATTGTATACACTGGGTAGAGGGGAAAGTGCACCCTGTGAGCTACATGATGCACCTAGAATGTCCTTTTAATAAAACCGCGGGCCGGATACGGCCCTCCAAGGTCATTTACCCAGCCCTCGCTCAGGGTCAACCTAAGTCTGAAAGACTTGAAAGTACATAACACAAGAAGAACAACAACAACCCTATCTCATCAGCCAACAGCAGGTCCACACTTCACACTGAAATCCTAATAAGTTTATATTTGTTAAAATTGTTATTCATTTTAATTATTGTATTGTTTTAAAGTTTGTTTTGCACTACAAATAAGGTATGTGCAGTGTGCATAGGAATTCATTCATGCTTTTTTTTTCAAATTATAATCCGGCCCTCCAACAGTTTGAGGGACTGTGACCTGGCCCTCTGTTTAAAAGTTTGAGGACCCCTGACCTAGAATGTCCTTTTAATAAAATAAATTAAAGCAAAACAAAATGTTCCCAGGAAAACGCTCCCAAATAAGCTCTGGGAACATGAGGGAAATTTTTGCAATGTTTCACGGGCTGTTTAATATCTCAGGTGTCCAATTCTGGGCGCCACAATTCAAGAAGGAAATGATCAAGCTAGAACATATCCAGAGGAAGGCAGCTAAAATGATCAAGGGTCTAGAGACCAGTCCTTATGAGGAGAGGCTTAAAGAGCTGGGTATCATTAGCTTGCAAAAGAGAAGGTTGAGAGGAGACTTGGTCATATTTAAAAGGTTGGTATAAGGAAGAAGAGCAGGCTTGTTTTCTGCTGCCCTGGAGACTAGGATTCAGAGCAATGGGTTCCAATGACAGGAAAGGAGATTCCACCTGAACATTAGGAAGAACTTCCTGACCATAAGAGTTGTTCAGCTGTGTAACTTTCTGCCTTGGAGTGTGGTAGAGAGTGGGAGTCATTCTTTGGACAGAGACCATCTGTCCAAAGAATGTGATTGTGCTTTTTCTAAATGGCAGGGAGTTGGCCTGGATGGACAATGTGTTCTTTTTCAATTCTATGATTCTCTGATTTTTCTCAACAAGGACTGGCATGAAAATTGTCAGTGGCAAAAAAGTGATTTCTAAACCTCAAGTAGTCCAGCAGATAATTGAAAATGCTCCAACAGCCTCTTAGGACATTTTAGTGATCATTTATGGACATAAAAATGTTGTTGAAGGCTTCCGTGGCTGGAATCACTGGGGTGTTGTGTGGTTTCTGGACTGTATGGCTGTGTTCTCGCAGCATTTCTCAAGACATTTTGCCTGCATCCATGGCTGGCATCTTCAGAGGATCCTCTCCTCTGAAGATCCCAGTCACGGATGCAGACAAAATGTCTGGAGAAATGCTGCTAGAACACAGCCATACAGCCCAGAAACCACACAACACCCAATTAAAAATGCTTTTAGGGCTGAGGGATAGCAAGGAGGGCTGTAATATTTCAAGGTGTCCTACTGAACAGTGTAGCTTCCAAATTCCTGGCAGTTTTTTTTCCTGTTAGGTTTAGGCATCTTGGTTGGTGTAAATCTACTTTGTATGCATGTCACTGTTTAAAAGAGAGAGTTGTATGGCACAGATTCATACTTGCAATTGATACTTGCTTAGCATTGACATATGGCTGCATTTATTCGCTTTAATTATTAATATCTGGCTGTTACAGTGTTTTAATATTTATAATATTAAACCTGCAGTAGGAATATGAGAATTCAGTATTGTGACCTGTGGTTTGTCCTTTTCCAATATGTAGTGTTGTATGATTCTGTGTTTGTATGCATGGCTTAAAGCTGTTTTTGTTTTTTTTTTTAACAGAAGAAAACACACAGGAAGCTTTGCCCATGCAGAAATGTCTGAGCGAGAAAGTTTCCCTCTACAGAGGTGATATCACGGTCCTTGAGATTGATGCCATAGTTAATGCTGGTAAGGTTTAAAAATTCTTGGTGTGTCATATCATGTTTACATGTTTGAGTGTTCAGCAAAACATATCTGGATAGTTTCCAGAACAGAGGATGAAGAATATGTCAAACTCTATGCATTGGTTATTACAAGAACTTCAGATTAGATCCTAAGAAAAATCCAGATTTTATGATTATTGTGTAAATTATGTATAAATTCATGCATGGTGTAAAAGGACCTCCCTCCCACCCATTCAACTTTGCAGTTTTCGAACTCTACTCTGGAGGCCCTCTTGACCAGACCTTTAGGATGTGTCTTCAAGATTGGGGGAGGGGGGAGTTCTTTCTGTCTTTATTCCACTTGTCATGAGGGGTTGTTTTTGTGTCAGGAGTGACTGAAGAAACTGCAAGTTGCTTCTGGTGTAAGGGAATTGTTTGTCTGCCAGGACATTGCCCAGGGGATGCCTGGATGTTTTTGATGTTTTACTGTCCTTGTGGGAAGTTTCTCTCATGTCCCCAGATAGAGGAAGCTCATCCTTACTCTCTCTGGATTTGAACCTCCAACCTGTCGGTCTTCAGCCCTGCTGGCACAAGGGTTTAACCCATTGCGTCACTGGAGGCTGAACAAAATGAATGACACTAATGTACATACGTTGCATTAGTAAGCCTGATTTATTGGCTTTCTGATGATTTTGGAGAAATTCAGTGTTGAAGTGTTGATCTTCGAAATCCAGCAATCTGTATCTAGCTTGAGGTATTATTGGGCATTATCAGGATGTTGTTTTGTGAACATGAAGAAAGGAGATTACTGAGTTCTGTTATGAGTGTCACATTATTTTGATGTGAACACTTCCTTTTAAAGCTGCATACCAAGTTTCAAATTGACATTATCATTTGAATGTTCTCTTTTGAATATATGTATGTCCCTTTCAATAAATGTTGTCACAGATGCATGTAAACCTTGATAAAAATGTACATCTTTTGCAATACTTTCAGTAAAAGTTTCCCTCTCTCTTTCTCCTGATATACTATCTCAGAAAAGAAGAAAGATTACTTTTAGACCTCAAATGTTCTTACACTTTCAAAAACCTTCGGCTCTGTTTTTCATAAAGAAAAGTTCCATGCTGTCTGGAATGTAAGAAAAAAAGGTTATTCCTTTTGTCAGTGACACTTCTGGGAATTATCTGTGTCGCTCTAAGCCTTTATTTCTTGTAGCCCCAAAGAGAATTTGATTCTTTGGCTCCTTAATGGGTATGTGGTTTTCATTGCGGTAGCTAACAAAAATGTTCAGGATTTTGAGCTTTTGTGAAACATCACAGAATACACTTAATTTATGAATTTGTGAATGTACACAGAAATTATGATATACTTTTATGATACCTATTAAACTTCTTATGTTTGAGTCTGTGGGCATCCATTGTTACTGGACTTGCAGGATTGATTTACATCGGTTTGATGCAGAATTTAATTTTCATATCAAAAATGAAGTAAAGGTCATGGAGTAATGCTAATTTCAACAAGATTACATGGTGCAGGATTCATATATTATCTGAAAAGCAGCATAAGAAAGTTAAAACTAGATTTGGGGGAATATTGATGAAGAGAAATCTGAAACATTATTCTACTTATGGTCTTGAAATTTTACCTATATTTCTTTCTCTTGCTGTTTATATGGGCACCAACTACCACCTCTCTGTCAGTTTTAGTGCTATGTCTGGACTAACTATGAAGCTTTTGACAACATGAAATTAATCAAACCAAAATCATGATTTCAAATTTCACTCAATGTCAAGCTATATCTCACTATTAGGTGAACTGGGAAAGTAAGCAGTGGTTGAAAATATATGACTCTCCAGGTGTTATTAGACTGCGCAGATCAACATAGTGAAAGGTAAAGAGCACTTAAGAGTTGCCATGCAGTGTGGGGCAACTCTTTGCTCACCTCGTTGTAAAGAAAATGGGAATATTTTGGGAGCAAAGCAAGTGAGGAAAGGAATGGACAATCCTGCAAGTTAGGAAGCTGGTGAAGATATTTATAAATAGTTCTAGTCAAGCTGTGGAGACCAAAATCCACTGATTGTGGTAATGCGAATGTATCTAAATTAACTCAATGTATACATTACAAATACATATATCAACAAAACACAGAGCTGCCACATTCACGTTAAACAAAAATAATTGGTTCTTCTCTTGAAGGCGGTTGGGTCTACAAACAACACATATCATTAATACACACATTTAGTAGAATGATTTGTTACATCAAGTTTGTAAGTATATATACAGACACTCTACTTACTCATTTATCGAAAAAGGCTCATGTATAAAAAAAAGCTCAACTTTTGAGTTAAGTGATTCACTAACAATGTTCTTGAGGGGTGGAGCCTAAGGGGACATACATAGTGGCTAAAGGTAGTATTGCATTGTGACATGAATTATAATGATGTGTTGTTTGTAGACCCAACTGCCTGACAAAGGCTCTTGTGAGTCGAAACCGGTTGCAGGTTGGAGTCAACTCGCGTGTAACGAAGGGAATAGAACACTTATTGTGATTACTGGAGTCTACTCGCATGCAATAAAGAATAGGACATTTATTGACATTCAAAGACTATATACACATGAAGGTTTTGTTTCATACTTCCAGAGAAGAACCAATTGTTTTTGCTTAACGTGAATGTGGCCGCTCTGTGTTTTGTTCATATGTGTATTTGTAATGTATATATTGAGTTAATTTAGATACATTCGCATTACCACAATCCGTGGATTTTGGTCTCCACAGTTTTAGGGGAACCCATTTTTCTAGTCAAGCTGTAACATTTAAAATATATTTGTCCTTTACTCTAAAATGTATACTTCTGTGCACCTTACTATTTTATCTCAAAGCTGGTAGGTACTTCCTCCCTACCAGGAAATAATTCTAAAATAACGTAATCCCTATTATAGTCAACTGTCTTCACATGCTTATGTTTTCAACTGATTCTTGGCAAGGAAAAAGTTCCTTATCTTTCAACAAACATTGTATTTCTCCCATCATTTGAAAAAAGAATGTGTGTGAGAGTTGTGTGTGTGCCTTTAAATGCATAAAGGAGTTCATCAAATAAATGCAGTCATGATAGTATGACAAAACTGCACCTGTCTGAATTTCCGTGTCATCTCCATCTGGCTTCCTATGCTATAAGTGATGACAATCTAAGATCTTTTGTATTGCGAAGACGTGGTTTGTGAATATGTGGGATAAAAGTTGAACCAAAACTTGAAAATTAAAATAATTCAGTTAATTGTGTTTTAGCAGTGTCTGAAAGCAAAACAAAAACAAACATTTCACTGCCTTCTGTACCATCTCAGAAGATTACACGTTGACTCTCTTGAGGTCCATACATAACTATCTTGTCTGACAGCCTTCTGCCCATTACTTAGCCTATTATCACCTTATCAATAGCTGTAGGCCAAAATCTAGGAAGGTGTATACTGTATCCATACATGTACCTAAGATTTTCTGGTGTCTCTTTATCTTGATGGCCTTCCACTCACCATAAAAGGTTCGTTCGTGATCTTGGGAGAGAGGTTTTGCAGAGCAGAGCAAGGGGACTCAGCTAAGACAGAAGTGTCGATAAGCTGACTGTACCCAATTTCTTTCTATCCACTCATCAATCTCTTTGGATTCTGGCCAGAGTATTAATTCTTTTTTGCTTGACTGTTTGCAGAAAGCTCATATAAGCCCCAGAGCTGGTAGACTTGTCCCTTACAGCAGATGAGTAGGATCTGCAACCTGCCACTTTCCCTGCATTTTTCTTACCTATCCATAGGAATTAAATATCAGGCAGGTAAGAATTGCTGCTCTGGAGTTATCCTTGTTCCTTGCTCCACAGGCTGCCCAGAATATCAGAGCAGGGAGATTTCAAGTGGCTGAAACATATATAAATCTTATTCTATAATCAATATGTTTTCCGGGGGTGGGGGGGGGGGGCTTCTTAAAAACAGAACAGTTCCATTTTTTCACCTACTGCTTGTACTAATATAAACTTTCTCTTCTTTGAATCTTGGGGTGATATGCAGCAGTCTGTATCTTTCTTTCCTACTGGTTCTTATGTTAGTGTCAGTGCACTGGGACAGTGAAGATAAATCACTGGTTGGACAGCAGCATTTGCAAGAAATGGGGCTTTGTGGCTGGGTAAATCACTTGAAAGGCATAATATAACTTTTTATTTGCTTTCCTGTTGGTGATACAGTAAAATAAAAATACAGTAGTATTGCTACCAGGTATTAAGAATGCTGTTGAAACCTCTTTTATGTGTGGGAAATGATGTGTTTTACACTGATATTCTGATAATAGAATCCTACACTTGTCTGCTTGGAAATACATTCCCCTGTGTTGAGTGTAATTTACTTCCAGTTATAATGTGCGTAGGAATTCACTTTAAAGATTTCATGAGAAAAATAATTGTAAACTTCTTTGTAAAATTCCTATATGTAAAAGAAATGGATCAGATAATATAAAATCACTGCACTTTGAAAAATTCAATGTCTGATGATTATTTTACAGGATAGAAAGTTTTACTGGGTGATTTTTTTCCCATGGCTTCCATTGACCTTCAGGGAGTTTATGGTTTGCTTTGCAGCATCTTAATGCTGTGAAGCATCACATCCCTGTCAAGCCAAAAATTAAACTTCAAGGTAGAGGTAAGGTGTTTATATATTGGAATTGTGAACTGAATATATTAGTCATGAATTATGTTTAAATGAATGTGTTAGTATAGTCTGTTGACTAATGGAGCTATACCTCCCCACATGAACATCTTGTTAATGCATAATCAGTCACTGAGGTTGCCATGAATCTGGAGCTTAATGAACAGGTGAGAGGAAAGGAGGAATTTAAATCTGAAATTGATCTGACAGCCTATCACTGATTGCCAATCCATTTCATTTGGCAACATAATTTATCACGCAGTTAAACTTTTATTTTTGTAGCATTCTGGGAGGAAATTAATTCAGAAGCACGCCCAATAATATTGGGTCGAGTCAGATTATTCAAATTTTCAACAATGTTGGAAGAGTGAATGACTGCACAGGAGGAATGGGAAAACTTCCTATTAGTAACCATCTTCAATTTCAACCAAATGTTGTCTTATTAAGATTTATGTCTTGAGCACATTACCTCATGTACAACTGAAATGCACATCTTGATTAAAGGCCAAACTTAATCTTGACCTTCTTATGTGAAGGGCTCTGAGGGTGAGACCTGGGAAAAAGGTTGGCTCATGACTCTGGAAAGTGTCAAGCAGAAGTGTGGATATGAATGCATTTGTGCATACATATGCAGTTACTGCATTTTGCTTGTATGGCAATCAGTTACTGTGTCTGCATATATTAATTTATTTTTTAACAAATTAATTTATATTCCAGCCATTCACTGACCTGTTATTTTCCCGTACGGATTTCTTACTTCCCTCACCAAGGATGCTTCCAGACAGTGCCAAAATGCGGGTTTAAGAAGAGGGACAAATAAACCCAGGGGCAGAAAGCAGGTCCCTACACAGACCTGCCAATCCCAACTTTCTTTGCTTGTTGTCCTCACAGTCTTTCTGTGTCTCGAGATAGAATCATAAAATCAAAGAGTTGGAAGAGACCTCATGGGCCATCCAGTCCAACCCCCTGCCAAGAAGCAGGAATATTGCATTCAAAGCACCCCTGACAGATGGCCATCCAGCCTCTTTTTAAAAGCTTCCAAAGAAGGAGCCTCCACCACACTCTGGGGCAGAGAGTTCCACTGCTGAACGGCTCTCACAGTCAGGAAGTTCTTCCTCATGTTCAGATGGAATCTCCTTTCTTGTAGTTTGAAGCCATTGTTCCATTTCGTCCCAGTTTCCAGGACAGCAGAAAGGAAGCCCATTGTAAGTTTTTTTTAAAAAAAAAAATCACTCAATTATGTGCTGATGTTTATGTGTGCACACGGGAATATCCTAATACAAATAAGGAGAGATTCCTATGTGTGCATATACAAATCAGTGCATAACTGCAATTTTTTTAAAATGCCACTGGTTTTCCTTTTCCCCCCAATTGGTAATTCACCATTTAATATTATAAAGTTTAAAATAAACACCTTTGAGGACATCTAATGGCTCTCTTGAAACCAGCTGGAAATCAACTGTATTTTCCTGGGAGCCTGAACAGTTGATCAGCTGTTTCGTGCGTTTTAAAAATGGCACAGGTGGGAAGTAGTCTCCACAGGGAATAAAGAGGGAAGTCCTTAACTTTACATAATTGTAGGGCCACACAATCATGGAAAAATCCACTTTTTTCTCCTGGAACTGGGATAAAAGAGGACCTTTTTGAATTGAGTTTTTCCTCTGTTGCTGCAATTGAGTGTGCATTTAGCACAAATGACATCTGGCCACCCCTTTTAAACCCATTATCTCCCAAATTATAGGTACTGCCTGGAAGTGCCCCAATATATTCTTTCAGAAATGTTTGTCCTTTTCTCCATTCCTTCACTTGAAAGAAACCTCATTTTTTCCTATTTCAATCATAACTTCTGCATCACTCATTCATGCATGCACCTGAGATCAAATCTTATATATGTTGGGAAATCTCTGAAAACAGAAGGTATAAAACATCTTGTTGGCATGCTATAAATATGGTCTTGGAGAGAGAAAGGGGATCTATACCTAGGGAAGCACCTGGCTGTAGTTGCTGTACAAAACAAAACTGACCCATCGTCCTTCCCCTGTGCTACCTGTGTAGTTACAACAACATGCTGTGCATCTGGATGAGCCCGCTGCTCCCTCTTGTTAGTTTATCCCTTTTCGGCACAGCTATGTGCCATGTTCAGTTATGCGACATAGGGATAGAGAAGAAGCTAGGCTCCTAGACTCCTCTGTATGCCAGAGTCTTATGCTATTTATCTTTAAATGCAATGGTAGGGTATCTGTGCCATGCATCACTGTACAGTTATGGTCTCTTTGCGTATTTTTGGAATGCAACTGTCAACCTGAATACACAGAGAAAGTCTTGGAAAATGTTGTTCACCTTAGGTGACTATGTAACAATGATGTTGAACAGTTCTGCTTCAGTGCACCATTTTAGAATCACTGTTTATAAAAGCCTAAGAGTCTCAGCAGTGTGTGTGTGTGTACATACATACAAAATATTAGTGACCATAACTCAAGAATAAAAGCTTGTTTTCCTTGGAGTAGAAAAGAAATAAATTGCAAACTATGCCACTGGCTTAAAGGGATGGACAGATGAGATAATTCCTAGTCCTATTTTTCCAAATCATTAGCTAGAGAGTGTGTAGAGGAAAGTGCTTCTGTATTGTCCTGTCCAATGTGCTGAGTTTTTTTTTCCATTTGGCAGCCCTCTTCCACTCTTGGTTGCTGACAGCAGGTGGTGTCGGGGAATGGGAAATTGAGGTCATGGGTGGCCTGGGGGTGTCTCTTGATTTTCTCCTATAGCCTCATTTCAGTGGAAAAGTAAACCAGATAGCATTGCTGTGTGTGGTGGGCTGGATCTTACATTCAAAATTAATCTTTTTTCCCCAGGAAGAGAGTGAGTGATAGAGGTGATCTCTTTGTGACGAGGGAAAGACACTCCATAGAAACCACAACACACTTTTTTCTGTCTCCAAGACTATAAAGTGAATTCCAGACATAGGGAGCACCAAATGCAACCTGAAAGAAGTAACAATGTGTATTGTGCGTTTCTCTCTTAGAGCTCTAGTTTTTCCCTCACACTGTCAGATATCATATGGGCATGATACAGCTTATCCCCTGTATTCAGGGTTCTTAAAAGTATGAAGTGATTTTTAAAAAAGAGAAACTACACAGAGCAAAGAGAAGAGACTGATTTTTTTTCTGTTCAATGTGTGTATTGTGAGTATGAGCCTTCAAATTGCTTCTTTAGTGATGACCCCAAACATTTCATAACATTTTCTTTAAAAAGGAGTACTCGGAGGTGGTCTTGTCAGGGCCTGCCTCTGAAATATAGCATAGCACCTGCTATTCATTGGCAGTTTCCATCCAAGAACTAAGTAGAGTTTTATTTTATTTCATATCGAAAACACTGCATAAATTAGTATAAACCTGATAAAAATAGAAGGCGACAGGTGGCTAAATATCTTTTGACTGTAGGCGGCTAAATATCCTTTGTCTGTAGCCTCCAATAACTCTTCCTCTGTACATGAGGCAGGGCACAGTGGACAAGCATACAGATGTGGAGTTGTCTGTTCTGCTCCACAGTCACACAAGGTGTGGGATTCTTTTAGGTAGTGCATTTTGCCAGGTTGTCTTTTGATCTGCCCACTCCACTTCTGAGTCTGTTCAGGGACTTCCAAGTTGCCCATTCTTGGTTTCCCCCTGGAGGTAGACGCTCGTGGGGACCATCCAGTTGGGGTTTCCTGATTGGGCTGCCCAGAGGGATATCCTTGCTGTTTCTGGGGGGACTCCAAGAGGAGTGGTAGTTCTCATAAAGCTTTTCCTTGATTTGAGTCTATTGGGAGGAGGCTGGTAGTGGGCGACTTTCACAGTGTTCAACCTTATTTCTCTCACATTTAGCAGCAACTTCTCATCACACATCCGGAGGGGGGGGGGGGCTGGCAGCTAGCTTGTAGAGCAGTGGTTCTCAACCTGGGCCCCAGATGTTTTTGGCCTACAACTCCCAGAAATCCTAACAAAAAAAAAAAAAAAAAACTAAAAAAAAAAAGAAAAAAAAAAAAAAAAGGAAATCCTAACAGCAGATAAACTGGCTGAGATTTCTGGGAGTTGTAGGCCAAAAACATCTGGGGACCCCAGGTTGAGAACCACTCTTGTAGAGTTTATCAATAAGTGTAGGTTTAAGACATCCTGTGATTATTCTGCATGTTTCATTCAGCTAAGTAGAGTCGATCCTCCTTAACGTCCAAGATCAGATGTGATCTAGTGCCTTTAAGGCAAGGGTGTCAAACTTATTTTCATCTAGGACAGTGGTTCTCAACCTGTGGATCCCCAGATGTTTTGGCCTTCCAACACCCAGAAATCCTAACAGCTGGTAAACTGGTTGGGATTTTGAGGAGTTGTAGGCTAAAACACTTGGGGACCTATAGGTTGAGAACCACTGTGCTCGGACCACATCAGGCTGGTTGTAATTGTAAGAATGTATTAATTTTACTATATTGCCTTGACCCTGAAAGCCTTGTGTCACATAAAATTACATGGTGGGCTGGATTTGGCTTGTGGGTCTTGCATTTGACATGGGTGCTAAGCTTAGGGTTTTTAGGGGTGTGCGCATGATTTCAACTTGCCTATCAACTTACGACAGCCTTATGAATGTAAGTTTTGTTAGGCAAGGAATAATCAAAGGTGGTTTTGCCAGTTCTTTCCTTTGAAAAATAACATATAGCACTTGGTATTCGTTGGCAGTCTCACATTCAGGAACTAACCAGAGCTGATTCCAGTGTGAATGTATAACAATGGAAACTTAATCTTCATGACTCCAGATGTAATTGACTTATTTCATGTTTTAAATTAAGTTTTTGTTTCCATTTGCTTTAAATTCCATTTTTTTGGAACAAAGTTCACAAAGTAGAGGTCATGTCCTTGACCATGTGGGCAGTTCTGGCCTTTGTTTTGTTCTTCTGCAAACTGTAGGCATGCCAATGAGGGGATTATGCTGTAAATGGTTAGCAATTTCCATAAATATTGTGTGAAGCTGATCATTGGTTCTATAACTAAGAAGTATAAATCTAACAAGGATTATGTATAATGTGAATATGAACACACAGCTGTATACTATTTACATTTGGAAAACTGTTTATCAGAATTGGCAGCAAATATTTAGGAACTCACTCAGTTTGGAACTGAAAATATATACAACTGACTCGAGTGCCAAGAACAAGATATGTAGGTCCTTTGTGGTTCTTCTCAGTTCTCCCACCCTATTCTTAGCATGCATCACTTATGTCCAGGTTGAGCATTAATTATAATGCTTCAAAACTGTGCTGTCGCACGCTGGGCCTGTGCATCAGACTGTAGACAGGACATAAATTCTGTGTGCCCTGTGGGACGCCGGGGCTGCCTCAGATTAAAGGCCCTTGGACCTCCCCAAAACAAAGTTCTGTAGAGGCTTAAAGTAAGTCCAACAAAGTTCTTTATTGATGAAAACAAACAGGTACTTTAAAGCTTTCTTAACAGTCTATTGGCTCTTGCAATCTTGTTCACTGGGAACAGGCACTATCTTCATAACTGTATACTAACTAATGGGGAAATCCTTAACTTCTAATCTGGGCAGTCTGTACTTGCCTCTGTTGGCATGGAGCCCCTGCACCCGGTACCAACTGCGTCTGGCTTCCGCGAGCGACCCTTACCAAGCAGAGCTTTGTAGACTTCCAGGGGAAAGGAGTTCAGGTTTCGGTGATGGCTGGCTGAAGTCCCTCAGCAAAGGAGCTGTAAGGCTGTATGATCCTCGGCCAAGCTGTGGGCTGTATAACCCCAGCCAAGCTGTGGGCTGTATATCTCCCCGGCCAAGCCGTAGAAGACGAAGCTTTCTACAGGAGCTCTTGGTTTTATGTCCTGTGCGAAAGGCTTCTCTGTGTGGACTGAACAAAAAGGCTCCTATTCCCTCCAAAACTCAAAAAGGGGCGGGACCAGGGAACCTAACTATAATTGACAGGTGGCTTGCCCTATGATTGCAAACTATAACAGGAAGCCACCCTGCTGCAAAATCCCAAGCCTGGGATTGCAAACAAACATTTAATGCAAAGCAAACAATTGGAACTCCAGGTACAGCTGTACCATCACAAAAACTGTTTTCATGGTTGGCTGAGACAGTGATACTTAGATGCTTATTCCAACAATGTTCTATTCAATTAGTGTACACAAACTTTGTTCTGTGCACAAAATCATTAAAAACAATGTGTATAAATGTGTCTATAGTCTATGTATATATGGTGTATATGAAACAAAAATGAACTTCATGTTTAGACCTGGGTCCTATCTCCTAGATGCCTCATTATGCCCATATAAATATGTATTCCAAAATCCCCTGCAAATATAAATATCAGAAATTCATAACCCCTCTGGTTCTGGAGCATTTCACGTAAGGGATATTAAGTTTGTATGTTCTCCTAGTTAAAAGTTGAAGCAAAGTGCTATTGAGTCTGGAATCCCAAATGGATTGTATATTTATGACTATCATCATAAAGCAGACTTTTAAAATAAACTTACGCAAATGTGAGTAGATCAATAAGTACTGCTCTGGTGGGAAGGTAACGCCGCTACATGCAGTCATGCTGGCCACATGACCTTGGAGGTGTCTATGGACAACGCCGACTCTTCGACTTAGAAATGGAGATGAGCACCAACCCTCAGAGTCGGACACTACTGGACTTAATGTCAGGGGAAAACCTTTATGTTTACTACTATTCAGAGGGCAGTAATCATAAGATAGCTCATATATCAGGATTTTTAATATTTATACACTAAACTATGCATTTTTACACAAAATACATTGTTATCCAAAAGAAGTGAAGCAACTCAAAATAGATACTGTATACTGTATAACTACTTGCACTTATCTCTGTGGTGGCCCCCTAGCTCTGGAATTCACTCCCCAGAGATATTAGGCAAACCCCCACACTGGCAAACTTCAGGAGGAACCTGAAAACTTGGTTATTCCAATGTGCCTTCAATGATTGAATGTAAGACACTCACCTCTATCACTTATTATTATTATTATTATTATTATTATTATTATTATTATTATTTAGGAGAGTGTGTCTCATTGAACGTCTCAGTAAATAAGCCTAGGAGCCCACTTTTAATTGACGACAGCATGGTAACTGCAATTACTTTTATTAATACGAGTATTTATGATGATATGGACCATTTATGCATATAGTGGAAGGTATTCAGTAGTTATATTCCTGGAGGTTATGTTTTTTTTAACATTCTAAAGGTGTTTAGGAGTACTTTGTTTTTCAAGAGTTGCCATAGCCAAAACACATTTGTAGCAAATATCCAGAATCATTAATTTATTATTGTAAGTTTTCAAAAGTTTGCATAATCTAGATTACCTTTTAATTGTTAGAAGCATCATAGACAGTGAAGTTTATATTAAAGCTTCTCAGATAATTTAAATAAACAACACCTTTGGGTACTTTTGGGCAGCTGGGCATTTTTCAGTGCTGCTTTGCAATCATAGCTTCAAATCAAAGAAGAATTAACATGGTGGTAAAGCCTGCATGTGATAAAACACTGTGCTTTATATAGCTTTTTCAACCAAAATAAAGTTAAAGTGGAATAAAATAATAAAGTGGAATAAAATCAGAAATGGGGAGACTCAAGCAGACAATCTTGTGACATAGCTGTTCTGATTACGGTTCTTGCTTTCTGTTTTGAGCGCATTTCAGGATTCATGGGTGACTAACTAAAACAAGAAAAATGCTATGTTAATTGTATCAATTAAGATAATGGAGAATAAAATGAAGTGAAACATAAAGCCAACCATCCAAATAATGTAACTTATTGCTTTGCTCTAATTGAATTTGAGTAAATTTATTGCCTGCTTCTAAAGATACAGCATTTTTAGGGGGATGTGGGTGGGAGACTTTGTTGGTTCTTTAACTTTTGGGATTCAGAATTACAGATTGAACCTACCTTATTCAAAATGCTTAGGCCCAAAAATGTTTTGGATTTTGGAGTGCATCTATTTGCATATAACTATATAATGAGATGTCTTGGAGATGGAACTCAAGTCTAAATAAGAAATTCATCTATTTTTCATATACACATCACACACTCCTACCACGAAGGTAATGTTATACCCATGTTTTAATAGGTTTATCCATAAAACATTTGTGTACATTATACTATCCGAACAATAATAGTAATAATAATAATAATAATTTTATTTCTTTACCTTCTCTTCTCATGGCTCCTCACAGAAAACAAGGTGTCCCTGTCTCAGCAACATATGTGGGCAGTTTTGGATTTTGGAGTATTTCAGAATTTCAGATAAAGGATGCTCAACTACTAAGAGTTTATTGTATAGTCATGTCATTTGAAGATGGCTTAAAAGGGGGCTGGGCTGTAGCATAGCTGGTTAATCACCAGAAGCAATAGATCACTGCTGACCAGAAGGTGACAAGTTTGAAGCCTGAGTTGGATTGAGCACCTGACTGTTAAGCCTAGCTTACTGTCCACCTAAGCAGTTCGAAAACAATTGAGCTGTGAGTAGAGAAATTAGGGACCCCTTAAAAGGGTGGAGGTATTTTATGACACCAAAAAATGCTGGAGGTCAAGGAGAAAGGAGGAAATACGATCAAAATGACTCATAGTGGATGAAGCATGGAACATGGATGTTCCAGTGTGCCTTCCCAGGTTAAGGAATCCCTAGCAATTGTCCCTAATGCACTTTATGAGTGAGTTAGAATTGTCTGCACACCCTTCTATTCCCAAAATAGCCATTCTACTTCACCTGGACATGCCCAGCATTTTTAGAATTTTAACCATTACATTTGGCCCTGCCACAGGTTTTTAACAGTGTCGTGCTTTTGTTATTGTTCTATTGCTTGCTTATTTATTGTTGTTTGTTGTGTTTTTGTTAATGATGTACTTTGGGCTCGGCCTCTTGTAATCCGCACCGAGTCCTGCGGGAGATGGTAGCGGGGTACAAATAAAGGTTTATTATATTATTATTATTATGAAGCAACAGCACAGCCCCTGTGTGCGAAATCGAGCATAAACTCCAGGTGCCGAAGTTGAAATGCCAAAATACCTCTACCTGTTTGTCCGTCTTGTATGTCTAAAAATGTCATTGTGCATTATGATCCACCCTGACTCCCCTTCGGGAGGCGGAATATAGATACTGTAAGTAAGTAAGTAAGTAAATACATAAATAATAAAAACCTGTTGAGTAAGCTAATATTAAAATTACAGTTCCCAGTTTTGACTGTGCTGAATAACTATGTTAATGTGCATGCCATATTTAAACTGCAACACAAATGAGGCTGTGAAAAGTGCTTGCAAATTCTTCCCAATCTGTTTAACAAAGAAATTATACATCTTAACCACAAACTCCCTATTCTTTTTTTTTTTTTTTTACTAAACATTATGTCTGGCTCTTTTTCACACTTTCAGATTTCTAAAGACAGAATATAGTGAGAAAACTCTACTAGGACCTATTTTGGCAGAGTGTAATCCATTTTGGATCCTTTGATGATGCTAAGGGAGAAGATGGGGGAGGCAGGAGGAAAAAAATTAAGTGTTCTGCCTTCTCTTCAAACATGTATTTTTCTCTGGCATTTTTACCCACCCAACTTCTGAAATTGGCTTGGTAGAGGTACAGATAGAAATCAGTGAAGATGAAAGCTCAGGAGCCATCACCCAGATTTGTGTTCCCATCAGCCATCAGTTCCCATCAATTTTAGGCTTGATATAAAAGGATGTAATTAATTAATTTTATCATTTATCCATCCAGCTCAGTGGATACCCTGAATAGAAATGGTTTCCTTAAGTCTTAAGCAATGCTTTTTCTCACCTCTTTCCCTAGAATCCTTTTTACGTACATGAAGGTTCTGGAAAATGAAACTGGAAACTACTTCTTGTAAAACATGCTGATTGTCATATGTCAGCGTTTTCTTTCCTTCGCAGTATGTGTACCTATCTAGCACTTGGACAGCTTAAGTGCTGTGATGTCCAAGAAAGATCCCAGAGCAGGAGAGAACTCTGTTGCAAAGGAAAATAATTGTTTCCTCATTCTGTATGTCTCATAGTTTGAATGTGTAATGTATTGTAATATTGAGTATCATTGTAATGTATACTCAAACAGAATTGTAATGTATACTCAAGCAGAACGTGTAATGTATTGTAAACTGAGTATGATTGTAATTATACTCAAGCAGAATGACTGTCCAGCAGGCCAGGGTAACTCTGTAGAGCAGGGAGACAGAATGGAGCCTTGCGGGACCCCACAGGTCAAAGGCCAGGGGTCTGAGCAGGCGTCTCCCAGCTTCACCATCTGGGATCGACCATCCAGAAAGGACCGGAGCCTCGACAGAACCGTGCCCTCAAGACCCATCCCAGAGACCCATCCCAGGTTCGGGGGCCAGATATGGCCCTCCAAGGTCATTTACCCGGCCCTCACTCAGGGTCAACCGAAGTCTGAAATGACTTGAAAGCACACAACAAAAGCAACAACAATCCTATCTCTTCAGCAGGCCCACATTTCCCATTGAAATACTAATAAGTTTATATTTGTTACAACTGTTCTTCATTTTAATTATTGCAATTTTTTTGCACTACAAATAAGATATGTGCAGTGCGCATAGGAATTCATTCATGTTTTTTCAAATTATAATCTGGCCCTCCAATGGTTTGAGTGACTGTGACTGGGCCCTCTGTTGAAAAAGTTTGAGAACCCCTGAAGATACATGGTTAAATTAGATGCTGAGGTGGAGATGGACTATTGCCTATGGGCAATATGCTGTAGAGTCTCTTACAAAGGCTCTGTAGGCTGTGTTGTTGAAGGCTTTCATGGTCAGATTGCTGTGAGTTTTCTGGGCTGTATGGACATATTCCAAAAGCATTCTCTCCTGATGTTTTGCCCACATTCATGGCAGGCATCCCCAAAGGTTGTGAGGTCTGTTTCATAATGTTTCACCCACATCTATGACATGCATCCTAAAAGGTTGTCAGACCTCACAATCTTTGAGGAATCCTGCCTTAGATGTGGGGGGTTTTTTTTGTTGTGTCAGGACAACTTGAGAGACTGCAAGTCGCTTCTGGTGTGAGAGAATTGGCCGTCTGCAAGGACATTGCCCAGGGGCTGCAAGGATGTTTTGATCTTTTACCATCCTTGTGGGAGGCTTCTCTCATGTCCCCGCATGAGGAGCTGGAGCTGATAGAGGGAGCTCATCTGCCTCTCCCTGGATTTGAACCTGCGACCTGTTGGTCTTCAGTCCTGCCGGCACAGGGGTTTAACCCACTGCGCCACCGGGGGTCTGTGTGGGTGTAACATCAGGAAAGAATGCTTCTGGAGCATAGCCATAAAGCCTGGAAAACTCACAGCAACCCAGATTTCTAGGCTGTTCAAATCTTAGACAGATTTAAGCATTGGAGGGCAGGAGAATACTTGTAAGAGAAAATAGGACTTTGCAAAATTAAGTTGCTTTTTCACCTTCCAGGCAAGGCTTGGGAGCAGTTCAGTCAGTGTAATATCTGGTTCTTCTTTCACTTCATGTGGAATCACTTCAGCAATATACTGGATAAAATGTACTTATGAGTTACATTAGAATATACTTTGTACAGCATGCCAAGTGAGCATTTGTGGTTTCTCTTCCACAATGCTAACACTTTACCTAATTAGGGGTGTAAATGTATGATTGTTAAGATATTTTAACTTGCTCCCTGTTTCATTCCAGGATCCTGGTTGTGGCGAATGGCACGTTTTTGTCACTAGAGTGTGCTGTGATTCCGTGAATCAGTGTGCTGTCCCCACCAGCTTTGCTGCAAATGAATCTCTTTTCTGCCTTTTGGTGCTGCATAGTGACCATGAATATTTCAGTGCGTTGCTTCAGTGTCACCTGGGCAACTGACTGGGTTCCCATGTTATTTTCTTTGTGAGTTACAGCATGCTTCCCTGCTCTTTGGTGTCGTTGTTTGAATGAGTGGAAATCTGTGGCTTGTTAGCAGAATATCCCAAAGCCTCAGAAGACAGCCGTGCTATAATGCAGTGATCACCTCCTTTATTTCTCCAAACAAGAGTGGCTGTCAAACTGATGGCTTTAAAAATTAGATATCAATAGTTTTTAATTAAAAGCGCACCTCCTCAGATGTCACAGAGTGAGGAGTATTATTTTAAGCGTGGCGGCAGTGTAGTGAAGTTTGGCAAACAGTCAAATTTCACTGATTCACTACTAAACCCTTGTTCCATTTTGCAAATTGATCTGGGGGCAGGGGAGTAAACAGATAGTTTCAGTTTATTTATCAGACTTTACTCTATCTGGCTAGTTCTGCTCTCTTTACTGTTGGAACATCATCAACCCTATGGCTGTGTTACCTGCTGCCTGATAAATATGGAATATACTTCCAAGAACCTCACAACTAGCATGATCAGTGTATATACTGCCTTGACAATTCTGGAAGATATAATAAAAAGGGACGTTTAATGGCTCTAGTGTAGGTGCCTGGATTTGGAAAATTAGAATATTGCAACCTTAGGAGAGAGAAACAGTTGATGCCTAGTGGACATCTGAATCCTGGTTTCTGTTTTGACTGATTTTCATCCAATGAATCCATGTTAAATGTTTAAAATGGTTATTAACATGTTGCCTAATCTGACCAAATCTGTCCTTTCACACATGCATATTGTTTGTTTTGCATAAAACATTAGCTGAAATACGTTGAACTTCCCCTTCCTTTCTGTAGTGTAGGAGCCAATCCTTATTCTTTTCATATGATTTCATATAATAGAATCATAGAGTTGGAAGAGACCTCTTGAACCATCCAGTCCAACCCCTTGCCAAGAAGCAGGACAGTCACATTCAAAGCCCCCGCAACAAATAGCCATCAGCCTCTGCTTAAAAGCCTCCATAGAAGGAGCCTCCATCACACTTTGGGGTAGAGAGTTTAACTGCTGAATGTCTCTCACAGTCAGAAAGATAATAATAATAAT
>NW_026844366.1:190328253-190357950 GCF_025583915.1 Anolis sagrei ordinatus
ATATAGCAATAGTCAAAAAGGTAAAAAGCATTCAAATAGAGAAAAGGTGATGTCCACAAAATCAGCAAATAACCCAAATCCAAGTTAGGAGACAAATCAGTCCCAAAATCCAAGAAGCAAATCCATAGGAAGAAAGTCTTTCTTTTCCAAAGGTGGCAAATGCAAAAGTCCCTTGAAGAAACAGGAGCCAACTTGAATCAAATAATCTAAATGCAGTAGCTTGAAATCACAAACACCAGCTTACAAAAATCTCAGCATGTGCATGAATACAAAGCAAGATTATACATGATTCCCCGCATGAACAAGCAAGCATGAAGCAGGCATGAAAACCAAATGTTGGACTTACTGAAGAGTATAGACTCACAGGCCCTATATTTATTCAGAAAGCCATGGCAAAAGCATTCCCTTTCCCTTGGGAAACCTCTCCCTGACCCCCTGATTCTCTTAATCTTTCAGACCGTCTTCTGCCCCCTTCCAGGTATGATGATGATTGATTTGACTTCTCCTATCAAAGACTGGACTACTGCAATGCACTCTACGTGGGGCTGCCCTTGAAAACGGCCCAGAAATTTTAGATGAGCGGCAGCCAGGTTGTTAACTTGTGCTCCTTACAGGGAGAGGTCATCCCTCCTGTTCAAGGAGCTCCACTGACTGCCATTCATCTACCAGACCCAATTCAAGGTGCAGGTTCTTACCTACAAAGCCCTGAACGGTTTGGGACCCGCCTACCTGTGTGACCGCATCTCTGTATACGAACCCACACGATCTCTTCGTTCATCTGGAGAGGCCCTGCTCTCGATCCCACCAGCATCGCAGGCACGATTGGTGGGGATGAGAGAGAGGGCCTTTTCGGTAGTGGCCCCTCAACTCTGGAACTCACTCCCTAAGGACATCAGGCAGGCCTCAACCCTGGGGTCTTCAGGAGGAGCTTGAAGATGTGGTTGTGCGAGTGTGCCTTCCCGGAATAATGATCCCATAGCACTTTGTCCCTCCAAAGCACTTTATACTTTTAGGTCTGCTCGTATGTCTTCCACAAACGCCACTATCGCCTTTTCGTCCATGCCTCAGCACTTTTCCAATTTTAATTTTTACATTTGGCCTTCCCACAATTTTTAATTGTATGTTGTCTTATTGATAATGTTATATGTTTATCGTTTATGTTTTATTTTAATTGCTTGTATTGTTGTATTATTGCCTGCATTGTTGTGTTTGGGCTTGGCCTCATGTAAGCCGCACCGAGTCCCTTGGGGAGATGGTATCAGGGTACTAATAAAGTGTTGTTGTTGTTGTTGTTATTATTATTAAGAGTGTCTGGTCGTCCCTCAGCTTGCCAATTAGTACATTCCTTTCACTATCACTATCTGGCCTTGGCCGTTCAACCTTTTCCTCGGCCCCTTTTTCTGTTAGCATCGAAGCATCTTTGCCTTGGGAACCAACGATCCCAGAATCCTCTGGTTCACTCTGGCTAGAACCAGATACTGTGTCAAAGAAGAGTTCAGATTCAGAGCCTCAAGAGAAACAATGTTTGTTCATCTTGTCAGGCAGCCCATCTAAAGATTACTTAGAAACCATTTCTATTAACAACAAAGACATGAAAGGACTTCGAGATACAGGCTCTGAAGTATGTATAGTGCATCCAGAAATAATACCTCAGGAATTTCAGCGGCCTACCTCTGAAATAAGATTAAAAGGTTTAGGACCTGCGATACCAACAGCAGTAGTGACTTTGCCAATAGAATATGGAGGATGGAAGGGTATGTGGGATTTTGCAGTCAGTCCTGACATACCATACAGATGTTTAATTGGAAATGATTTGGCTAAGAAGATTGAAAGCTGGAGGATGACGTGTGAAGAGGAAGAATATAACAACGAAAGCCATGATCAAAAAGCCATGTGTTTTGCCATACAACAGGATGGGGAGGAGAGTCCGGAATCCAGCGCTACGGTTGCTGAGCTTGTTAAGAAGACGGGAGGAATTGAAGAAATTCGGCAGGAACAAGGAGCCGATGAATCTCTTAAACCTCTATTCGCTTTGGCTCAAAACCCCACAATATTGGCAAAAGAACAGCCCTCCGAGTTTGTGTTAAAGAATGGTGTTTTATATAGAAAAACCAGGAATGTGGAGTCAACAGAAGAATCAGTGACAAGTAGTCAAATTGTAGTGCCTCAAAGTTTTAGAGAACAGCTGATGAGGGTGGCACACGAAAACCCTCAAGGTGGACATTTGGGTGTGAGGAAAACCACAAAGAGAATCACTAAGAACTTTTATTGGCCTGGCGTGTTCCAGAAGATCAAAGAGTTTTGCCAGTCTTGTGACATCTGCCAAAGATTGAGTACTGGAAGGGATAAAATTAAAGCTCCTATGATCCCTATGCCAATAATTGGAGAACCATTTTACAGAGTGGGCATTGACATAGTGGGTCCTCTTTGTAAACCAAGCAGACGTGGTTACCGATACATTTTAACCATGATTGACTACGCCACAAGATATCCAGAGGCTGTAGCTCTAACTAACATCGAGACAACAACGATTGCAAATGCACTGTTATCCATTTGGGGAAGAACTGGTTATCCTAGAGAATTGGTTTCAGATTTGGGAACCCAATTCACTTCCAGACTTATGTCGAAATTGCTTGAGTTATGTGGTATCAGACACCTGACTTCAACAGCTTATCATCCACAGACAAATGGACTAGTTGAAAATATGAACAAGACTTTAGTCAAAATGATAAAGTCTTACAGTCAAGAGAAGCCATACGACTGGGACGTCAAATTGCAACAACTGTTATTCGCCTACAGGACCGTCCCTCATGACAGTACTGGCTACAGTCCATTTGAATTGCTATATGGAAGGAAAGCTCATGGTCCATTAGACCTGATAAAGGAATATTGGGAGGAAAGTCCGGCAACAGATCCAGTTCCAGTGTCGGAGTATTTAAAGGATCTTCAATCAACAATGCAACTGGCTAGGGACATTGCACAAGAACATTTGCTTGCGGCTCAGCAGAGACAAAAAGACTATTATGATTCTACTGCTAAACCAAAGATCTTCAACATCGGAGATGAAGTTTTATTTTTATCTCCCAACAAAACCAACAAACTTCAATTGGATTGGTCGGGACCCTGGAAGATCATCAGAAAACACAACCAAATAAACTATGATATTTATGATGAACATTCCAATGTAGAAAGAAGAGTCCATATAAACATGTTAAAGCCTTATGTTGAAAGGTCTGCTAATGTATGTTTTGTTGTTTCGGAGGAAGAATCCGGTCCCTTTTCTTTTTGGGAGGGTGATCGTGAACAGTACAAAAATTTGGATCGGGTAGAAATGAACATAGAATTGTCCCAACCACAGAGAAGAGAGGTTGTGAAAGTTTTGAGTAAATATAAAGACATATTTTCAGATTTGCCAGGAAAGGTCCAGGGAGTCCAGCATCAAATAAACACCGGTGATGCAACTCCCATAGTATCTCCACCCTACAGGGTCACGGGGAGAATTAATGAGTGTATTGAAAAGGAGATTAAAGAAATGTTGGACCTAGGTATTATTGTTCCATCAGTTAGCTCTTGGGCTTCACCCATAGTGTTGGTACAGAAGCCAGACAAGACAATTAGATTTTGCGTGGATTATAGGCGGTTAAATAAAGTAACCCAGACAGATACTTACCCTATGCCACGTTTAGACGATCTGCTAGAAAGGATGGGGAAGGCCAACTTTATTAGTAGTATAGATCTGACTAAAGGATTCTGGCAAGTGCCCATGGCACCACAGGATCGACACAAAACCGCCTTCCGAACCCAAAGTCGGTTATTTGAATTTTCTGTCCTCCCTTTTGGGCTAAAAAATAGCCCAGCCACATTTCAGAGATTAGTAGACAGTGTTTTAAGTGGGCTGGGGTCTTTTTGCGTGGCCTATATCGATGATATAGGGATTTTCAGCGATTCCTGGGAAGCTCACCTTGAACATTTGGATCTGGTGTTAAGCAGGTTGAGAGAAGCAGGGTTAACTATTAAGGCTTCTAAGTGTAAGATAGGATACAATGTTACTAAGTATTTAGGACATTTAGTGGGAGGAGGTCATATTCGACCTGACCCTACTAAAGTGGCAGTTATTCACCAGTGGCCAGTGCCCAAAACGAAAAAACAGGTTAGGGCATTCCTTGGATTGGCTGGATACTATCGCAAATTTATCCCATCTTTTAGTAATTTGGCGGCCCCTCTTTCGGATCTTACCAAAAAGAAGAACCCGAACCAGGTAATTTGGACTCCAAATTGTCAAACTGCCATGGATCAATTGAAGAAATCAATTACATCGGAAAGTTTCAGGTTTCAAGCACTTTATTAGGGAAAGATACAAAGTCAAAGGAGAGGGGAAGTTACCTGGAGTTGCAGGCATTCCTGGTCTTGGAGCTAGCAGCTGGGGCGCATTCCATCTGCTGGCCTCAAAGCTTGGCCCAGGAACTGCGGAACTCCCTGCTGCAGTTCACACTAATGTAAAGGCGGGGCTACAAGATGCGCTCGCCGTCAGGAGGAAGAAAGAAGAACTCTTCTCTGTTTCCATTGACCACCTTCGTTACCATTGAATGGCCTTGCAGGTCCAAAGCCTGGCTGCTTCCTGCCTGGCTTCCCACAGTTATATTAACCCCATTTGCCTGCTTTCCCACAGGCCTCACCCCTCCGAGGATGCCTGCCATAGAGAGGTGTGGGCGGGAATGCTTCTGGAACATGGCCACGCAGCCCGGAAGACTCACAGCAACACAGAGATTCCGGCCATGAAAGCCTTCAGCTACAAAATGCAGAATATCAATAGTTGTTAGTGTGAAATCTCAGTGAATGCCAAACCCAGAGACTCCGTGGCCAGGACTGGGATTTCCTCTGGATGAGAAGAGGCCTCTCCCTTTCCAGGAGACCTTCTCTCGTGGCCTGGCCAGGCTCTGAGTGCTCAGGAGGCGAGGAAGGGGATGCGGGGAGAGACCCAGGGCACAGAGTTCCACCATTTGGAAGCCCCCGAAAGCCTCAGGAGATACCTGGCAAGGGAACCCCAAACCTTTCACAAATTTATTGAATTATATTTTGGGGTGTGCTGTATTCCTAGTGTCTCAAATGTATGGTGAAGGCCCCTGGTCCCCTTCCCTTCTATGTACATCCAACCCTGGGAACGGAGAGTCCTCTACCCTCAGTAAACCTCCCTCTAGCGATCTCCCAGCCTAGACATGGAATCCCTCTTGTGTGAGAGTGACAGATAGACAATCCCTTTATCAGTTGGGCTGTTTTGCACTCTTTACCTGGCCAGGTGTGTCCAGAGGTCTAGGATTCCCACAGATGCAAAGGCTAAGCAAAGGTGAATAAATGAGCCTTTTGAGTGGATACCCGGCCCTCTGGCTCTGTGGCATGATCACCTTTTGTGTTCTGTGCCTGGCACTGTTGCCTTCTTCGGAATGAGACATTAAGTCAATCAGGGAATCACCTGCACACCCACNTAAAACAGTACAATTAATATAACTCACATATAAACAATAACACACAGAATTTAAAACCTTATGGCCGGGCCAGATGTAGTAATAAATAAATTAAAAAATTAAAATAAACACTGGGTGTGAACAGAGGTAGGATGTATCTAAGCAGGAGGGTTTTAAAAGACAATGTAGGGATACCAACCCAAAGGGTAGTAAAGTGCTTCTGAGGACAAAGTTCTTCCTAATGTTCAGGTGGAATCGCCTTTCCTGTAGTTTGAAGCCATTGCTCTGCGTCCTAGTCTCCAGGGAAGCAGAAAGCAAGCTTGCTCCCTCCTCCCTATGATTTCCCCTCACATATTTATACATGGCTATCACGTCTCCTCTCAGTCTTCTCTTCCGCAAGCTAAACATGCCCGGCTCTTTAAGCCACCCCTCATACGGCTTGCTCTGCAGACCCTTGATCATTTTAGTTGCCCTCCTCTGGACACATTACAGATTTATGCCTCTCGTGCCAACATTTCTATTAAAGAAGTATTATAACGTCCAGAAACACATCTTCTTCATTAACTTAGGTATTTAAGCCTTGAATTGCAATACTTGAAATATCTGGGCATGTTGTTTTGAATCATATAAGATTTTTACTCCCCTGAGGACATTAATCAGTTTGGACATGCTTTCAGTCTGGGAAAGGGGAATACAATTAAACATAAAAAACTTGTATAGCAGGTCGCGTGCTCCTATATTCTATATAGAAAAAATAAAACAGCCTTTTGATTTTGACACATATGAATGTGGTTTTGAAAGAGGTGCTTCCATGTTGGAAAGAAGCAGTACCATGTGCATGCTAGTCCATCCTTACATGACCCAACATGCAATGTGTCTTTCATAGACATTTGTGGACTGTCTGGAGAACAGAAACAAGAATATGGCAGAGAGAAAGAGAAAGGCTGACTGATGGTGCATGGTAAGGGAGGGGTGGAGGGCTAAAGAACAAAAGGGCCAACTGAGCACTGGAGTGTAAGGAAAGAAAACCGGTGGAATGGTGAGCAGAGAAATAGTATTGGGTTGAAGGGGAAAAGGGAGTTTTTAAATCAAGCAATGCTGGTACAAGAGGAGTTAATAGTAGAATGGAGGTAGAAAAAGATTAGGATAAAAGAACATATGTTGGCGGGTGAGAGTGAAGAGATAGAGCAGTTAGGATGAGAATACAGCTAAAGGGTTTTCAGTGGGAGAAATAAGGTATTTGTATTAGTCATATATATTATTGTCATTGTTTTTATTATTCCTTTGTTTTTAAATATTCCAGGTTGGGTCCCAAAAGGAGCAAGCTGGTGCATTGTCAACCAGACAGCCCACAGATGATCAGGGAGACATTTAGTGGCACTGCCTGGCACCAATAATAATAATAATAATAATCATCATCATCATCATCATCATCATCATCATCTTTAAAAATAATTTTTATTAAAGGGTTTTTCTTACAGTTGTTGATTAAAACATAAAAAACAAAAGAAGAAATGAGGGTAAGGTAAAATAAGGGAAAAGGAAGAGGAAAAGGGATAAAGGATTGGGGTCTGGGGCTTGTGCTGGATAGGGGAGGGATGGGAAAGTCTAGGGAAAAAGTAAAAGGTATCTGGGGAGGAAAAAAGAGAGAGGATATAGAGGTTGAGAAAGGGTTTTCTGACTTCCCAATCTTCTTCTCCATGGTTCCAAGTCTTATATCGTCCTGTCTTGAAAAGTTTTAATCTTCTAACATTACTTCTTCCTCTTCTTTTGTGTCTTTATCCGGTTTTCATTAATGATAAATATTCTTCGAATAAATTCCAGTCTGTTTTTTTTTCATTGGTCTTCCATATGAGTCTCTTAAAGCAAAGGTTAGTTTATCCATGTCTTTGATTTCGTTTACTTTATTTATCCATTCTTCCTTTGTTGCTGTTTCTCTCTGTTTCCATTTCTTTGCAAAAACTATTCTTGCAGCCATAGTAAAATAATTAAACAGAATGTCTTTATTCTGGTCTAATTCAATTTCTTCATCTATTATCCCAAATAAAAAGTACTCCGGTTTTAACTGTACTTTTGTTTTCAAAATCTTTTCACATGTTTGCTGTATCATCTTCCAAAATACTTTAACTGGGCATGTCCACCACGAATGAGAGAATGTTCCTGTTTGTAATTCGTATTTCCAGCATTTATTACAGGCGTTGCCATACATTATGCCTAATTTTTGTGGTGTCATTTACCACCTATAACACATTTTAAACCAATTTTCTTGTAGGTTCGTTGAATAAGTATATTTGATCTTTTTTGTCCAAATTTGTTCCCATTCTTTGTATTGTATTGATCTACCAATATTCTTTGCCCATTTAATCATACATTATTTTATTACTTCTGTTTCTGTGGCCCAATCTAGTAATTTGTTATAAATTATAGTTATATATTTTTTTCTTTTTTCTCCAAATCTGGTCCCATGTATCTTCTTTACCCATGAAACCTATTTTTTTATCTGAATTGTAATACTCCTTGAGTTGCAAGTATGGAAACCAAGATACGTTTGCAAACTGTTTATTTAACTCTTCCCTTGTTTTCAATTGTACTTCATTGTCTTTCTTCGATAATACCTCTTTATATGTCGGCCACTCCGTCCATCCTAACAGTCTTCTTTGTCGTGCTTCTAAAGGTGATGCCCATAATGGTGTTTTCTGATACATTCTTATTTTATATTTATTCCAGATTTTTATCAAAGCTGCTCTTATAAAGTGATTATTACATTTTTTTCTTTTAGTGTTTGGTTGTACCAGAGGTACGAGTGCCACCCAAATCTCAAATCGAAGCCTTCCAATGTCAATATTCTTTCTTTCTTGAGTAAAATCCATTCTTTTATCCAGGAAAGTCCACTTGCCTCATAATAGAGTCTTAGATCTGGGAGTCCCAATCCTCCTCTGTTTCTTAGATCTATCATGTTTGTGTACTTGATTCTTGGTTTTTTGCCATTCCAAATAATTTTTGAGATTTCTTTATTCTAATTATTAAATAGTTTATTATTTTTGATTATAGGTATGTTTTGAAATAAGTATAACAGTTTTGGTAAGAGAAAACAGGAATACAAATTTGTGCAAAGATAAAGTATTTTGGAATTTGGTTGATATAAGGGGTGGTAAATCATGGAGCTTTGACCTCATCAGGGTGTAGCCCCACAGATGTTGTTGGATTGTAGCTCCTCTCAGCACCAGACAGTTGTCCTCAATACTTCTTTGTAGAATTCAACCAGCATGAGTTAAAACACTCCAAAGGGCAAGAAGCCAAGGAAGTCATCTGAAGCCAGCTAGAATAAACCAGATGGAGAAACTCACAGGAGGACAGATGAAGCAGTTGCCAGAAACCATCGGGATCCAACTGGGCAGGATGACTTTAATGAGTTGTCTTTCTGCTATCAATCTGTGCCTCATGTCACCTTTTCTACAGAGGCTGACTGGGAAGTAGGAGTTTCTGGGGCTGCTTTGATCATGCTTTTGTATCCCCCCCCCCCCCAAGCATTCCTACTCATGGCTTAGGTGTACCTGAGGCGCAAGAACAAAATAGTAAAAGGTGAGAGAGGATGGTTCAGCAGTGGAACTCTCTGCCCCGGAGTGTGGTGGAGGCTCCTTTTTTGGAAGCTTTTAAACAGAGGCTGGATGGCCATCTGTCAGGGGTGATTTGAATGCAATATTCCTGCTTCTTCGCAGGGGGTTGGACTGGATGGCCCATGAGGTCTCTTCCAACTCTTTGATTCTATGAGTCACAATGAAAAGCTTTTGGTTTGATTCTATGATGGATATTACAGTTCAAGAGCACGTCTCCCATATGGCAGTCCCTACAGGAGGGAACAAATAGATCATCTGCATATTCGTTCCTGTTTCTGTATGAGCCCCATTAGTATGTTGGCAATGGGATCAATTTTTTTTAACAGATTGAATGGTGGGAACTTGGTGTCAAGAGTTATGATAGTGATGATGGTTGTATTTTAATACTATATGTATGTATGATCATCCCCACAAATAATGATTGATATTTTCCTTCTCTACATCTGAACTGAAGATTTCAAGAAGACTTCTCTCTCTACCATATGAGTTGTGTTATGTTCCCTAATAAAAAAAGTTGCCTGGCAACAATATAGTAGTTCTAACTTACTTTTAGCTATTAACATGGAGATTATAAGTGGTTTTGATCAAATATTGGTGGCCAGAAATATTTTCAAAGTGACCTAGTTTTTACAGCCAACATGATAACACTGTATAGTGTGAATACAGAAATAGTTGTAATCTATCACTTGCAATCCAGTTGTTTTGTGGTAGGCCACAGTCAATATGTTCAGATATTTTGGACAAGGTTTAACTGGACATATTGGCTATCGTCACTTCATTATGCATTGTGGGTGAATAATGCATTGTGAGATCATCTGGAGAGGCCCTGCTCACGATTCCACCTGCGTCGCAAGCGCGTTTGGTGGGGACGAGGGACAGGACCTTCTCCATGGTGGCCCCCCGACTCTGGAACTCTCTCCCCAAGGACATCAGACAAGCCCCAACGTTGGCAGTCTTTAGGAAGAGCTTGAAGACCTGGCTGTTCCAGTGTGCCTTCCCAGAATAGGAAACTCCTAGCATCATGTCCCAAAGGCACTTTATTAGAGATTTAAGATTGTCTGCACACCGCACCTATCTCTAAAAATCTATCCATTTCACCTGTCATGTCCAGCACTTTTTAAATTTTATTCATTACATTTGGCCTGGCCTTAGTTTTTAAATGCGTCATGGTGTTATTGTCTAATGTTTATTGCTATTGCTTTATGTTTATTGTTTTGCTTTATGAGTTTTATTGTTGTATTTGTTATGCTATTGTTTTTTGAGGGCCTTGGCCTTTTGTAAGCCGCACCGAATCCTTCGGGAGATGTTAGCGGGGTATAAATAAAGTTAATGATAATAATAGATAGATAGATAGATAGATAGATAGATAGATAGATAGATAGTCTGGTGGGGACAAGGGACAGGGCCTTTTCTGTGGCGGCCCCCCGGCTGTGGAACTCCCTCCCGGGAGAAATTAGATCTGCCGCATCACTCTTGACCTTCCGGAAACAAGTAAAATCCTGGCTATGGGATCAGGCCTTTGGAGAATAGGCTGACCTACTGAAGTGTTGACTTATTTAGAACTGATGCACTGCCATTGGATAAGGATTTAAATCGGTGACCACTGACTATGTTGTCTGTTTTTATGTTGTTTTTATATTGTTTATACGGTTTTATACTGTTTATACTGTTTTATATTGTTATAATTACATTGCTGTTAACTGTATATTTATGTTTTGATGTGGGCGCCATGGGGTGCCACTTCGTTAGCCGTCCTGAGTCCCTCTGCGGAAGTTGAGAAATGACGGGATATAGAAGAAATAAATAAATAAATAAATAAATAAATAAATAAATAAATAGTGATTAGTGCAGAGGTAGGTATTGTACAGTCACTTAGCTGTTGCGGAATGCAACTTTCAGCATTGCTGACTGCCTCTCCTGGGAGTTGTAGTTCAACAGCCTCTGGAGGGCTATACAGTTTTCGACCCCTTAATAATTTCATGCATTTCCTGCAAAATGAAACTTCTGGTATTTTTTTTTGTGTTGAACTAGACTAATTGGATGGTTTGCACACTATCACATTTTTGTGAACTTACATTTGCCCTTTTTTAGTTTTGTAGAAATGATTGCATGTTCCCACTGAAGCATAAAATACTATAATGAACTTTCTAGGACTGAACTGTTTTATTTTAAAAACCATAGGAAGTAACCTGCACGAACTGCTTTCCGCTTGAATGATACATAGTACAGCGAAGGACTTGACTGGCATTGAAGAACTCATGTAATGATTCTTCATTTTAAAAAGTTGTTTGATAATTGTCCTGGTGATTAGGCTAGATTATAATTTGTGTAATTTCATTATGCCTATTTTCTTAGCTCACAGTTTGTTGATGACCTACACCTGAATTTGTGGCTATTCTATTAAAGGGCAGCAATCTTGAAAAACAAGATGGAAGTGGTAATTCCATATACTACTTGAAATGGTGGATGCACATCATTTTTAATTAACTTATTTAATTGACTTATTTAAACCTTTGAAGCATAATACAGGGTGCGGCAGCATAACTTCCTTTTTTAAAATGTGCGCCATTCAGTCGGTTGAAGATGTAGCGGAGCGCTAGTGGTCTCGTTCGAGAGGCAGGAGTATAAAGTTTTGTCCTGACACAGTTCAGTCACCATCATGCGTTGGAACAGTGAGGAGCATACTTTTGCCGTTGAGGCCTAATTTTCAAGCAGATGTTCTGTGATCGCAACCCAGCGTGCCTTTCAGAATCACTTTAATTAATTAATTAATTAATTAATTAACATTATTTATATCCCGCCCATATCAGCCCGAAGGCGACTCAGGGCAGTCTACATATCGGCACAATTCGATGCCATCAATACATACATTCAAAAAGCAAAAACAATTAAGTGCATTTAGACAAAAAAGACAGTGCAATAACAATTTAAAAAGAGCTATATCCTCTCATTCCAATCCTCATCCGTTTCATCGTCTTGGCCGTTCCTGGGTCATTCTCCATCTCAAGCTTGACTATTTATTCCGGGGTTCCGAATGCTTGCTCGAAGAGCCAGGTTTTTACTCTCTTCCGAAAAGTCAGGAGGGAGGGGGCTGATCTAATATCCCTAGGCAGGGAGTTCCACAGCCGAGGGGCCACCACAGAGAAGGCCCTGTCCCCCGTCCCCGCCAAGTGTGCTTGCGAAGCAGATGGGATCGAGAGCAGGGCCTCCTCAGATGATCTTAACTTCCTGGAGGGTTCATAGGAAGAGATGCGTTTGGATAGGTAGGCTGGGCCGGAACCGTTTAGGGCTTTATAGGCTAAAGCCAGCACTTTGAATTGAGCCCGGTAGCAAACTGGCAGCCAGTGGAGCTGATGCAGCAGAGGAGTTGTGTGCTCCCTGAGCCCCACTCCTGTTAGCAACCTGGCTGCCGCACGCTGGACCATTTGAAGCTTCCGGGCCGTCTTCAAAGGCAACCCCCATTGGCCCCTGTCCTGGACCGGAAATCAATTGTGGCATGGGTCACTACATTCAGACAAACTGTAAGTGCGACAAGACGAAGAACTGGAGTCCCTTGGCCCATTAGATCACCTGAGAACATTGAGGCTTCAATGTTGCGATCACCACGGCATTCTGCGTGCAAATATGCGTCTGCCCTTGGACTTTCCGATCGTTCTGTGAGGAGAATTCTTCATGATGATCTTCATTTCCATCCTTACAAGATGGCAATTGTGCAGGAACTTTCTGAATGTGACTTCAATTCTCAGAGGAACGCGTGTGAGGTGGTTCTCGAAGTGGTTCCTGAGGACGTTATTGTTTTTTTTTAGTGATGAAGCCCATTTTCATTTGTGTGGATCCGTCAACAAACAAAACATGTGCTACTGGGCTGACAACAATCCTTGAGAGTTGCATCAAAGGCCTTTGCATTCACCTAAAATCACAGTTTTGTGTGCAATTTCCTCAGCTGGAATTATTGGTCCCTGGTTCTTTGAGGAAAATGAAGTCTCAGTGACAGTGAATTCAGACCAGTATGTAAACATGTAACAGGAATTTTTTCCCCATGGCTAGATGGGTTGGTCTTAGGGGACATTTGGTTCCAACAAGACGGTGCACAACTGCACACACTTCAAGAGCATCGATGGCTGTTTTGAGGGAACACTTCCCAGAGCGCCTCATCTCAATTAGGGGGGATTTGGAGTGGCTGGCCCGCTCTCCAGATTTGGCCCCTTGTGATTTTTTTCTGTGGGTTTTTTTGAAATCCCATGTTTATGTGAACCGTCCAAGGATCCTACAAGATTTGAAGACCAGCACCCAGGAAGAAATTGTCAACATGATGCCTGCTATGCTGGCAAGAGTCATGGCAAATGCCAGAAATCGGTTTACTCACTGTATGGAGAATGGGGGACGTCACCTACTTAATTTGATCTTAAAAACTACGTAAAACAAACTTTAGGTAATCGCCCACATTATATATTTTTTAAATAAAACTGTGTATTTTTGTTATGGTACATAACAGAAAAGCAAATCGTGGCAGATATAATCAGGTAACAATATTTTTGATGTGTACATGCCTATCTACCTTAGTCAATCAACCAGTTAATTTTGACAATGAGTACAAATTATTATCATTTACATAACTTAATACACACAGACTTGCTATTTCTGCCTGTTTTCCACTACTTTCAGTCAAAGCTTTCTATTAATTTTTTCCATAACATTCAGAAAATCAGCACATAGCATATTACACACAATGGACCATTATAATTTTTTTCTTATTCATACAATGGGTTTTATTAAGTTTTGAAAAAAGGAAGTTATGCTGCTGCACCCTGTATCAACTGGATGCACATAATTTTTAATTAACTCATTTAATTGTTTTATTTAAACCTTTGAAGCATAATACAAATGTCTTCAATCTTAACATCTATTCCCAGATTTATATACCCTCCTGACCCTCCCAACTCTCCCATTATTTACAAAAATATAGCACTGTTAATTCTATTATTTCTATATTATTCTAATTTTATCAATTACATAACATTATTTGACTGTACACATACATTCCTCAACCACAATCTTTCTTGGATGTTTAAATTCGCCATTGCTTTTATACAACAGTCTTTAATAATTTTGTGCACAAAACTAAATTTGTGTACATTGAATCATCAGAAAACAAAGGAGTTGCTATCTCAGTACTCATATAAACAATCTGGGAGTATTTTATATGTTGAAATCCTAGGTAAGAGATGTTTAACCTGTAATTCATTTTTACTGTGGCTACAATTAGCATTCAGTTTTCGTTTAGTGTTCTACATTACTTTTAGTTTATGTTTATTTTATACGACGCCAAGGGTTCTGCACTGTACCATATTTTACTGTGATTAATATAACAACAACAACAATTTTATTACGACCCATAGACCCATCAGGAAAACCAACAGTCATTATAAATTATAAATTAATATCTGGAGACCACATTCATCATACTTTCCTTTCTGTCAAGCTGTTTTTCTTTGTTGGTATGGGATTTTGGAAACTTTTTACACTAGCAGTACATATCTTTATAGTCTTTAATATTACACTAGCTGAATGCGTAACGTTTAGTTGCATACTTTTCATAGTAAAATAATTATAAGAGGCTTTCCATAGCAGCATTCAAATATTACTTAAATCTTTAGGGTTCATATAGCAAAGAGTATATTTGAGCACTTGCATTCCTTGAAGAGAAACAATGCAAATTATGTACGAAATACATCATGCAAGTTTTTGAAGCTCCACTGGCTTCTTCGCCAAGCAAAAATGTTATAAATCATACAGGAGAAGAAAGAATAATGATATTAGAGTCAGATGTCTAGATTTTGTCTTAAGGAATAACATTTGTTGCCAATTAAGATGGGGACTAGGGAACAAAGAGCATCCAAATCCAGATAATCCAGAGTAACTACATCAGTATTGACTCCTTCATATATTCCTAAATTGAAGGGATATTACTGAGATCTATCTTAAAGTTACACAAAGCATACAGAATTCCAAAATCTCAAATGCTCCAAAACCATCCATAAGGGTGGCACTTTTGTTTTCTGATGTTTCAGTGCACACAAACTTTGTTTAAAGCATAAAAATATTTAAAATATCTATATAAATAAAAATGTAAATGTTCGTTTGTGGGATTAACAGAACTCAAAAACCACTGGGGGAATTGACACCAAATTTGGACACAAGACACCTAACAACCCAATGTATGTCCTTCACTCAAAAAAATTTGATATTGTCATTTGGGAATTGTAGTTGCTGGGATATATAGTTCACCTACAATCTAAGAGCATTCTGAACCCCACCAACAATGGAATTGAACCAAACTTGGCACACAGTTCTCCCATGACCAACAGAAAATACTGGAAGGGTTTGGTGGGCAGTTTCCTTTGGTTTTGGAGTTGTAGTTCACCTACATCCAGAGATCACTGTGGACTCAAACAATGATGGATCTGGACCAAACTCTACAAGAATACTCAATATGCCCAAATGTGAACACTGGTGGAGTTTGGGAAAATAGAATCTTGACATTTGGGAGTTGTAGTTGCTGGGATTTATAGTTCACCTACAATCACAGAGCATTCTGAACCCCACCAATGATAGAATTGGGCCCAACCTCCCACACAGAACCCCCATGTGGGCCACAGCAACCCATGGCAGGGGAGGCCCTGCTGTCAGTCTGGGGAGGCCCTGCTCTCGGTCCCGCTTGCATCACAGGCGCACCTGGCGGGGATGAGAGACAGGGCCTTCTCAGTGGTGGCCCCTCGGCTGTGGAACGCCCTTCCTACAGATATCAGATCGGCCCCCTCCCTGTTGGCATTTCGGAGGAAAGTGAAGACCTGGCTGTTCGAACAAGCATTCGATTAAGCAGTGTAATTGAATATAGGAATACGGAATAATGGATGATGAGATTGGATTCTGATTTTACTGATGAGACGCTAATGATTGTTATATTGACGTTTAATTGTTGATGATGCTACTGTTTTTAACTGTCCTATATTCGTTTTGTGATGTTTTTGCATTGAATTTTGCTGTTGTTAACTGCTTTGAGTCACCTGAGGGCTGAGAAAAGCGGTATATAAATGAAGTAAATAAATAAATAATAAATATATAAAATTAATTGCAGGCTATGTATCTCAGATGCATATTAAGCATAATATGAATTTCATGTTATACTTGGTCCCAGCTCCAGCTTCCCATGTGGGGACATGAGAGAAGCCTCTCACAGGATGGTAAAACACCTTGAGCAACATTTTTGCAAGCGGCTAATTCTCTCACACCTGAAGCAACTTGCAGTTTCTCAAGTTTCTCCCAGAGTATTGAAGGAACTAGCGGAACCCATTGGCAACCATCTTTGAGAGTTCTTGGAGAACGGGAGAAGTTCCAGCAGATTGGAGGAGGGCCAATGTGGTCCCAATCTTCAAGAAGGGAAAAAAGGATGACCCAAACAACTACCGTCCGGTCAGCCTCACGTCGATACTGGGCAAGATTCTGGAAAAGATTGTTAAGGAAGCGGTCTGCAAACACTTAGAAACAAATGCAGTCATCGCTAATAGTCAACATGGATTTATCAAAAACAAGTCATGCCAGACTAATCTGATCTCTTTCTTCGATAGAGCTACAAGCTGGGTAGATGCGGGGAATGCCGTGGATGTAGCGTACCTGGATTTCAGTAAGGCCTTCGACAAGGTCCCCCATGACCTTCTGGCAAGGAAACTAGTCCAATGTGGGCTAGGCAAAACTACGGTGAGGTGGATCTGTAATTGGTTAAGTGGACGAACACAGAGAGTGCTCACTAATGCTTCCTCTTCATCTTGGAAAGAAGTGACAAGTGGAGTGCCGCAGGGTTCCGTCCTGGGCCCGGTCCTGTTCAACATCTTGATTAATGACTTAGATGAAGGGCTAGAAGGCATGATCATCAAGTTTGCAGACGACACCAAATTGGGAGGGATAGCCAATAGTCCAGAGGACAGGAGCAGAATTCAAAACGATCTTGACAGATTAGAGAGATGGGCCAAAACTAACAAAATGAAGTTCAACAGTGACAAATGCAAGATACTCCACTTTGGCAGAAAAAATGAAATGCAAAGATACAGAATGGGGGACGCCTGGCTCGAGAGCAGTACGTGTGAAAAAGATCTTGGAGTCCTCGTGGACAACAAGTTAAACATGAGCCAACAATGTGATGTGGCGGCAAAAAAAGCCAATGGAATTTTGGCCTGCATCAATAGGAGCATAGTGTCTAGATCTAAGGAAGTAATGCTACCCCTCTATTCTGCTTTGGTTAGACCACATCTGGAATATTGTGTCCAATTCTGGGCACCACAATTCAAGAGAGATATTGACAAGCTGGAATGTGTCCAGAGGAGGGCGACTAAAATGATCAAGGGTATGGAGAACAAGCCCTATGAGGAGCGGCTTAGGGAACTGGGCATGTTTAGCCTGAAGAAGAGAAGGCTGAGAGGAGATATGATAGCCATGTATAAATAGGTGAGAGGAAGCCACAGGGAGGAGGGAGCAAGCTTGTTTTCTGCTTCCCTGGAGACTAGGACGCGGAACAATGGCTTCAAACTACAAGAGAGGCGATTCCATCTGAACATGAGGAAGAACTTCCTGACTGTGAGAGCCGTTCAGCAGTGGAACTCTCTGCCCCGGAGTGTGGTGGAGGCTCCTTCTTTGGAAGCTTTTAAGCAGAGGCTGGATGGCCATCTGTCAGGGGTGCTTTGAATGCAATATTCCTGCTTCTTGCCAGGGGGTTGGACTGGATGGCCCATGAGGTCTCTTCCAACTCTTTGATTCTATGATTCTAAGTTGCTCCTAACATGAAAAAAATCTCTAAGATAGCTCATTACATGTGAACAAGAATAAGAAAATCTGGAAATATCAAAAATACAGAATATTTCTGGTCCAAAGTATTTTGTTTAAACTGTATTTTACAAACTGTCATTCAAAATAGAGGGGCAGTTCAAAATAGAGGCACTTTTCAGTGCATTTTGACTGACTAATATAGAACTCAGCTTTTCTTTGCATTTCACAATCACTGTGCCGTTTATTCAACTGCAATGGAATAATTCGTGATAAAAGTTCACTTAAAGAAAAACAAAACTTACTTGTCTCTTAGCAGCTACAGAAAGTGAGATATGTTAAAACTCTGCTCCAGTAAATAACTTTTCTTGTTGCTGCCTGTCAGGATTAAATGATAAATACAATGTGAATGCAGCTTCAGAGGATTAATGAACTTTAAGCAAGCACAGCTCCTAATTTGAAAAATGTAGCTCCAGAGTGTGAAAGGAATTAAAGTATATGGACTTCCTGTAACACTTGGGTTCCACTTCTGACTATCGTAAAACATTGACTAAGTATTTTAGATGCTTCATTTGTCTTGAAAAACACCCAGTTAACAACTGAGACATATATATGTGGAGAAGAGGAAATGGATCCTTTTCCCATCTGCTCTGCAGTCCTTTGAATTTCAGTCTTTTTTTTTAAACCGGGAGAGCATAAACACTTATATGGCATTAAAATTTCAGTAACTAAGGAAATTCCCTTCCTCCTGAATTGAATTTGTTCCACTGAAAGATCTGAAAGGTATGCCATTTTTCTGTTTGAGTTGATTCATGTTGACAGAAAATTTAAAACTTAACAATGAAGTACATAGCTTCTGTCAGGTTAACCCTGTGCACTATGAATTGCATAACAGAATGCAAGTTTTTGACTGGTTCGTTCTTGGTGGTTTTCAGAGCTTTGAAGGATCAATATTAACATATGGTGTCTCATTACCTGTAACAAATTCGTACACAGGAGAATGCGATGTGGCTAATTTTCACAGGGTCAAATAGAAAAAGGAGGGCAGCTTGAATCAATGCAAAGGCAAGAAAATCCATATACAAATGCAATGCATGACTAAAAAAACCGAGTATTAAATGAGTGTAAATGTAAATGAGTGTGCGTGTCTGCCCTGGCAGGGAGAGATTTTAAAAATAAATAACTTGATATTTATCATGAAGTTCCATCAAGCTATCAAACCAGTACATAGATAATTAATTCATACTGTTTATTTACAAAAAGCCAGCAGAGAGAGACTGAGGTCTTCTGGTTTGTTGTGAAAGTGATGATTGGGTTGTTGTAGGTTATTTTGGGCTAAATGGCCATGTTCTAGAGGCATTCTCTCCTGATGTTTCGCCTGCATCTATGGCAAGCATCCTCAGAGGTAGTGAGGTCTGTTGGAACTAGGAAAAAGGGTTTATATATCTGTGGAATGACCAGGGTGGGACAAAGGACTCTTGTCTGCTGGAGCTAGGTGTGAATGTTTCAACTGACCACCTTGATTAGCATTTGATGGCCTGGCAGTGCCTGGGGCAATCTTTTGTTGAGAGGTGATTAGATGTCCCAGATTTTTTTCCTCTCTGCTGTTTTGCTGTTGTAATTTTAGAGGGTTTTTTAAAATACTGGTAGCCAGATTTTGTTCATTTTCATGGTTTCCTCCTTTCTGTTGAAATTGTCCACATGCTTGTGGATTTCAGTGGCTTCTCTGTGTAGTCTGACATGGTGGTTGTTGGAGTGGTCCAGCATTTCTGTGTTCTCAAATAATATGCTGTGTCCAGGTTGGTTCATCAGGTGCTCTGCTATGGCTGACTTCTCTGGTTGAAGTAGTCTGCAGTGCCTTTCATTTTCCTTGATTTGTGTTTGGGCAATGCTGCGTTTGGTGGTCCCTATGTAGACTTGTCCACAGCTGCATGGTACATAGTAAACTCCTGCAGAAGTGAGAGGATCCCTCTTGTCCTTTGCTTAATGTAGCAGGGTATTTATTTATTTATCGTGTCATCAGCAACCAGACATTTGTATTACATTTTTAACAAAAACAAACAAACAAACAGACAAAACAGTTTGCAAGCTTGGTAGTTGATTAAATGTCCTTTGACCAGTATCTGGCCACTTGGAGTGCCTCTGGTGTTGCAGCAAGAAGGTCCTCCATTGTGCATGTAACAGGGCTCAGGTTGCATTGCAGTAGGTGGTCAGTGGTTTGCTCTTCTCCACACTCGCATGTCGAGGATTCCACTTTGTAGCCCCATTTCTTAAGGTTGGCTCTGCATCTCGTGGTGCCAGAGCGCAGTCTGTTCAGCTCCTTCCAAGTTGCCCAGTCTTCTGTGTGCCCTGGGGGGAGTCTCTCATTTGGTATCAGCCATTGATTGAGGTTCTGAGTTTGAGCCTGCCACTTTTGGACTCTCACTTGCTGGGGTGTTCCAGCGGGTGTCTCTGTAGATCTTAGGAAACTATTTCTTGATTTAAGTTGTTGACGTGCTGGCTTATACCCAAACGGGATGAGCTGGAGATATCATTTCCTTGGTCCTTTCACTATTGGCTGCTACTTCCTGGCGGATGTCAGGTGGTGCAATAATGGCTAGACAGTGTAGTTTCTCCAGTGGTGTAGGGCACAGACACCCCGTGATAATGCGACATGTCTCATTAAGAGCCACATCCACTGTTTTAGTATGGTGAGATGTGTTCCACACTGGGCATGCATACTCAGCAGCAGAGTAGCATAGCGCAAGGGCAGATGTCTTCACTGTGTCTGGTTATGATCCCCAGGTTGTGCCAGTCAGCTTTCGTATGATATTGTTTCTAGTGCCCACTTTTTGCTTGATATTCAGGCAGTGCTTCTTGTAGGTCCAGGGTGACTCCCAGGTATTTGGGTGCGCTGCAATGCTCCAGTGGGATTCCTTCCTTCCCAGGTAATCATCCCCAGAGCTCGGGATGCTTGTCTGTTCTTAAGGTGAAAAGCACATGTCTGTGTTTTAGATGGATTAGGGATCAACTGGTTTTCCCTGTAATAGGCAGTAAGAGCACCTAGAGCTTCGGATAGCTTCTGTTCAACCATCTCAAAGCTGGGGGGTGGGAGGGGGGGCTGAGTTTGATTCGGGGGGGGGGGCTGAGTCTGAGTGAAAGAGGGTCTACCCTAGCAAACCTTTTGTATCGTTACCCCAATACCCCCATGCATATGGGATATATTGAGCATGGTGATCAGATAATGATATGAATAAACATAACAGTTTAAATAATGTACCAGTAAGGCCTTCTCACGGACCACCATGAGAATTTCGGGGGGGGGGGGGCTGAAGCCCCTCAAGCCCCCCTCCCCTGGCTAGCTCCTGTTCAACCATCTCAAAGCTCCCTGCTTGAGCGGTAATGGCACGATCATCAGCATAGATGAAACTCTCTGTCCCTTCTGTCAGTGGTTGGTCATTTGTGTAAATGTTGAACATGGATGGAGCAAGCACGCTCCCCTGAGGCAGGCCGTTCTTCTGTTTCCGCCATCTGCTTCTCTGGCCCTGGAACTCAACAAAGAAGCTCCTGTTTTGTAGCAGGTTTCCTATGAGGCGGGTGAGGCGGTAGTCCTTTGTGATATTATACATTTTTCTCAGGAGGAGGCGGTGGTTTACAGTATCATAGCTGCTGACAGGTCTATGAAGACCGCTCCTGTGATCTGCTGCCTTTCAAAGCCATCTTCTATGTGCTGCGTCAGGTTCAGCACTTGCGATGGTGATCCAGGGTGATGATTGTTTGGGTTTGATTTGCCTTGACTCCCTGGTAGAAGGTGTAGTTGGGGCAGACTAAAGATCTTCAGGTATGTCTATTTGGAAGGTACTTAACAAGGACATGCTCAACTCCATCATTCAGATTTTGGAAGACATAGTCAATGAATGTGTGAAAGTAGTGGAAATGAGCAGCAGGGAAGGAGAGTGTTTTACAGTCTTCATCCTAATGATTTTCTGGCCTAGTGACCCAAGTTTCCAATCAGTGTTGAAGTTAATGGGTGTAGTCACTTTCTTTCAGAGTATTTGCCTTACAGGAGATATATAATGTAGAAAAGAAAGGAGGAGGGCATATTTGCTACCGTGATCATTTCAGAGGAGGGAAGGGCAGGATAAGCATCTCCTGACAAAATGCAGTCTCTACAAGTAGATAAATGGCAGTGTTGAGAAAAGTCACAGTAGGGCATTCTTGCTTGGCAATTGACACACTGCCTTTTGAGATAGGCACCATTGTGATTCGCTGTGGCAAAGTCGTTTTAAGAAAAAAAATTAAGAGGAAAGCTTGTGTTTATAGGATTGAGTTGTCATAACAGGCTTCAAAAAGATTTTGAGTCACACGTTGTCACAGGTCCAAGGGTGGTGCGTGGCATCTTAGCTTATCCATGAGAGATCAAAACTTAGCATTTATCCATGCTTCAGGCAAGCTTACAGGAATAGTGGGGCACGTAACCAAGAACTGTAGTAATTATCCTGTTTTGCAAACAGTTTCTTTTCCTACCTGTATATCCAGAAATTCCATGGCTCTAATCATACACTACATCAACACTCAAAAGATGAAGCTGCCTATATATTTCTAGGTTGCCATATCATAGTCTATATAAATAAAAATGTAATGTTCGTTTGTGGGATTAACAGAACTCAAAAATCACTGGACGAATTGACACCAAATTTGGACACAAGACACCTAACAACCCAATGTATGTCCTTCACTCAAAAAAATTAATTTTGTCATTTGGGAGTTGTAGTTGCTGGGATGTATAGTTTACCTACAATCCAAGAGCATTCTGAACCCCACCAACGATGGAATTGAACCAAACTTGGCACACAGTTCTCCCATGACCAACAGAAAATACTGGAAGGGTTTGGTGGGCAGTCTTGGAGTTGTAGTTCACCTACCTCCAGAGATCACTGTGGACTCAAACAATAATGGATCTGGACCAAACTCTACATGAATACTCAATCTGCCCAAATGTGAAAACTGGTGGAGTTTGGGGACAATAGAATCTTGACATTTGGGAGTTGTAGTTGCTGGGATTTATAGCTCACCTACAATCACAAGAGCATTTCGAACCCCACCAACGATAGAATTGGGCCAAACCTCCCACACAGAACCCCCATGTGGGCCACGGCAACGCATGGCAGGGTATGGCTAGTATTAAATAAGAATTTTTTATACTGAGTACATAGCACTTAGTGGGGCTGAGTCTTTCCATTTTACTGGCTACTTTATTGTGTAGAACATTAAACATAGAACTATGTGTTTTTGGAGACTTTCTGCTCTCTCCAAATGATTACACTGAATTATTCCAAAACTACACTGACTACTTAGATCAGTTTGAAATTGGCACAGAAGATAGGAGTTTTGGTGTGCAAATGATCAGATTTGAAATCTTGGAACCAGTTTTGGGCCAGATGATCCTTACACCCACCACATAGGCTGACCACAAACCAGTTCCAGGATCTGCAGAGAATATGAGGGCTTTTAAAAACTCCCTCTAACACAGTGTTTCTCAACCTTCCTAATTCTGCAACGCCTTCATACAGTTCCTCATATTGGGGTGACCTCCAACCATAACATTATTTTCATTGCTACTTCATAACTGTAATTTTGGTACTGTTACGAATCGTCATGTCAATATCCGATATGAAGGATGAATTTCCAATCACTGGACCAAATTTGGCACAAATACCCCATACATCCAAATTTGAATACTGGTGGGGTTGGGGGAGAGATTGATTTTGTCATTTGGGAGTTGTAGTTGCTGGGATTTATAGTTCACCTACAATCAAAGAGCATTCTGAACTCCACCAATGATGGAATTGAAACAAACTTGAGCACACAGAACTCCCATGACCAACAGAAAATACTGGAAGGGTTTGGTGGGCATAGACCTTGAGTTTTGGAGTTGTAGTTCACCTACATCCAGAGAGCACTGTGGACTCAAACAATGATGGATCTGGACCAAACTTGGCACAAATACTCAATATGCCCAAATGTGAACACTGGTGGAGTTTGGGGAAAATAGACCATGACATTTGGGAGTTGTAGTTGCTGGGATTTATAGTTCACCTACAATCAAAGAGCATTCTGAACTCCACCAATGATAGAATTGAACCAAACTTGGCACACAGAACTCCCATGACCAACAGAAAATACTGGAAGGGTTTGGTGGGCATTGACCTTGAGTTCTGGAGTTGTAGTTACCTACCTCCAGAAAGTACTGTGGAGTCAAACAATGAGAGATCTGGACCAAACTTGGCACAAATACTCAATATACACAAATGTGAACACTGGTGAAGTTTGGGAAAATAGACCTTGACATTTGGGAGTTGTAGTTGCTGGGGTTTATAGTTCACCTACAATAAAAGAGGATTCTGAATCCACCAACGATAGAATTGAACCAAACTTGGCACACAGAACCCCCATGACCATCAGAGAATACTGCATTTTCTGATGGTCTTTGGCAACCCCTCTGGCACCCCCTCGAGACCCCCAAGGTTGAGAAACGCTGCTCTAATATATGCACATATTCAAATCTATAAAGTGCTTTGTGTGTCTGCATGGCAATCCACATTCTATGGAGTCACTTTCACCATGTGATGTGTTTTATACTAGAGCAAGTTGAAGTGTATCGGGATCACTTTTGAACTATTCCCCAACTTTGCTTATGTCAATTTAAAACCCATAAAGTGCACTGCAGCACACTTTCACAGTGGGCGTGGTATAGCAGCCATGCTTTCAAGCTGCATTAAATGATAAGTGTAGATATAGCCTACTTCTTATGCCCTAGCAGCAAACTCATGTGGGGTGATGATACAATTGAAATGGAAAAACCTGTTCATTTATTACAATATATCAACTGTTGTCAGAAACAATATTTACCGTATCATCCTATTTGGTGCCTAATGAATAGTTATTAATTATTTACTGGCAGGCATTTCTGCAGTCATTGATTTGTAGTTCTTAGAAGTGTGTTAGACCAATACTGCTTCATGTTCTGTTTAGCATTCAAACAATGGTGTAGTCATTAAGCAATTTTAATATCATCAAAAGATATTATGTACTCTTTTTTTTAAGAAAAATGCAACATTGGTAACAAATGTGGCAGTGGTGTGGGTTGCCAGCTGTAAAAATATATGTGTATAATATAACTGTGTATAAAACTACTAATGAGATAATGACAGGCAGAAAATGGTTTATTTCAGCTTCATTCACTATTTGTATGTTAGGGAAAATTGGAGTGCATTTTTCATGTAATGAGTTTGTTTTACTTAATTACAGTATTTTTCCTTTTCTGTCTTGCTTGATGAACTGTAATTAATTTTCTTCTTATTCTAGGTTAGGGTTGCAGTCCAGCTATTTAAAATATGTATTATCCAATGTTTTTGTACTGTTTGTTTATTTTTCCTGTCTTCCTATTAAATAACCATAGCTTATTAAGGCAATGAGTGTCTTTACCATACTTATACAACTGTCTCACAAGCCAGGATTAACAGCAAATTTCTCATTTCCCATGTTGACTGAACTGAGAAATGATGGCTTATCAGGTTTTTTTTTTTTACCAAGTGTGATTTATTTTGAAGTATGTAATCATACATTAGAAAAATGGGAAACTCTGGTTAATTTGTCATGTTTTAGCTTGTTTCTGCATGCTGCATATAGAGCAGAGAGACTTTAGGTGTGGACAAAAGTTTGATCCACCCTTCAGTTCAGTAATCTGAGATATGACATCTATGTGGAGGTGATGAGATTTTCACAGACAGTTTTGTTAATCAGTTGACATAGGAATGTGGTATGTTTACGCTGAAGCAAGTCCCACCTGTATTCGGTAGGACTGAATGTCTTGAATCACAGTTTGATAACAAAATCCACAAAAGAGTGATGGATTGTATGCTTGTGGCTCCACCATTGTCACTTTTCTTATTATATGTGATTTAAAAACATATTTTGCCTGTTGAAGAAACCAGTGGAGCTTTGAAAGCTTGCATGATAGGCAGCATAACTTCCTTTTTTCAAAACTTAATAAAACCCATTGTATGAATCAGATTTTTTTGTTAAAAAAAGAATTTTATTACATTTTTCATAATACAACGAAGGAGTGAGAACAATAAAGGTGAAGGAAAAGAGAAGGAAAGTAAAAACATATAGAGAAGATGCAATAAAATCAAAAAGCAAAAAAGACAACTTCAAAAAAGAAAAACACCAAAAATAGAAAAAAACAAAGCTAAAAAATTGACTTCCATTCCATCTTCTTAGATATTGTCTTTCTCTCAGAAAAAAATTACACTTAAAAAAATTGTCTCTCATGTTTTTTTTATTTTTGCAGATTTTCTAGATAGTCATAGAGAGGATCCCAATTTGTCCTATTTAAAGTATTGCCTGTATTTTTCTTCAACAAAAAAAATCAATTCATCCATATCCTTTATTTCTCTAATTTTCCCTATCCACTCTTCTGTGAGTGGAGTTGATTCTTGTTTCCATTCTATTGCAAAAACAATCCTAGCAGCTGTCGTAATATATGTATAAAGTTGTAATATATGTAAAAAATTAAATGAACAAGAAGATTTTGTTTATAATGTAGGCGCATACCTAAAGTTTTGTTTTACGTAGTTTTGAAGATCAAATTAGGTAGGTGACGTCCCCCATTCTCCATAAACTGAGTAAACTGATTTCTGGCATTTGTCATTACTCTTGCCAGCATAGCAGGCGTTATGTTGGCAATTTCTTCCTGGATGTTGGTCTTCAAATCTTGTAGGGTCCTTGGACGGTTCACATAAACACGGGATTTCAAAAAAACCCATAGAAAAAAATCACAAGGGGCCAAATCTGGAGAGCGGGCCGGCCACTCCAAATCCGCTCGAAAAGTAGGCCTCAACGGCAAAAGCACACTCCTCACTGTTCCAATGCATGATGGCGACTGAACTGTGTCAGGACAAAACTTTATACTCCCGCCTCTCGAACGAGACCACTAGCGCTCCGCTACGTCTTCAACCGACTGAATGGCGTGCATTTTAAAAAAGGAAGTTATGCTTCCTCACCCTGTATTACGTGCATTTCAGTGGTCAATAAGGGTACTTTGTTTTTGTGGATTTTGTGTTTGGTTGAATGACCAACACAGCTACCCCTTAATATGTTAAATTAATAATGTACTTTAAACCTTCCCTTCAGGGGCTCTGTGCTACTTTTACAGATTAAAAATTGAATCGTCAAATTCTTTTCTGAAGATTTGACTAATAATAAAACGTATAGTCTAAAAGCTGCCATAAAACTAACACGAGTGTTCCTCTGGAATTTTAAATTTTTTTTGTCCTAACATCCATTGTCAATATACGAGGGGTATTTTTAAAGTAAGATCCGTTAGAACATAAGTACACAACAAAAGTTTATTTCAAAAAAGTAAATTTATTTTCAGAAAGTACATACTTCACTCTATTTTTCGACATAGTTGCCAAGTTTGTTCAAACACTTATCATACCTCTGAACCAATTTTAAAATACCCTCTTCATAAAAACTTGCCGACTGCTCCGATAACCAAATCGTCTATTATCAAAGAAGGGGAGGCCCTGCTCTCGACTCCGCCACCATCACAAGTGAGGTTGGCGGGGACGAGGAGCAGGGCCTTCTCAGTGGTGGCCCCTCACCTGTGGAACTCACTCCCCGGGGAGATAAGATCAGCGACTTCCCTCTTGACGTTTAGGAAAAAATTGAAGACCTGGATCTGGGACCAAGCCTTTGGTCATTCTGGCAGCTAAAGGAAAGACCTTGATGATGGGCAGGAATTGAAGGAACGGAATGGATTTATGGAACTCTGAACACTGACCATGAGATTGTTTACTATTGTGTTATGTATTGATGTTTTTAATCTGTTAACTGTTTAATTGCTTTTATGTAGGTATGTATTTTTGACATAGGCATCGAATTGTGCCTTCTTTTGTAAGCCGCCCTGAGTCCCCCCTTGGGGGCGAGAAGGGCGGGGTAGAAGTAACTGAAATACATAAATAAACACTTATCATACTTCTGAACCAATTTTAAAATACCCTCTTCATAAATCCTCGCTTCAACTGAAGCCACCAACTCGTCTGTAATCAAAGAAGGGCGACCGGAGCGGTCCTCATCATGGACATTGTCACGGCCATCTTTGAATTGTCGTATCCACTTTGCTTTAACTCATAACAGTATCACCGTACATTTCACAAATCTGTCGATGAATTTCTGCAGCAGGCAGGTTCCTTGCTGACAAAAACCATAACACTGAGCGAACCTCACATGCGGCGGATGAGTTGATAGTCTTAAACATTTTTAAAGCACAGAACAGAACCGTACAGGTTAGCTACAGAGCGGAAACTGAGCACAGTTGTTCCCGAGGCATGCCGGTACACGACACACGCACTCGTTGCGGTATGCGCGCAAACTACTAGTGTCTACAACAAAACGGACCTTACTTAAAAAATACCCCTTGTAGCTAAAATTATACCCAAAGGCATGTTATTTTTTTGGTTCAGAGCATGTCTTTTTCATTGTGGCATGGTGAATTAAATAATGTAAAAGTTAAGCACATTGGGTAATTCATAGGAATTCAGTGCGTATTTTTCATAAATTTAAATATTTTTCTACTTTTGTGAAAGGATAGAAGCAAAATGGGTCTCTCTTGTCACCCATTACTCTTCCTCCTCCTCTTCTTCCTCTAAACATAGCCAGAACCTCCTTTCATTATTTCTATCCTTTTTGGCAAGGCTGATTCTGAGCTTGAACTCTCATGACATTCTCCCTAAAAATATTTGCTACTCATCTGCACTATTTCTTGGAGATGCCCCTTTTAAATCTTAACTCCTCCAAAAAGCTTTTCATACAGCTACCTTGGCTTCTTCAAATGCTTCCCACTTTTCTTTTCGAAATTATTTGTCATTGTGCCTTGAAGATCTTCACTTTGAGGCATTTCCAGCCATCATGAACTCCTGCCTCTGTGAGTGCTTCTACCCAAGGCATCTCACTCCATATTTCCTTATTGAAAATCGTTGTATTAATGTTCAAAGTGCATATCTGACTCTTTACGGCTTCCCCCTTCTTCTGTATAAGGAATCCCAGGAGGGGATGTGGTCACTTTCACTTGAGGTTCCTACTTGTTTCTCTTCATTAACCAGTTCTTCCCTGTTGCTGTGGCCGAAGATACTCAGTCCTTTTGCCCCTTCTTCCACCACCTGGCAAATGAAATAATCAGCAGTGCAAGGGAGGAATTTGTTGGACCCTACATTCTTGGCTGAGTTGGATTTCCAATAAATATCAGGATAGCTGAAGTCTCCCATTACTACTCTCCTTGCTGAGTCTTTGGAATTTTAATTAAAATTATAGAATTAAGCCTTTTTAGAAATTGTTTAGCTGTTTCTTTGTATCAGAGAACAAAAGATTAAGCGTGTGGGAAATTTGCTTATGCTGGAAACTTACAGATCATTTTCTGCCAATTCTATAAAATATTCCTTTTATCAAGTACTCTTACCATTTGAATTTATTCCAGTGACAGATCCTCTGATTTTAGTTTAAATAGATTATACAATGCCAATTTTAAAAAGCCATCAAAACTTCATTTAGCACAATGCGCTGCATACCCATGCTGTCTATAAAGCTGGTAGGTTTTGCAAGAGTTTCTCATTCAGCACATCTTTGTTTCCAACTCTTCCTTTGCTTTTTTACACTCTGTTTTCAAAGATTTGAGTTTTCCAAGTGCATTATTATTATTTTGCATATGGTGCTCATTTTTATTGAAGAAGGGGCTGATGACTTCAAACACTTATTAA
>NW_026844366.1:190359306-190375372 GCF_025583915.1 Anolis sagrei ordinatus
CTGGCCGAAGTCATGACAAGTTTGAATTCTTCCATACTTCCAGTTCCTTTTTTATTTCCTTCCATTTTTCCAAATTTTTATTATTTAAAAGATGAAAATTTCTTTCGATAATCCAGTTACTTGATTGTTGTAGTTATCTTTAGTCTGGAAATTCTTTGTAAATCTTGATTTTTCTTAGATATATATATATTTTGTTAAGATTGTTGTTTTCCTCTTACTAATTTTAAAACCAGCTAATTGTCCAAATTCTTCAATTTTAAAAATCCAATTCTTTATATTATTTCTTGGATCTTCAATTATACATATTATGTCATCAGCGAAGGCCCTCACTTTATATTCCTGCTTATCCATTTTAATGTCCTGTAACTCGTAATCCTCCCAAATGCCCCACAATAAAAATTTCCAGTGCAAACATAAAGATTAAAGGGGATAACAGGCATCCCTGTCATGTGCCTTTGTGGATAGTGAATTCTTCTGTTGAGTATCCGTTACTCTAAATTTTGGCATTCAAGCACTACTTTTCTAATGGGTTGATCCTCTTCCTGTCTCTTTTTTGCTCTCTCATTCATAGGACTTACATTGACTTGGCAATAAAGCAACAACATGGAGAGCATGCAAAGGAAGTTCCCTTGAATGAATGAATGAAGTTGGATATATCTTTTAGTCATTGGAAGACAGATATAGAAATTAACAATAATTATTCATTAATTAATTTTAATACAGCATTATCACACTCTCCCCTGCCAAAGCTTCAAAAAGCTTTTTAGCCTTCTGTTAAAACAAAGTGTAGATTTTTCAAAAGCTGTAAGTGATTCTGTCATATGAAGAAAACTTTAGCTGCATTTGTGCTCTCCTTTTTCAGTTTGACTATGTAGCTATTTTGGATCCTAGCCATTATTTTTGTAGAACATATTATGCTTTAAGCTTCCAAATACGTGGTCCTGACAAACTGGGCAGTGGGATTGCTGTTAAAAGTTCATGACAGAAGAGAACATGCCTTCAGGTCAAAATCATCTACTGAACTAGAACTTCTATTGGCACTCTGAGCTGGCTTTCTTAAAGGAAACTGTAAAGATTTTTTCTCGTTAAGAAAGTGGACATGTTTTAGTAAATACTGACATAAAGAAATTGTGATTTCATTGTCTAGGAGAGACTCTTGGCATCTCTGTGAAGACAGAAAGAATGGAATTGGATGGCGTATAAAAGGTTGTTGACTTAGTAAGACATTAAATAGATATTGCAATTAGTAAATCAGAAAAAGACTAAGACTTGGAAGAGAAGCTGTGTGGGAACAATAAATGATCTTGAAGGGTAATGATATATCTTTGAATACCAAAGCCATGATTTCCATGTATGATTTGGAAAGGTGGACAATGAAGATAGTTGGAAAAAATCCAACTCGTTGAAATGTAGTCTTCATATATTGATTGCCAGAAAGACAAATAAATGGGTCTGATGACAAATTGAACCAGAACTCTCACTAGGAGGCACAATGACTAAATTGAGCCTGTGGTACTATGACTACATCAAAAAATGATATATCTCATTGGAAAAGGGTAATAATTCTTGATAAAGTGGAAGACAACAAGAAGAAAATTCTAAATGGATTGATTCAATGAAGGGAGTCATGATGAGATTGAGTTTTCAAGATTTGAACAAGTCTGTTAATAATCATAGGGGCACTGCAAGTCAAAGCTAACTTTTAATGGCACATTGCCAGCACAACATATACACAATATACATTACAAAAGTCATAGGTAAAACATGAAGTACTTTTTTCTCTTAATGCCATTTTATCATTTTAGGTGGCTAGTTTGTGATAACTTGCTGATTGAGCATTCCCCGCATCTACCCAGCTTGTAACTCTATTGAAAAAAGAGATCAGATTAGTCTGGCATGACTTGTTTTTGATAAATCCATGTTGACTATTAGCGATGACCACATTTGTTTCTAAGTGTTTGCAGACCACTTCCTTAACAATCTTTTCCAGAATCTTGCCTGGTATCGACGTGAGGCTGACCAGATGGTAGTTGTTTGGGTCATCCTTTTTTCCCTTCTTGAAGATTGGGACCACATTGGCCCTCCTCCAATCTGCTGGAACTTCTCCCGTTCTCCAAGAACTCTCAAAGATGATTGCCAATGGTTCCGAAATGACTTCCGCTAGTTCCTTCAATACTCTTGGGTGTAGTTGATCTGGCCCTGGGGACTTGAACTCATTTAGAGCAGCCAGGTATTCCTGGACAACTTGTTTCCCAATTTGGGGTTGGATGTCCTCTAATCCCTCATCCACTCCATCTTGCTGAGGTTGAAGATGACTTTCTTTTTGTGAGAAGACTGAGGCAAAGAAGGTATTATGTAGTTCTGCCTTTTCCCTATCCCCTGTCAACATTGCCCCATCTTCTCCTCGAAGAGGCCCTATCGCCTCCTTGTTTTTCCTTTTTCTACTGACATAAGAAAAGAAGCCCTTTTTATTGTTTTTAATGTCCCTGGCAAGCCTGAGCTCGTTTTGTGCTTTAGCCTTGCGGACCTTTTCCCTACAGTTGTTGGCTATTTGTTTGAATTCTTCTTTGGTGATTTCTCCCTTTTTCCACTTCTTGTGCATGTTTCTTTTGTGTCCATGTGCTGTTTGACAACATCCTAATATTGTTTTATATTTTTGCCTTATGAAATATAAAGTAATGGCTATTCTACTAAATTACACTGTTTCAGACCTCTTCTTGTGCAGAACAACATTTTTGAAGTAGTAAGGCAAAGACAAAAATTGGAGAATAAAGTTGGGTTTTCTAAAGGATGTATGTGGGCTGAGGATGCCTTGAAACAAAAGTTGACTTGCTATTTCATGCTGCTCTTCATCAAAGAATTCTAGCATATTCTGTATTCTCATAGTGATATAAGACTCAGTATAACCTCCTGTGAAATATATTCTTTACTTTAAAGGGCAACACAAGTGCATTTAAAATCTGTCTAAACCACTGAGATGTGAAGAACATAGCTTGTAACAGATAGTATCAAATTGTATTAGATGTACCTGACTTGCCATTTTGTGTTAAGAAACATATTGATCTAGTTCAGAGACTTTGGATAGTTTAATATTGAAGCCAAGAAAAAAAGGAGAATGGTGGAAGAATTCTTGGGAAGAAGCATAGAAATGTGCTTAGAACTCACATGCAAAATTTGATGCAAAATTGTATTTTACTGTGAACTCTGCAGTGAAAGCTGTGAAAACTATTCTACAGATCTATAGTCAAGGTTTCCTAGTAAAGGCTCATGACAAATCTTCTAGGAAGGAAGTGTAGAACAAGATCCTATAGCAGTCGTTCTCAACCTGTGTGTCCCCAGATGTTTTGGTCTTCAACTCCCAGAAATCCTAACAGCTGGTAAACTGGCTGGGATTTCTGGGAGTTGTAGGCCAAAACACCTGGGGACCCACAGATTGAGAACCACTGGCTTATAGGCTTTGGATGAGAGTACTCTGGATACCAGGGATTGTCAAAAAGACAAACCAACTAATCTTAGAGCAAATGAAGAGTAGCCAAAATGAGTAGATGAAGACTTTTGTACTTTGGACAAATCATGGGATGGCATGACTCATGAGAAAATATGATAATGCTTGGTAAAGTTGAAGCCAGGAGAAATAGAAAAACACAAATTACATGCAAATAGAAGTGATCAAGGAAACTATGGCTCCTTCCACACAACTGAATAAAATCTCACATTTTCTGCTTTGAAATGGAATATATGGCAGCAGGCCCGTAGCCAGGATTTCGATTCGGGGGGGGGGGGGGGGGGGCTGAGTCTGAGTGAAAGAGGGTCTACCCTAGCAAACCTTTTGTATCGTTACCCCAATACCCCCATGCATATGGGATATATTGACTATGGTGATCAGATCATGATATGAATAAACATAACAGTTTAAATAATGCACCAGTAAGGCCTTTTCGCGAACCACCATGAGAATTTCGGGGGGGGGGGTGAAGCCCCCCCCCCCCCCCCCGGCTAAAGCAGATATTGTGGGATTTTCTGCCTTGATATTCTGGGTTATATGGCTGTGTCGAAGGGCCCTGAATCACAGAAACTGCAAGATCTTAGCAGGCCTCTTGAAGGTCTCTCATTCATAGGGTTACTATAAGTTCATCCCAACTGGATTACAATTGCCATCCAATATACACAACAGTGTCGTTTTGCTGAATGCCACAGTAGTAGGCTGGCACCCTCCTTAGCCCCATTCCGTAAGGAATTAAAGACGTGGATGTTTCGTCGTGCTTTCGATTGACGACTCCTATGACAAATGACCTGTATCATAACTTGAATTGTCATTCAGTCTGATGTCCTATATTATATTAACTGATCCTGTTAATTTACTCCATTTCCAATATATTTCCTATGCCGTTATACATTGTTATCCACCTTACTAAACCACTTACCCTTTAGTTAACATAGTGGTTTTCCTCCCCCCCCTCCAAAATTAATCTGCTGTTATTGTTGTTGCTAGCTATTATTGTTATGTTGTTTTACTCTGTTTTATGTTGTCTTGTTTTTGCTTTGTTTTTAATTGTATTCTGCCTTGGGCTTGGGCCCCATATAAGCCGCCCTGAGTCCCTTCGGGGAGATGGAGGCAGGGTAGAAAAATAAAGTTCTCCTCCTCCTCCTTCTAGTAAAGCTGATTGAGCTCACAGTGTACACATTGGTCAGTTTGCTCTCTAGGCATAAAACAAAAAACAAAAAAAAGGGAAAGTACTATGTGCATTTGCAGAATCACTGCAACCAAAATGCACAATGTATTTTGTGCATTGACCCAATTAAAGGATTGTTGTTCTGTAGATTATGTCAGGTCACAGCAAACCTGATCAAATTGGCTCAGTGTGTTGTTCAATGTATTCTAAATTATTTATAAACCTGTGGGTTTTTTTAGGGCCTGGTGTAGGACTTCATATTTCTGCTGCCAAACATACCAGCTTGAGGGCTTGGAAGCCACTTTAGCCCACAAAGCTGCCAATACAATTTATTGAAATTTATTGTCTCTGTGATACTTAAGCTCCCATGCCAACAGATAATAGAACCTAGATTAAATATTTAGTCATTGGAACAATTTAAGTGAAAAAATAGTATTTTCTTTTGAGAAAATGATTCTGCAAAGTGCACTTGGTTTACATGTACATATATGCGTTTGTTATTGTTATTCACACTGAACAATTTAGTTAAAGGTGCAATGAACAACAACAACAATTTTATTGATTAGCCAGTTGGCCTTATCAAAAACAGACAGTGCAAACACAAGATACAACATACAGCATACGTCCGGTCCTATTAAAATAGAATACAAATATATAGAAATTTATTAAAAGTAGAATGGATTTAATGAAAAGAGGATATAAGAGCATATCCGTCTGCCTGCCTGTATCCAATTACCGTCTGGTCAGCCTCATGTCGATACCAGGCAAGATTCTGGAAAAGATTGTTAAGGAAGTGTCCTGCAAACACTTAGAAACAAGTAAGGTCATCGCTAATAGTCAACATGGATTTATCAAAAAAAGGTCATGCCAGATTAATCTGATCTCTTTTTTCGATAGAGTTACAAGCTGGGTAGATGCGGGGAATGTCGTGGATTTCAGTAAGGCCTTCGACATGGTCCCCCATGACCTTCTGGCAAACAAACTAGTCCAATGTGGGCTAGGCAAAACTACGGTGAGGTGGACAAACCCAGAGGGTGATTCTCCCCAATGCTTCCTCTTCATCCTGGAAAGAAGTGACGAGCGGATTGCCACAAGCAGGGTCCCGTCCTATTCAACATCTTTATTAATTCAACATCTTTATTAATGACTTAGATGAAGGGTTAGAAGACATGATCATCAAGTTTGCAGATGACACCAAATTGGGAGGGATAGCCAATACTCCAGAGGACAGGAGCAGGATTCAAAACGATATTGACAGATTAGAGAGATGGGCCAAAACTAACCTGCTTATCAGATACAGAATGGGGGACAATGCCTGGCTCGAGAGCAGTACGTGTGAAAAAGATCTTGGAGTCCTCATGGACAACAAGTTAAACATGAGCCAACAATGTGATGTGGCAAAAAAAAGCCAATGGGATTTTGGCCTGCATCAATAGGAGCATAGTGTCTAGATCAGGGAAGTAATGCTACCCCTCTATTCCGCTTTGGTTAGACCACACCTGGAATACTGTGTCCAATTCTGGACCCCACAATTGAAGAGAGATATTGACAAGCTGGAATGTGTCCAGAGGAGAGCGACTAAAATGATCAAGGGTCTGGAGAACAAGCCCTATGAGGAGCGGCTTAAGAGCTGGGCATGTTTAGCCTGAAGAAGAGAAGGCTGAGAGGAGATATGATAGCCATGTATAAATATGTGAGAGGAAGTCACAGGGAGGAGGGAGCAAGCTTGTTTTCTGCTTCCCTGGAGACTAGGACACGGAACAATGGCTTCAAACTACAAGAGAGGACATTTCATCTGAACATGAGGAAGAACTTCCTGACTGTGAGAGCTGTTCAGCAGTGGAACTCTCTGCCCCGGAGTGTGGTGGAGGTTCCTTCTTTGGAAGCTTTTAAACAGAAGCTGGATGGCCATCTGTCAGGGGTGATTTGAATGCAATATTCCTGCTTCTTGGCAGGGGGTTGGACTGGATGGCCCATGAGGTCTCTTCAATTCTTTGATTCTGTGATTCTATGATTCCAAATTTGATAAATATTGGTAAACAAATAACTAGCACATACATTTAAAACTACTTATTTTTTATCTGCTTAATTACTGAACATTTTAAGCTGTCGTCTTTATATGAGTGAGCTGTCTCTGCTGAAGAGTCTTATACTTGAGCTCTGGCAGAAACTATGTCATGGTGTGGCTTTGTCCCATGCGCACTTGCCTCCACAGTTTAAGGGTGGAAATTGTGTGATCCCTCAGATGTTCAATTGCAACTCCACTAGACAAAGTTGCCTAGAGGTTTACACTGAGATTTTGTGGCTTTTGGTGCATATTCTATTGCTACTCATCCAAGGCTGTTACTGAGAACTTCCTTTCCACACCGTCAAGTATCAGTGTGTACAAAAACTGTGGAGGGCAGGAGTCATTTCACATAAGCAGGCACAGGTTAGTTACTATATGTATTGTTCTTGTATGCCTGCAAGTCATTTCCGACTCATGGCGACTCTAAGGTGAACTTCTCACAGAGGTTTCTTGGCAAGATTTTCCAGAGGGGGTTTGCTATTGTCTTCCTTAAGGCTAAGAGAATACGATTTGCCCAGGGTCACCAAATGCCTGAGCCAAAGAAAAAATGTTTTCCATTTAAGCTTTGAAAGTGGAAAGCTTACAACAACATAAGGTTTTTATTGCAACTTTGTACCTTATATAGAACTGCTTATGTGGAAACCATTTCAGAAGACAAAATAATAAAAGTTCATGGGACCCCCAACCCCACCATTTCCTATTTGAATCTTGTACCTGTCATTCACAAATGCTTTGTTCTTGGTTTTGCCTTCCTTCTTTTCTGTTAATACGGGCTATTTTTTGTTCCTCTGTCAAAGTGACGGAGAATTGGTTTCCAAGCAGAGCACTTATCTTCCATAAAAACATGTACCTTGAACTGTAGTTATCTTATATTGAAAGTGGTTTTAACTGGAAATCAAATAAAGCCCAGGCTGTTTTAAAATATTTTTAATAATATCTAATGGTCCTCTGCAAATAGTGATTCTGCTCTCAAGAGTTCAATTCTCCAAATGAATTGCCCCAGATCTCCTTTGAAATTTCATGTTTCACTACAGTTGTTAGTGTACCCTAATTGCTCAGTAGTGCTTGGTTTGTCCTGGTAATGAAATAAGATAAGGCTAACGGATACATGGGCTAAAGGCAGCAAATGCTATGAAGCACCAGCTTCTTATGAAACATACAAGCAATCACTAGGAATAGATTAATAATGGCAGTAAGAACAGTGCTTTTAGGTGCCCAAGGCAACCCATCACCAATTCCAAGAACTGTGCTCTCATTTACCTCTTATTGTTGCAACTTAAAATAAAATGTTGGGAGCATGACTTTTAAAATAATTCTTTTTGATATTCATTAAACACTTCTAATTCTAAACATTGGATGCAAAAGAGGCGGAGATGCTATTCTATATGTATAACTACAGCATCCTTAGCAAAGATTACTCATGATTTTTTTTTGTCGTGTCAGGAGCGACCTGAGAAACTGTAAGTCGCTTCTGGTGTGAGAGAATTGGCCGTCTGCAAGGACGTTGCCCAGGGGACGCCTGGATGATTTGATGTTTTTATCATCCTTGCGGGAGGCTTCTCTCATGTCCCCGCATGAGGAGCTGGAGCTGATAGAGGGAGCTCATCCGCCTCTCCCCAGATTCGAGCCTGCAACTAGAATCATAGAATCAAAGAGTTGGAAGAGACCTCATGGGCATCCAGTCCAACCCCCTGCCAAGAAGCAGGAATATTGTATTCAAATCACCCCTGACAGATGGCCATCCAGCCTCTGTTTAAAAGCTTCCAAAGAAGGAGCCTCCACCACACTCCGGGGCAGAGAGTTCCACTGCTGAACGGCTCTCACAGTCAGGAAGTTCTTCCTCATGTTCAGATGGAATCTCCTTTATTGTAGTTTGAAGCCATTGTTCCGCGTCCTAGTCTCCAAGGAAGCAGAAAACAAGCTTGCTCCCTCCTCCCTGTGGCTTCCTCTCACATATTTATACATGGCTATCATATCTCCTCTCAGCCTTCTCTTCTTCAGGCTAAACATGCCCAGCTCCTTAAGCCGCTCCTCATAGGGCTTGTTCTCCAGACCCTTGATCATTTTAGTCGCCCTCCTCTGGACACATTCCAGCTTGTCAATATCTCTCTTGAATTGTGGTGCCCAGAATTGGACACAATATTCCAGGTGTGGTCTAACCAAGGCAGAATAGAGGGCTGGCATTACTTCTCTAGATCTAGGCACTATGCTCCTATACATATATGTGTGTGTGTGAATCATAGAATCATAGAGTTGGAAGAGACCTCATGGGCCATCCAGTCCAACCCCTGCCAAGAAGCAGGAATATTGCATTCAAAGCACCCCTGACAGATGGCCATCCAGCCTCTGTTTCCTGTTCCTTCTGTTTGTGAAAGACACGTCTGCTGTAAGATAAAATATTTTACAAGTGAAGCTTATCTTGATTGTTTTCTCTTTCGTTATACTTTTCACACTCACACCCGCATTTAAATCACACCTTACTGCTTTTATGTGACTAATGTATTAGATGAATGGAAGAAGTACCTTCATTGTACAACAAGTGTGTTAACAAGTTGTTTTGTAAAATACTTCAGTTGGGAGAATGGGTTAATACAGCCTGGTTAGGCCCCCATTTAGAATATCGGAGGCACTCAGTATTCGCAGTCTACACAGCAAAGAATATTTATCTTAATTCTGATAACCTCTTTAAGGTTATTCTTGCACATTTTCGTTAACATGCAAATTCTTCATCAGTATATAGTAGCTGCTGAAATAGTTTAATTTCCATTTTACATACAAGATTAGATTTTTATACATGTACATTACACTGTAATGACAAAAGCTAGTGATAGTCACTTGAGAGATAATAGCATTTATATATTCTATCAGTTTAATAACTCTACAAGGCCAATTGGCCTTTTCATATTCCTATTATTATTATGATTTAATGCCTGATAAAGCAAGTCTTGTTACAGTGCTGGTTTTAGCTGATCAGAATAACTTTCCCTTTGCCTCTTTCACCTTCAGAGACTTATTCAGAGACTTTCAGGACTGATTTGGACATGTCTTTTTCTCTAAAATGTGTTTATTATATCAGTCAGGCAATAGTTCTGAAGGCTTGGATTGAATGAAGTTGGAAGAGTTACTGTAGCAATTAGTCTACTCCCTTATGGTACATCTTTCTCTGATTATGATCTTGCCTTGACTGGAACTATCTCCAAATTGTTAGGACTGGATCTAGTATACATTAAGCAGTATATGTATGATGTAATTTTGTATATATAATCTTTATTAGATATTTTCATAGCATATATTGATTTTTAAAAAATTGGTTGCAAAATTTAAAAACCAAACGGAGTAGAAAGTCAAAGAAAAAGAGGGAAAGAAAGAGAAGAAGATCGAGAGAGAAAAAGAAAAAAGAAAAAATAGAAAAGTACGAAACAAAAACAAAACTGAGATTATTGTTTTCTTCGGTCCAACTTCCGGGAAACTTTGAGGAGGGCTTCTTCCTTTTCCTTCTTCTGTGGATTCTCAATTCTTTGTAGCTTTTCTTTCTTTTTCCTTTCCCCCTCTTTTTCTTCTTCTTAACTTATTTTTAGTATTTGTGAGGCAGTTCTATAAATATTCATATCCTATTTTTTATTTCTTATTTTAAATATTCATTTATCAATGTCCAATCAGTCTCTTTTTGTATTTTCCCTTTATATTTTTGTAATAGATAATTTCCATATTTTTTTGTTCCAATCAACAACTGTGGGTACTTCCTTTTTTTGCCATAATCTCGCATAACAAATTCTAGCAGCGGTTGTGGAAAGGAATAAAAGTTTGTCTATATTACTCTCAGTCCCAAGAAGTGAGAGATTCTGCATCTGGGGAAAACAAACAGTTGGAAGACATTGAAATTTCTTAATTGACTGTCCAGCATATACTGAACTGCGAGACAGATATTTACATCCGGTATTATCCAACTCAACAGAAATGATATTCTGACATCCCTCTTGCAAGGGCAGGAAAGATCCAGCATAATCAGAGTAAGCCTTTTTATTCTGAAAGCTATTAAGAAAAGAGCAGATTTCCTGAAAGAAGAACCAGGAAAATAAGATTCTGACTATAAATAGAAGGTCAGCTGCTGTCCTCACCTTTTTGCCTTGTTTTTTTTTACTCGTGTTCTATTTTGAAATGGTCATATGACTGATCAAATAAATAAATATTATTATTATTATTATTATTATTATTACTCTCAATTTTTTGGTCTGAAATTCCCAGTAGAAATATTTTGGGTTTGAGTGGTATATTAATCTTCAATATTTTTTGTAGATTTTCATATATTACTTTCCAGTAGCTTTTTGCTTTTTTGCACTGCCACCACTTATGATAGAAGGTTCCTTCTACTTCTCCACATTTCCACTTTGAATTTATGTGGGAGGTATTTGTTTTGTTTTGAACTGTCATGAGTGCCAGAATATGTATATTGATAACTTGACTTTTCAAATGGGGAATTCTTGAAATCCCAGATTCTCTAGCACTTTGATTTTGATATTTCTTAATGTGTGGAAGTGTCTAGTTGTGACTTAGGTAGTGGAGATAGCTTGAGCAGAAGTTCCAGTGGATAGAATGTGTTTTCCCTGAACAATTTCTATCTCTTTCCAAGGCAGAATCATTTCAGGAAGCTCAATAAAGGAATCCAAGACAGTCTAAAGTGCTCTATCAAAAACATAGAATTATTCAGTTCTCATGACTGTAGTGATGGTTTTGAAGGTCTGAGCTACCCTTTTCTCTTCTTCAGTTTAAATGGATATTGAGAGTATTAATAATCAAATACATTTCCATTGGGGTGTAAGGTCTACCAGTAACAAAACCTTATTCGTTAACAATAATGAAACAGTAAAAGGGAATGAATCAGTCCTATTGCCTCATTAGACTGGCAGGCTACATGTATCATTGCTGTGTCTGTTATTATGGATCCTGCAATCATACAGGGTGGAATATATAAATGTCAGTATATCTCAAGTGACACATGTGCTTTCAAATTGCCTGTCAACTTACGGTGATCTCATGAAATTCATAAGATTTTCTTAGGCAAGGAATACTCAGAGGAGTTTTGCCAGGTCTTTCTTCAGGAATGTGACCTACAGCACCTATTCAATTGTAGTCTCATCCAAATACTAAACTGCTGATCTTCCAAGATCTGATGTGCTATAGGACAGCATCGGAACAGAGAACTTAAACTATTTTGAAAAGGGTAGACATATAGATTATAACAAAGAAGATATGCACTGCTCTAATGGGTAGATTCCTTATCCACATTGTTCCTGGTTTCTGAGACACCCCTGTTTCTGCACTCTTCACACTGTAGAAAGTCTTCCTCATACATGGGGAGAGGTGCTTCTTGGAAATCTCTTTTGCAAATATCCCTGGTCAAACTGAAGAGAACAAGCACAGGAAACATGGCACATATGTTTGGGTGTTCTACAGGGGTTCTGACTGAGATTTTTGGGGAGACGTGGCCAGTGGCTTCCATCTCAATGGATCGGTGAATCTGCTAAGTCTGAACTTGAAAGGAACTATCAAAAATATTGAACCCCATGCTTCACATACTTTGAGGACCATGCAGAGTTCTTTTAAAGGTTACTTACTTAGGCGATCCCTCGTAGTCCGAAGATGATGGTCCTCCAAGTGTAGTATCCTGGCGGTGGGTCTGTAGGTGACTGTGGAGCCCTATTCTTGATCTGCATCTTCTCCCACAGTGAGGGCATCGCTTTCCAGGTGGAAGGTGGTCCTGGTCGGTGTTGGCTTGATGCGCCTTCCTCTTGGTGCGCTTCTCCCTTTCGCCCTCCATTCGTGCCTCTTCAAATTCTGCAGCACTGCTGGTCACAGCTGACCTCCAGCTGGAGCGCTCAAGGGCCAGGGCTTCCCAGTTCTCAGTGTCTATGCCAGGAGTTTTTAAGGTTGGCTTTGAGCCCATCTGTAAATCTCTTACTCTGCCCACCAACATTCCATTTTCCGTTCTTGAGTTCGGAGTAGAGCAACTGCTTTGGGAGACGGTGGTTGGGAATCTGGACAACATGGCCAGTCCAGCGGAGTTGATGGCGGAGGACCATCGCTTCAGTGCTGGTGGTCTTTGCTTCTTCCAGCACGCTGACATTTGTCCACTTGTCTTCCCAAGAGATTTGCAGGATTTTTCAGAAGCAGTGCTGATGGAATCATTCCAGGAGTTGCATGTGATGTCTGTAGACCATGTCTTGCAGGAGTATAGCAGGGTTGGGAGAACAATAGCTTTATAAACAAACGCTTTGGTATCCCTATGGATGTCCCGGTCCTCAAACACTCTCTGCTTCATTCGGGAAAATGCTGCTAGAAATAGTTCATATAATGGATTCTCATCCTCAATGATGTGGAATAATTGTAGTTTGGACATATTATTATAATATTTGTTTATACTTTGCTTTATCTCCCCAAAGGGGACTCAAAGAAATTTGACATAAAAGCATTTGTATACAATTTAAAATATACAAATATGCAAGCATTAAAACAGAATTAAGCACAAACAGCACTAAAGACTCACTGTTTAAATTCATTGAAAACATATCCAAAGTTAAGAACCATAGCACCCACTATATTTTCACTCTGCACATTAATTGAATACACATATACTTTTTCCCATTCTGTCAATTGATGTGTTATTATTATTTTTTTGTTGCAGTACCAGGGCTTAAAGTTGTTAATCTTCCAAGGCTCTGACTATCTTAACATTCACATGGAGGTTCTGTTTAGAGCAGTGGTTCTCAACCTGTGTGCCCCCAGATGTTTTGGCCTTCAACTCCCAGAAATCCTAACAGCTGGTAAACTGGCTGGGATTTCTGGGAGTTGTAGACCAAAACACCTGGGGACCCACAGGTTGAAAACAACTGGTTTAGAAGATGCTAAATTAGGAAAAAGAAATAACAGTATTGGGTTGTTGTAGGTTTTTCGGGCTATATGGCCATGTTCTAGAGGCATTTTCTCCTGACGTTTCGCCTGCATCTATGGCAAGCATCCTCAGAGGTAGTGAGGTCTGTTGGAAGTAGGAACATGGGTTTATATATATGTGGAAAGACCAGGGTGTGACAAAGGACTTTTGTCTGCTGGAGCTAGGTGTGAATGTTTCAGCTGATCACCTTTATTAGCATTTAATGGCCTTGCAGTGCCTGGGGTAATCTTATGTTGAGAGGTGATTTGATGTGCCTGATTGTTTACTCTCTGTTGTTTTGCTGGTGTAATTTTTGAGTTTTTTAATACTGTTCATTTTGTTCATTTTCATGGTTTCTTCCTTTCTGTTGAAATTGTCCACATGCTTGTGGATTTCAATGGCTTCTCTGTGTAGTCTGACATGGTGGTTGTGAGAGTGGTCCAGCATTTCTGTGTTCTCAAATAATATGTATTAATTTGTGAGAAATAATCTGTTCACATTCAGGGAAGTTATTTTTAATTTCTAACTTTTCTTTCATATTTAATTCCCTTTTTGCTTTTGAGAATATAACATTTCATTATCATAAACCTTATATTTTTGTATAAACAATTATATATTGAGAGGGAAAAAAGAAGCAGAACAACCTTGATTAGTTCAGACAAATGAATTAAGGGTGTTTCAAGACAAGGCTTTTATTGTGCTGCTGCCCATCCTCTTTCATGAAATGCTGCAAAAGTCCAGATGAGACTGTTTTGTAACTCTTCTGTGTTTTCTCACCATTATGTCTATTTTTCTCCTCCCAAGGATATCCATTAAGGATGGAATAGCTGCTGTTTTTTTCAATTGTTAGTACTCAGAGTTGTCCATCTGGAACTAACCTAAATTTGCATAATTTAGTTGAAATAAAATAGTAATTGTTTTTGAGCATTTGTAATAAATCAAAATTGATTGAAATATAAACAGTTCGCTAATGAAAATGTCCAAATGTGCTTTCACATAAATTGAAATTTGATGCAGAACAGAAATTAAAATGCTATATTCCCTCCTATGTGTGTGGCGTGCTCTCATCCTGCCTGTATACCAGTTCGTTCATTGCCAGCATTGCATGATTGTTCCAGCATTAAAAATGGGTGTGCATATCCCATGTTGGGGGAGTCCATATTTTTCTTCTGATTTTGGTAAAGACTTTCCAAAGTTGATGCCCTGAGTACATGTTCATGTTCAGAATATACACCTGTGTTTAGCACTCATCGTCAATTAGATTCAGAACTGGAATTCATGCTGTAACATATGCAATTTCATAATTATGTTGAAACTTCTAATTACATGGCACAGCTTGTCTTTGGCACAGGCAGAATGAAAAGGAGAAATGTGTCACTCAGCACCCTTTAGATTGAGGAAACAACTTCATTGTGCCATTCATGTTGGAATCAACATCTTTCCTATTCATCTGTGAACTTTGGCAAATTATCAAATGTTGCAAAGGTCTATATGTCAGTATGTTACATTGGGTCCTCACAAAGGGATGTGAGCATGGATCTAAAGAAGTATTGTGCAAAACAGTCCCGACAAACAAATATAGAAGCTGTGTGTGGATAGGAGGATGGGAAACAAGCCCTTGGGACTTCGTGACTTGACCTCTTAATGTATATGGCTTAATAGGTTACTTCTGGATTTATTTAATTATCTGGATCTGCAGACTGTCATTTCAGTGAGCCTTCTATGTCAGAAGTAAAAATTAGGAACACATCTTGAGAAGTGTAGGAACTTTATGTTCATACTAACTCTTTCTTATTCAAAATCATGCATAAGATTTTATCTTTAAAAGAGCTGGAGGAACCTAGATTGATTCTGGAGAAAGCTTAGACTGTTCCTACTAAGAACTGGCTTCAGTATTAGCACACAGGTTACTTGGTAGGTACATGGCAGAAACCATATAGCATGTAATCAACGCTTAATTTTGAGTGGTACATTAGATAGAGAAAGGATTTAATGGAAGTCAAATTGGCTGGTGTTTGAGGAAAGATGCCCTCGGGGTAAAGACTAATCACCAGGTGGTAGACCTTATCTTTATCTACAGAATCCCACCTCTGAAGGGGTAGATAAACATCAAGAGGCAAATATAAGTAACAACTAGGTGTTGTACTTTCAGGAACTGAATCAACCATTGTTTGTCCCTGAACTGCCAGATACATCCTGAAATCTGTGTGAGACCAATAAAACCCGATCTGGCTGCCACCCTTCTTCTCTTTTCCCTTTAAGCCACCTCCACCAGATGCCCATGATTTCAGGATTAATTCAACCTCTGCTCTCCGCCAATTAAAATTTTGCCTGCTGAAGAGAGATGGAGATTTTGAAACCCTCTCCATAATTTGGTGTGCAATTATATGGTCCTAT
>NW_026844366.1:190375897-190468749 GCF_025583915.1 Anolis sagrei ordinatus
ATGTAAATACAGTTTTTCCAAAAACTGGGGAAAAAATACACAATCTGAAAAACCTATGCAAAAGTGTTTTGGATAAGGAAGACTCGGGGCCCATCCAAGACAAGCCCATATCCTGGGACCTGCCTGGGTTTTTACCAGAGCTGTCCAAACGATGCCTCCAGTAAAAGCAAATTAATTCAGAATGAGTTAAGTTATTTCAAATTAATTAGATACCCCATAAATCTCGGCCTCCCTGAAAGGCTCAGGTTTAATATGGTATTGAGCTTGTGGGAATTCACTTCTGGGTAGTCCTGGGAATCTCCAGGATGAATCCCCATTTGTCATCACAAACCCTTTGGGCTCCTGGAGCCCAGATGTCCAGGATGGCACCCACCCCCTCCCATTGGTTGCCATTTGTATCTATGGCACAGAGAAATTGAAAAAGACTCATGGGTAGGTGGGAGAAGATATTCACCTCCGTTCTTCTTACTTACTTTGCTAAAAGGATGGAAAGTGAGCTGCACTGGACTTATGCCTAGTCCTCATTTACCACTAAAAATACCACCAGACTCCTGGCGCATCATTGCCTTGCTTCCTCCTGGCGTGAGGAGCAAAGTTATGGTGACAAGGTAAGTTTTATTTCATTTTCGGGGGATATTTGGGGCCCTTCAGGGTGACTATATGCCATTCTGATTGTAACTGGGATGACCTGTAACCCCCCCCCCCCAGAAAGGTTATTTTTGAGGGGGAGAGTGGGAATGGGTATCCGTGCCAAAGTGGGTTTTTAAAATCCTCTGTGGCACAAATTTTGGTGCTGTGTGGAAGTACCCTCAGGCTGTATTGGCTTGAATCCTGCTTTGCTCTTTCATTCACAAAGGCAGAATATCCATTCCAGGTATTGCTTCCTGTGCTATATTTCATGCTGTCAGTAAGGGTTAGCTAAGAGAAGGTTTTCACGAGACCCTAGAGGGAAAGGAGAGTCAGAAAATCTTTGTATCATAAAGGTGAACTCCCTTCTCTTCTCAGAAGGGTAGAACTCATCTTATTGCTTTCATGAAACTTTAGTTACTTTCAAACTCTTGATCTGCAGAGAAATCTTATTTTCATTTATCTATCTATCTATCTATCTATCTATCTATCTATCTATCTATCTATCTATCTTTATGTCACCTTTCTCCCGGTATAGGTGGTTAACATCCAGCAAGACACAATACAATTGAAAACAGAGCAAATTCAGTAAAATATAAATGTAAAAGTTTTAAAAAACAATTATATCTTTTGTGTCATAGAGCATATATTACATTACAGTTAAAACTATTATTAAAAACTACACAGCACCCCAAAATCCCAATCACGTCAACCCCAGCAGCTTGCCCCTCACCATTTCCCAAATGTCTATTGGCAGAGATATGTTTTCACCTGCCCGTGAGAGGCAAACAGGGATGGTGCCATCCTGGTTTTTCCAGGGAGAGAATTCCAGGGTCTGGGAGCAGCCACCAAAAAGGCCCTTACTCTTGTTCCTACCAAATGAGCTTGAGCAGGTGATGGGATAGAGAGAAGGCCCTCTCTAGAAGATTTTAGACTTCTAATGGGCTCATACAGAGAGATAGTGTCCTTCAAATAACCTGGACCGAAGTCATATACGGTTTAATTAGTCAAAACCCCTTTGAATTATGCCTGGAAACAGGTTAGCATATAGGGGAGGTATTTCAAAAGAGGAGTTGTGCTCTCACTGTAGCCAACCATGGTTTTTTGCCTGATGAAACTTGATATGTTTGAGCATTGAATTTTGCTACTGTAAACCGCTTTGAGTCGCCCTAGGGCTGAGAAAAGTGGTATATACTGTATATATTTGAGTATAAGCCTAGTTTTTCAGCCCTGTTTTAGACTGAAAAAGTCCTGCTTGGCTTATTTTCAAGTCAAGATTATTTATTATTTTACCCTGTTAGAAATTTATATAAATAAAAATGTATTGTTCGTTTGTGGTATTCACAGAACTCAAAAACCACTGGACGAATTGACACCAAATTTGGACACAAGACACCTAACAACCCAATGTATGTCCTTCACTCAAAAATTATGAATTTCTCATTTGGGAGTTGTAGTTGCTGGGATTTATAGTTCCCTCAATCAAAGAGCATTCTGAACCCCACCAATGATGGAATTGAACCAGGCTTGGCACGCAGTTCTCCCATGACCAACAGAAAATACTGGAAGGGTTTGGTGGGCAGTGTCCTTTGGTTTTGGAGTTGTAGTTCACCTACATCCAGAGATCACTGTGGACTCAAACAATGATGGATCTGGACCATACTCTACACGAATACTCAATATGCCCAAATGTGAACACTGGTGGAGTTTGGGGAAAATAGAAACTTGACATTTGGGAGTTGTAGTTGCTGGGATTTCTAGTTCACCTACAATCACAGAGCATTCTGAACCGCACCAATGATAGAATTGGGCCAAACCTCCCACACAGAACCCCCATGTGGGCCACAGCAATGCATGGCAGGGGACAGCTAGTACATAATAAATGTATTGTTGTTGTTGTTGTTGTTGTTGTTGTTGTTATTGTTACATTGATCATTCTACTTTATTATTGTTTTTGTTGTTTTATTATATTTATTATTTTACTCTATTATTACTGTTATTATTACATTTCCATTATTTTACTCTACTATTAGTAGTAGTATTATTACATTTATTATTTTACTCTATTTTTATTGGAAGGATATGCAAGCACATTTACATTGAAGAAGGTTAAAATACTGGTTTAATCAGAGTTCCATAGTCTTATCTTAAATTATAGTTTTATGTAAATATTCAAAACATTTAACCTAGTGATGCCTCAATTAATGTAATTGTATTGTATCTATTTTTATTTTGAAATTTATCAGTAGCTGCTGCATTTCCTACTCTCGGCTTATACTCGAGTCAATACGTTTTTTCAGTAAAATTTGGTGCCTCGGTAAATATAGTAAATAAATAAATATATTGACATCATAACAATTGGATTAGTTCTGAGACTCACAACCAGGATTTTGTCATAATTGGCAGTTTAACATTATCTCACTCTCCCCAGCTCCATCCCAGAATCTGGATTTTTTTAACTACCTTATGATTTATAATCTCAGTGCATGGCAATTGTTGTTTTTACAGTTTGCTGTTGTACAGTTGTCTGCTGTGCAGTTGATATTCAAGAATGACATGTATTTCTTCTGGTATTTAAAAGCCCTTCCTATAAAGATCTCCACGTATCTGAATTGCCATAAAAAGTTATCAATGGCTCTTGCCCTTGTGCTTGTGGAGCTAAAAAGAGACTATTTTAAAGTGGGATGTAAGGGTCAACAACTCATTCATAGGCATTCAAGTTTCCCATTTCAGGACAGTGACTGGAGTTCCCTTCATCCAAAAGAAATCTTTCTCCCTCTTCCTGACATACAGGGCTTTGTTCATGACTTCACTGTCAAACAGGCGTTTCCATCCGCCTATCTTTTCATGGTCTCTTGCATTCCTCTTGCTGCTTAAGGAGAAGAAGTGACAATGACCCCATCCGCACACCTATTAGCCTTGCTTGGGACCAACTCTCATGTGGCTTTTTTGGTTCTACAGTTGCCTAATACATGATCATTATGCAGCCATTGTGCAAGACTAGATAACTGAATGTTTCTCATTTCCTTTGCATATCTGAGTCATACCTGTTGGAATGTTTGACATTATAGAAGGAGCCTAGCTATTTTACTCATTATGTTTGGATGATTGCACTTTAATATAAGAGAAATATAAGAAATGGTATTAGGCAATCTATATAAATAAAAATTTAACGTTCGTTTGTTGTATTCACAGAACTCAAAAACCACTGGGGAAATTGACACCAAATTTGGACACAAGACACCTAACAACCCAATATATGTCCTTCACTAAAAAAAAAATGATTCTGTCATTTGGGAGTTGTAGTTACTGGGATTTGTAGTTCACCTACAATCAGAGCATTCTGAACCCCACCAACGATGGAATTGTGCCAAACTTGGCACACAGTTCTCCCATGACCAACAGAAAATACTGGGTTTGGAGGGCAGTGTCCTTTGGTTTTGGAGTTGTAGTTCACCTACATCCAGAGATCACTGTGGACTCAATGATGGATGAGGACTAAAATTGTCACAAATACTCAATATGTCCAAATTTGAACACTGGTGGAGTTTGGGGGAAAATAGACCTTGACATTTGGGAGTTGTTATTTCAGGGATTTATAGCTTACTTGCAATCAAAAAACAATCTGAACTCAATCAATGATGGAATTGAACCAAACTTGGCACACAGAACTCCCATGATCAACAGAAAATACTGTAAGGGTTTGGTGGGCATTGACCTTGAGTTTTGGAGTTGTAGTTCACCTACATCCAGAGAGCACTGTAGACTCAAACAATGATAGATCTGGACCAAACTTGGTACGAATACTCCATATGCCCAAATGTGAACACTGGTGGAGTTTGGGGAAAACAGACCTTGACATGAGGGAGTGGTAGTTGCTGGGATTGATAGTTCACCTACAATCACAGCAGGAGGAGGGCTTTTGGTGGAAGGATTCGCTGTCTGTTTCCAAAAAGGGATTTCTAAGACCATCAGAAATATGTGTCTTCTGATGGTCTTTTGCAACTCTTCTGAAACCCCCTTTATGACCCCCCAGGGGTCCTGACCCCCAGGTTGAGAAACCCTGACCTAAACCCATAAGAAAATACAGCACCCAAAGGAAAACTGGGAAGGATAGAGCATTGCTTCTGCTCACCCAAAATGTTGACGGTGATGCTCCTCTGCTTAGGATCCATGTGGCCTCCAGCTCTGAAGTCTGCCCTCCTTGGTACACAGCAAGATCTTGTGCAATGAAGACCAGAGGGGCAATAATTAAACCTTAGATTCAACAGTTGTGGTGGTGCAAGTATTCCAGAACATGGTGTGGTAGATCACCTCACAGGATATTAGTCATCAAGCATTTAAGGATGAGTTATGTGTTGTGGCTTTATTACCAATGGTAGCTCAAAATACATTTTTCTTAATAACTAGAATGCAAGGCCATCTGTGTATCAAGTTGTTCTATGGTCTTAAAAAGAATGCAGGGCTGCTCTTTTATTGTATATAGATAATTTGATTTGGAGGCCAGGAGGAGTGATGTTAACAGACACCAATTTATATGCATTATTTTGTTTTATGAGAGTAACAATAGCAGTCTTTTAAGGTAAGCCTAGCCAAGGTTGGGACTCCAAGGTTGCTGTTACAAGTAGTTTATTCCAGAATTAAAACCTGAGCAGAAGTGTTGTCAGATCAGTTACACTTGGCCAGTACTGATTCTTCACCTGTTTAGAGGAAGTCTCACTTGCTCAACTGCGCCATGATTTAGCGAAGTGAGAGCTTCACTCATTTGCATGAAGGACACTAGCAACAGTGTCTTCCGCCCAGCTAGAAGAAATAGGGAAAACAATAAAAAGCTATTTGGTCTATGAAGCTTATCTATTCCAATGAACATTGCCTCCAGGCAGGCATATAATTAAACAAGGAAGACTAGTAGATGATTGATATATTCTTTTAAGCATATGCAGAGGCACACTGAAGCCAGAAGTATTCTCATAAACAACACACAAGCCCTATGAATCAAGGCTGGACCATAGCTTTAAAATATGTCACTCCTTTGAATTAGGTCTTTCCAAGCATTTAGAAAGTTCATCACCTTTGAAAAGGTTTAGTATACAAAAGGGAGTTTTCTGTTGTTTAAGTAGAGCAAAATGTTTTATGATTTAAAAAATGTAAACACATGATTAACTTTTAGTGGAAAATCTCAGAGTCTATCATTAAATTTAAATTTCAAGCTATGTCGAATGTTTATTACAGAACACTATGGTATTTGGTATTCTTTTTGCATTTTAAACTGTAAAGCAGCATTGTAAGGTTTTTTGTTACTATGTATTTATTTACGACATTTATATGCTGCCCTTCTCACCCCGAAGGGGACTCAGAGCGGCTTACAAGGTATATATTACATACATATTATATATATATATATATATATATATATATATGTGTGTGTGTGTGTGTGTGTGTGTGTGTTAGTTTATAGCAAAAATAAATATATCAGCATAGTACAATATCAGCATTAAATATTGCTATATTGCACCATACCACTATATCGTAATATTATTAGTAATATTCCATGTAATATAAATATATAATTATAATATCATTATTATTATATTATATTATTATAATATTATTATATTATATTATATTATATTATATTATATTATATTATATTATATTATATTATTAGAATAGCACAGGAGACAAGGTGGTATTGTCCCCTGGCCCCCTCTCTCTTCACTCTGGCCCAGAGCAACAATTGGTGCTGGGGAGAGGGGTCTCCAGCTGATGGCATATCCAGGAAACTATGTACAATCAGTTTGGCTTCATTCTATAGTGACCCTTCTTCAAGTTTTGTTAACTGTGTCTTCCTATGTATAATCAGTTCATAAGCAATGCATTCTTTCTCTTTTACTGTTGTTATCTTTCTGCAGTGACCTCTTTTCCCATGGCAGTAACATTGGGAAAAGCTGAGGCTGTAGGAAAAGAGGAGAATCACATATGAGATGGGTGCATTATTATAAGGCAGTTTAATCATAATCCTGTTTTATTGTTGATAAGAGGCTATTTATTTATTTATTTATTGCATTTCTATACCACTTTTCTCACCCCTGGGGGGACTCACAGCAGTGTACAACAGAATAAATGGCAAAAACTCAATGCCAAACATACTATAAAGCCATACATAACATATCTAAACCGGGAACATATAACTATGAAATAAAACCATTAAAAACTATACAAAAAACATCAAACATGGACATAAAACATATTGGACATATTCAACATATAACTAAGGCACAGCAATGGCATTTATACCTATCTAGCTAGTGAGTTCTTGGCTAAGAGATGATAATTTGACTTTTGCCACCATAAATCATTTTAGACCATCAGCACTTAATTTGAAATGTCAACACGGGGTATAATGATGGTGTTCATAGACGAAAAAGACAGAAATCATATGAAAGTGAAAAACTGCAAATAAAGAAATTGCTCGGATTTTTACCCTCTAGGAAATTCTAGGTCTTCCAGTATGACTGTCAGCTTCTACTAGAAACTGAACTGAAAATTACATTGGAGGAGGAGATAATTCTAGAGAGATATTCTCACTAGAAGTCTCTAGATTAGTGTTTCTCAACCTGGGAGTCGGGACCCCTGGAGGGGTCGCAAAGGGGTGTCAGAGGGGTCACCAAAGACCACCAGAAAACACAGTATTTTCTGTTGGCTATGGAGGTTCTGTGTGGGAAGTTTGGCCCAATTCAATTGTTGGTAGCAGGCATGTAGCCGGGGGGGGGGGGGCCTCGGGGGGCTTCAGCCCCCCCCGAAATTCTCATGGTGGTTCGCGAAAAGGCCTTACTGGTGCATTATTTAAACTGTTATGTTTATTCATATCATGATCTGATCACCATACTCAATATATCCCATATGCATGGGGGTATTGGGGTAATGATACAAAAGGTTTGCTAGGCTAGACCCTCTTTCACTCAGACTCAGCCCCCCCGAAACTCCCCCCCCCCGAAACCTCCCCTGAAAAAAATTCAGCCCCCCTCCCCCCGAAACGAAATCCTGGCTATGGGCCTGGTTGGTAGGGTTCAGAATGCTCTTTGATTGTAGGTGAACTATAAATCCCAGCAACTACAACTCCCAAATACCAAGGTCTATTTTCCCCAAGCTCCACCAGTATTTACATTTGGGCATATTGAGTGCTTGTGCCAAGTTTGGTCCAGATTCATCATTGTTTGAGTCCACAGTGCTCTGTGGATGTTGGTGAACTACAACTCCCAAAACTCAAGGTCAATGCCCACCAAACCCTTCCAGTATTTTCTGTTGGTCATGGGAGTTCTGTGTGCCAAGTTTGATTCAATTCTATTGTTGGTGGAGTTCAGAATGCTCTTTGATTGTAGGTGAACTATAAATCCCAGAAATGACAAAATCAACCCTCCCACCAATCCCACCAGTATTCAAATTTGGGTGTATGGGTATTTGTGCCAAATTTGGTCCAGTGTATGAAAATACATCCTGCATATCAGATATTTACATTACTATTCATAATAGCAGCAAAATGACAGTTATGAAGTAGAAATGGAACTAATTTTATGGTTGGGGGTCACCATAACATACAGAAGCGTATTAAGGAGTCATGGCATTAGGAAGGTTGAGAACCACTGCTCTAGATCCAGCATGACTGTCAGAAGTTGACCATAGAATCACACTGTAGGACCCTAGAGATTGCAAGAAAGAAAATTCAATTGAATCTATATGTAATCAGATGCCTCCAGACATTGGAGATGAAAAAAGGGGAAGGCCTTTACCTTATCTGTATTGTATATTGTTGTTCATTGTCTAAAAAGGCATTGACCGTTTGCCTTACATGTGTACTGTAATCCACTCTGAGTCCCTCCGGCAAGATAAAGTGGAATATAAAGTATGTTGTTGTTGTTGTTGTTGTTGTTGTTGTTGTTGTTGTTACTACTACTATCAAATCTGCAAAAATCAAAACTGCAAATGTGGAGGAAGAATATATTTTATTTTTTATCCTTTCACATGTACTTGGCGGGGGGAAAAAACAGTTCTGAGTTTCTCATTACAGCACAACCCGTATATCTACAGAGAATATATTTCAGGACACACACTTTGATTATCTGAAATTGGATAATATTGGATAATACTGGGCTGAAACTGGATGATATTGGGCTGGAAACATGCCATAGAATTATACTGGAGGAACTAGAGAAGCTCTCAATCACTTCCGAGGGGGGTATTTTTTGGAGTGTGGGTTAGTGAAACCAATCATATGAAATCTATGGATAAGGAGTCATGCTGTATTAAAAAATTACCCATTTCTGCAGTCCCACAGCAGGGAGTTGGACTGGATGATCTTTGCGGTTTCCTCCAACTTTAGAATTCATCATTTAAATATCACTCCGACGTTTTAAGATGGCCAAGATTAGAGATAAGTGTTTCCCTGGAAGAGGTTTGCAAGCAGTTTTCAGTTATGCCAGAATTACATCAGAAGTTCTCTGCGTTGAATTCTGTGAAGAGGAAAAAAGTTCGACAGGTCATCGAACACATGCAGAATGCCATTACTTCACACGCTGTTAAGTCGAAGGAGGAGGGAATGGCAAAAGTTCCATAAAACCTCTTGGCATCTTTCTATTAAAAATATCCATTACATTGCAGACGTTTGACAGATTGTTCCAGTTCTAAACAGGGCATGTAGTTGGGCGGTGGCAGTCGGTTTAACCCCTACAACTAAGTGATGAAGCCTATTTGTTACCTGTCTTGACGAGAGGAGGGTAACATACATTTATTATCATAGTTGTTATTAAAGTCAAATACATCTATAGATATCAAATGGACTATATAAAAATGAAATTATAGTAATGAAAAGATAAACATCTGCACATTCACATTACAGTTATCCCCAGCTGAGTAACGATAGTTCATTGTTTTTTGAAATTGTACCAAAATCAAAATTGCCTTCCAGTGAGATTTTATCTGCTGTCAATATTGTTCATCAGCATCATATGCCATGCTCGCTCTCACCAATACTTTGAAAATAGGAAACTGTAATAGTTTCTGATACTTTGTTATTAAAATTTGTGCTGGAGTCCACACCTTTTCAATTAGATATCGGTATTTCTTCCACTTTAATATACCTCACAGGAAGCATATAGGGCCTTATGATCCTGTTTCTACTCCATGGCTTCTAGCCACATTCCTCCTTTTCTGTTGCTTTATAAAAGGAATATTCCTCTGAAATATAACTTATATCACCTAGTATTTATTAGTGTTCTGCCATTCAGGTTTTCACTTCACTTCACTTCACTTTATTTCTTAATTAGTCGCTCTCTACCAAGGTGCTCCGAGCGACTTACAATTTAAAATAGCATTTACATAATATAAAAGCATTCAACATAAAAACATACAACAGTGACTATTTGACAAATTAGATCTGATCACTCTACTTAAATGCACAACCAAACAGCCAAGTCTTGAGCGCCTTTACAAAAGGTCGCAACTCCGACATTGCTCTAATATATGGAGGCAATGAGTTCCACAGAATTGGAGCACAGGTCGAAAAAGCTCTATGCCGTGTAGCTTCCAGGTGTACCTCCCTAGGGCCTGGTATGTAGAGGAGATTTTCCTGGGTGGATCGAGGTAACCACTGATGGAGAAAAGGAATGAGGCGGTCCCTAAGATATAAAGGTCCTTGGCCATTTTGAGCTCTAAATGTCAGGATCAGTATCTTGTAAGAGATCTGATGTTCTATTGGTAGCCAATGCTGTTGTTGTAGAATCGGTGTAAGATGGGATCCTATAGATGATCCCGCTAGCAGCCTGGCCGCCGCATTTTGGACCATCCGAATCTTCTGAGTTATTGACTTCGGAAGGCCGGCATATAAGGCATTGCAATAGTCCAACCTAGTGGTGACTGTTGCGTGGATTACTGTTGCCAATGTTTCTTCCGAAAGGTAGGATGCCAATTTCCTTGCCTGGCTAAGATGAAAAAAGGCCTCCTTACTTATGGCAGTGATCTGGGCCTCCATCGTCAGCAATGAGTCCAACACAACCCCAAGGCTTTTAACAGTGGAAGACCTTGCTTAGTTTCAAAGATCAGCTAGGATCTGGTGCCTTTATGGTCTTTAATAAGTTGCACCATCAGCCCCCTGCCAGAGGTTGCAGGACCCCCATGAAAAGAGAAAAACCACAAAAATCCTCCACCCAATTTTCTACCTGTAAAAAAAGTATTGGACTGGTGAGGTAACTGTGTCTTGCCACACATGCACATATTCCCTGCTCCCTCACTTAGAGAGGGAGCAGGCAGAAGGAGAAAAGGGACATTCATCATATTCCTTCCCACTCTTCTGTTGACATGAATGAGTGAACACACATGTTCCCCCTCTTCTTATTTCATCACTTTCCCGAGCCCATGTGAGTGCCCTTCTCCTAGCCCATCTTTGCCATGTGTGAGTCAATGAATGCATCTTCCTTTCCTCCCCTTCTGCAAGGACACATGTGCCCTTGCTCCTCCTGCCCCATTTCCTTCCTACTCTCTCCCATGTGAGTGAGAGACTGTACAAATGCTCCCTCCTCTCATCCTCTCCTCTCCCTCCATCTACACAAGTGAGCAAGGGAATGTGCATGTGGCTAATTGAAGTCCCTGTTATAAATAATGTTGCGCGGCAGCAAAGGCAGTGGCAAATACAGTAATCGAATCCACAAATACAAATGTGGAGGCTGTTGTAACTTTATCATACAGTTCATATTTATGTTCTCTCCAGTTTCTTTTTGGTGCTTAACTTAAGTCTCTTTTAGTCTCCTCACTTTAACCCTGTTTATATTGACCATTTAATGCAGTTTGCAGCTAGCTTCAAACTGTGGCAACCAAACAACAAACTCCCAGAAAATCACACAAAAGAAAGCCCTCAATGTGCATCAGTGCTCTGTGGTTTATGTAGTCACAATCCGAGCATCTACTCGCTCCCAGGATTTCTATGTGGTCATTTGCACAGTGAAACCACTTTCTTTAATAGCCGTTTCAAACTACATGTGAATGGAACCTTTGTGTAAGAATTACGGAAACTGAAAAAGGATCCCCAATTTAAAAAAACCTTGAAATCTAGGACTAGGACTAAATAGGTCTATTTCTAAATCCATGCATAGCCAAGAATTTACTGGATGATTTTACTCTTTCGGCATCAAAGGGATGCTATGGGGATAAAATGTTTGTAGTGTGGGCATTTAAAAGAGCTTTGTGTTTCTTAAAGCAAAGAAGAGATAAAGATGATATACATACAAGAACAGATTTGAAGGACTAGATTTAGTAAACAGAGTCCCAAAAGAACTATGGACAGAAGTCCGCGACATTGTTCAGGAGGCGGCAACAAAGTACGTCCCAAAGAAAAAGAAAACCAAGAAGGCAAAATGGTTGTCTGCTGAGACACTGGAAGTAGCCCAAGAAAGGAGGAAAGCAAAAGGAAACAGGGATAAGGGGAGATATGTCCAGTTAAATGCTCAATTCCAGAGGTTAGCCAGAAGAGATAAGGAACTATTTTTAAATAAGCAATGCATGGAAGTGGAAGAAGACAACAGAATAGGAAGGACAAGAGACCTCTTCCAGAAAATTAGAAACATTGGAGGTAAATTTCAGGCAAAAATTGGTATGATAAGAAACAAAGATGGCAGGGACCTAACAGAAGCTGAAGAGATCAAGATAAGGTGGCGAGACTATACAGAAGATCTGTATAGGAAGGATAATAATATTGAGGATAGTTTTGACGGTGTGGTGAATTAATTAGAACCAGACATCCTGAGGAGTGAGGTTGAATGGGCCTTAAGAAGCATTGCTAACAACAAGGCAGCAGGAGACGACGGGATCCCAGCTGAACTGTTTAAAATCTTAAAAGATGATGCTGTCAAGGTGATGCATGCCATATGCCAGCAAATATGGGAAACACAAGAATGGCCATCAGACTGGAAAAAATCAACTTCTATCCCCATACCAAAAAAGGGAAATGCGAAAGACTGCTCAAACTTCCGTACAGTGGCCCTTATTTCACATGCCAGTAAGGTAATGCTCAAGATCCTGCAAGTCCGGTCTCGATAAAATAGTAAAGAGTAGAGACATCAGACTGGCAACAAAGATCCGCCTAGTCAAAGCCATGGTATTCCCTGTAGTAACCTACGGATGTGAGAGCTGGACCTTAGGGAAGGCTGAGCGAAGGAAGATAGATGCTTTTGAACTATGGTGCTGGAGGAAAGTTCTGAGAGTGCCTTGGACTGCGAGAAGATCCAACCAGTCCATCCTCCTGGAAATAAAGCCTGGCTGCTCACTGGAGGGAAGGATACTAGAGACAAAGTTGAAGTACTTTGGCCACATCATGAGGAGACAGCAAAGCCTAGAGAAGACAATTATGCTGGGGAAAGTGGAAGGCAAAAGGAAGAGGGGCCGACCAAGGGCAAGATGGATGGATGGCATCCTTGAAGTGACTGGACTGACCTTGAAGGAGCTGGGGGTGGTGACGGCCGACAGGGAGCTCTGGCGTGGGCTGGTCCATGACGTCACGAAGAGTCGGAGACGACTGAACGAATGAACAACAACAACATACATCTTGCTTTACACTACTTTTTGGTGAGACCAAGGCCTTGCAAAACAATACACCATGAAAGCCTTTCATTCCAGAAATAATTTGGATCTGCCATCCAAATATTGTGAATTTTTTTAGTAGATAAAAAACTCATTTGTCTCCCATACTGCACTTCAGTGGATTAAAAACATCCCCTAAGGTTCTCATTCTTGATAGAATTTGTTCTACAAGAGAGTATAGTTTTTGCAAGGCTTATTTAACAGCTGCATCCTGAGCATTATTCATGAGGAAGGGGTGGAGAGGGGAAAGTTAATGCTTTGTTAGTAGAGAATTTCCTGATTTTTACCTAGGTTGCTGGAATAAGCTAAAACTAAAGGGTAAAAACCATAGCACATCATTCTGTGGAGTTCGGAAAAACATAAAATTCCCCCAAAGCATCTATCAAAGTGATTTCAATCCAATGATCTGGTACAAAGTCAAAAGATGTAAGCTGTTCTAATCCAATGCTTTCAGCTGCTTAAGATCCAGCCTCCACAGCTAGTTGCCAGGGCCTGGCTGACAAATTCTTCAAAGCACCAGAGCAAGAAAGCCCAGCAGTGCCTAGCGACAGAGCCCTTCTGAGGTTTGCAAACTGACAGCTGTTTGCTTTGGGTTTATATACTACAAAAACAATTCGGGTGGCGAAAAGCATAAATGGCACCATGTTCCAGTCCAGGAGGCTTTTTTTTATTACAATGAATTTAGCTTTGGGCAAGCTGCCAGCATTGGCTTATTTTCTGACAAGAAATTCACTGACTCTGCATATTTCCCGCCCCCTTCCCCCTGAAATAGGAAGCATCATTTGCTCTGCGAGATTCATCGAATGCATAGCTGCACACAGAAGAAGTTTATAATAATGTGAATTATTCATTTCATTTATAGAAGATGTTAAAAGTTTTGCTCCTCTGTTTCACGGGTCATTTTAAATACTGTTAACCATGTAGCATGTTTTCATTACCAGTTAGTCTTGTTTCAGGATGTTACATACAGTGCCTGATATGCATATCAATAGGAATGGAAGAAACAATATTAATAAGGAATAACAGATGTTTGCAGACGTATATCTGTTTATTTATTTATTATTCGAACTTATATGCCGCCACTCCCCTGGGGCTCGGAGCGGCTTACAAGAACAGGCTAAAATCTAACACAATTTAAAAACAATTTAAAACAATTTAAAAACAGCAATATCAAAAATCAAAGGCCTGTCGAAACAGATATGTCTCACATGCCCTGCGGAAAGCTGACAAGTCCCGCAAGGCACGGACTTCAGGTGGCAGAGTACTCCAGAGTGATGGTGCTACTGCTGTGAAGGCTCTGCGTCTGGTTGCTGTTAGACGCAAGGTCTTGACACTGGGAATTTCCAATAGATCTTGGTCCTCAGAGCGGAGGGATCTCTGGGGTTGGTAGGGGGTGAGGCAGTCCCTCAGGTACATCGGCCCCAGACCATGCAAGGCCTTAAAGGTGAGTACCATCACTTTGAAAGTGATCCAGTGCTCAATTGGTAACCAATGCAACTGCAGTAAGATTGGTGTTATGTGGCATCTCATCAGAATTCCCGCAAGAAGCCGAGCAGCTGCATTTTGTACCAACTTGAGCTTCCGGATCACCAACAGAGGAAGGCCAATGTAGAGGGCGTTACAGTAGTCCAGTCTTGAGATGACCGTGGCCTGGATCACCGTAGCTAGATCGTCCCTGGACAGGTAGGAGGCCAGCCGTCTAGCCTGCCACAGATGAAAAAAGGCGGTTCTGCTAACGGCGGAGACCTGGGCCTCCATCGTCAGCAGAGGGTCCAAAAGGGCTCGCAGACTCTTTACCAATGATGATGGGTGTAGCGCCTCGCCATCCAGGGTAGGCAGCTGGATATCCCCACTGCCCGGTCGACCCAGCCATAGGATCTCCGTCTTTGCTGGATTCACCCTCAACCTGCTGACACGCAGCCATCCAGTAACGGCCTCAAGGCACTGATGGAAACAATCGGGTACAGAGTCCGGTCGGCCTTCCATCCTCAGCACCAGCTGAGTGTCATCAGCGTACTGGTAACACTCAAGCCCAAAACCTCGAACCAGCTGAGCAAGTAGTCGCATATAAATGTTAAACAACATAATACAGGGAGCCCCAGGCACAGTGGGTTAAACCCCTGTTCCGGTAGGACTGAAGACCGACAGGTCGCAGGTTTGAATCCGGGGAGAGGCAAATGAGCTCCCTCTATCGGCTCCAGCTCCTCATGCGGGGACATGAGAGAAGCCTCTCACAAGGATGATACAAATATTAAAAATCATCCGGGCGTCCCCTGGGCAACGTCCTTGCAGACGGCCAATTCTCTCACACCAGAAGCGACTTGCAGTTTCTCAAGTCGCTCCCGACACGACAAAAAAAATCATAAAAAATCCCACCTGCATCGCAAGCGCGATTGGTGGGGACGAGGGACAGGGCCTTCTCGGTGGTGGCTCCTCGACTCTGGAACTCACTCCCCAAGGACAGCAGGCATGCCCCAACGTTGGCAGTCTTTAGAAGGAGCTTGAAAACGTGGCTGTTCCAGTGTGCCTTCCCAGAATAAGGAAACTCCAAGCAATATGTCCCAAATGCACTTTACCAGAGATGTAGAATTGCCTGCACGCCCCTCTTATCCCTAAAATATCCATCCTATTTTACCTGATCATGCCCAGCACTTTTTAAAGATTTTAAGTATTACATTTGGCCCTGCCATAGGTTTTAATGCGCCGCGGTGTTATTGTAAAGGGTTTTTTTGCTTTGTTTATGAGGTTTTTTTATTGTTGTTGTGTTTTTCTGATGCATTTGGGCTCGGCCTCTTGTAACCACACTGAGTCCTTCGGGAGATGGTAGCGGGCTATAAATAAAGGATTATTATTATTATTATTATTATTATTATTATTATATACAAAGCACCATCTTTTCAGAACATTTAAAAAGTTGTTCGTATTTGTTGTGAACCGCTGTGAGTCGCCTTCGGGCTGAGAACAGCGGTATTTAAGTAAGGTAAATAAATAAATAAATAAATAAAGTTATCCTCTCATCTGTAGAAATCCTCTCATCTATGGTGGAGGCTCCTTCTTTGGAAGCTTTTAAACAGAGGCTGGATGGCCATCTGTCAGGGGTGATTTGAATGCAATATTCCTGCTTCTTGGCAGGGGGTTGGACTGGATGGCCCATGAGGTCTCTTCCAACTCTTTGATTCTATGATTCTATGATTCTATGATCTGTAGAAATCAATCTGATTTACAGTCTTCTGGAAGTACTTCGTTTTCTTGTTTTTCTCAGCCTGTTGTGATAAAGCTGGGTGTAAAATTCGACTGTGGATAATGAGATCGTGCTTTACTTCCTGTGCTTGGGTGATAGGACCTCAAGTTGGCAGCTTATAGAGCTTATATAGAAAAAGATGCAAAAGGTTTACTGTGATAAGGATTACCCTCAGGATGTGGGGAGATGGGCAACTAGTTTGCTGGTATTACTGCTAGATGGATAGAAGAAAGAGACACAGTACAAGCTTGTCAGATTTTATCGTTGGTCATACAGCTGTCTAGCTATGGAATTATTTTATAGCATTTTGATAAAAAGATTTTTACTCTGATATGAATGTGCCCTGAAACACTCAGCTTTATCTTTCTAGGTGATTGCTCACCCTAAAGAGGATGCGCAAGATACGCTACTCTCAGTGGAACTGGACTTCCTGTAGTGACAGATGTCAGTTCTTGATTGTAAGTTGCAGCGGCAGACTGCAGGCACAGAGTGAGGGAAAGAGGCTGCCTATCAGGCAGGGGTGACCCGTCATGGGGATTGGAGGCTTTGTAAGAGAGTAGTATTTGACAATGCAGCAGGGCCCTTTTGGTCCAGGCTTATGTTTTTGAGATAAGAGTGAAAATTATGGCAATCTCTCTGCTAAACCTTTTGAATGATCCATGTTATTAGATGTTATTTTTAAGATTATTATTTTTGTTATTGTAATTATTCATAGCATATATATCCAGCATTGCTCAGGTATATGTTTTATGATTATATTTATTAGAAATACTCATTGTTAGCTTTACAATTTTAGGGGTGGTTCAATCAGAGAGGTGAAGAAAAATACAGGGTGAGGCAGCATAACTTCCTTTTTTCAAAACTTAATAAAGCCCATTGTATGAATCAGAAATGTTTATTATTTTTTATAATGTAGGTGCATACCTAAAGTTTTGTTTTACGTAGTTTTGAAGATCAAATTAGGCAGGTGACGTCCCCCATTCCTCCATTCTCCATACACTGAGTAAATCGATGTCTGGCGTTTGTCATGACTCTTGCCAGCATAGCAGGCGTTATGTTGGCAATTTCTTCCTGGATGTTGGTCTTCAAATCTTGTAGGGTTCTTGGACGGTTCACATAAACACAGGACTCCAAAAAACCCCATAGAAAAAAATCACAAGGGGCCAAATCTGGAGAGCGGGCTGGTCACTCCAAATCTGCTCGAAAAGTAGGCCTCAATGGCAAAAGCATGCTCCTCACTGTTCCAGCGCATGATGGCGACAGAACTGTGTCAGGACAAAACTTTATACTCCCGCTCTCGAACGAGACCACTAGTGTTCTGCTACGTCTTCAACCGACTGAATGGTGTGCATTTTAAAAAAAGGAAGTTATCCTGCCTCACCCTGTATCTACAGCATCCCAGAGACGTTGTCATGGCTTCACAACTTGCCTTCCTTCCACCCAGCCTACTGAGGTCCTAGTGTTTACTTCTGGCCAAGGACTCTGAACACTACATCAAATTAGAGTCACATTGGCTGGTAGCCTGCCATTGCAGAATTTGCAAGGGCTTCTGAGGACACATGAGATTTCAGATGTTGTGGGAACCCTGGGAGCCCATGAGAAGCCTTTGTCTTGTATGAAGGGTATCTTTACCAAATGTGGTCCAGGTCCATCAAACCATGTATGGACTTTTGATGTACAAGCATACATGCATATTTTCACTTTTATTCATATAGATGATGATGATGATATTATTATATAGATTATATTGTTATTATAATAATTCTGTATATAAACTCGACTTTTCCACTGCTGGAAAGTTACAATAATATATTATATTCTGCTTTGCTCAGGTTAAAGCATCAAATTGTGCTGTGCCTGCCCCTTCCACACACATTGTTCCCCTAGGGAAACATATCCAAAAGGAATGCAAACTGGACTGTCCATGCTTTGTTTCTGCCCATTTTGAATTTCTAATCTATTAGATGTATACACTATTTCATTTTTGTGGATTGGATTCAAATGATTCGGAGGATTCAGTTGTTGAATATATGAAAACAAACCTTGTGTGGGGCAGCCGAAGCCTTAGCCAGAATAAATTACAACAACTGGATCTTTTCAGCTAATGGGGGCTAATAATGGGGAGCAGTGGGGCTGAGTGGCACTTTACGTGAGACAAAGGCATGTGGACAGGGTAGCCTCACTAATCAGAAAGCTGTGGCTCCTCTTTTGCTTTCTTCCTCAGCAAGCTACCCCACACCTGCTTGAGACAAATGGGAACTTTCTTTCCCAGCAGGACTTTGTGTGGCACAAGCATTGAAGGAGCCTTGGGCTCCCTTCTGGGACATGATGGGAATTGAGGTTTATCTCTCTGTGTGTTTCTCACTTTCTTTCTCAGCCAATCAGAGGTCTAATTGACTGTATCCATCTATTTTCCTCCCTCTTGTGCCATGCGCTTGGGACTTCCACCTTGTGGGTTTTTTTTTAAGAAAAATGTTATGGTAAAAACTTTTAAAATTTCCAAAAAAATTAGTGAAACATTCTAAATGTTGGCAGGCTTGTAGTAGAAGATGTGGCCTATAAGTGAGGCAAGTTCCATGCTGAAAGGCCTAATAATGGCAGAAAAATGAGCTTCTCAAGTTTCCCAGTTGGTGCCAATGGACCGAATCTTTCAAGCATGAAAACAGAAACCCTTCCTGAAGTTCTCTAAAAACAGTGGGCAGCCAAAAACCAGACACCAAAAACAGCCCAGGTTTTTGCCAAAGTGCACACCTTTACTATCTATACCAGGGCCCCTCAAACTTTTTAAATAGAGGGCCAGGTCACAGTCCCTCAAACTGTTGGAGGGCCGGATTATAATTCGAATAAAAAAATATGAATGAATTCCTATGCACACTGTACATATCTTATTTGTAGTGCAAAACCACTTAAAAATACAGTAATTAAAATGAAGAACAATTTTAACAAATATAAACTTATTAGTATTTCAATGGGAAGTGTGAGCCTGCTTTTGGCTGATGAGATAGGATTGTTGTTGTTGTTGTTGTTGTGTGTTTTCAAGTCGTTTCAGACTTAGGTTGACCCTGAGCGAGGGCCGGGTAAATGACCTTGGAGGGCCGCATCCGGCCCCTGGGCCTCAGTTTGAAGACCCCTGATCTATACAGTCATCTAAAGATGTATTTGAAATATAGTATTATGTCTTTATTTGTGGGGCATACATTCCAAGACACCCCCTCCCCTGTGCATATCTGAAACTGAAGATAATAGCAAACTAATATTTTGACTATACTTGGAACAGAAGCATACCATAGAATCACATTGGAGGACCTAGAGAAGCCCACAACCTGTTCTTGGGGAGGCTGGGTGGTGTCTGTGTGAGATAGGGTTTTGGAATGTAGATTAGTGAAACCGTGGATATCAAATCTGTGGATAAGGAGGTTGTACCATTGAATTAAGAACCTACGGCATAAGTTAAACATTCTACCCACAGATAGTGAACCTTAGGCATCCTTTCTTGGAGTTTTTCAGGGAAGTGAAATTTCAAGGTATCTGCACAGAATACATTGAATTATGCCCCCTTCCACACAGCTGAATAAAATCACACATTTTCTGCTTTGAACAGCGTATATATGGCAGCGTAGACTCATATAACCCAGTTCAAAGCAGATATTGTGGATGATCTGCCTTGATATTTTGGGTTATATGGCTGTGTAGAGGGGCCCTATGAAAGGGGAGTAGTGGCTGAATCTTTGTTGCATGGCCTTTAAATAGTTTTCTCACCACCGTACCAGGACTTCAAACCAGTTACCACCACCCTTGACAGGCTCATTTATAAAATTGGATTGGATGCAATTGCTTTTCCACAGAAGACCTGCAGAAAGTAAACAGTCCTGCTTTTCCAGAAGCCATAGTATACATCTGAACTGGTAAATCATGGTTTTCAAGAACCTTTGAAACCTTAGATTGGCAGTGTGGATATGCTGGGAAATTAGTATTAATGTCAAAGCATTGGTATCTCATTCAAATAGAGTTTGTTTTCTTTGAGCCGCCATTTTTGCAAAGAAGTGTCAGATGTCTTTTTTGCTTTTACCAAGAAAAATATATATAATTTGAGAAAATAAAGTGTCTCAGTCTGTTTCAGCTTTATATATCATAAGGGTTCAGCAGAAAAATATTTCCATATTGTGCATCCGTGATGCATTAAAAGTTTTTGACATGTATCCAGGATTACATGAGAAAATCATGATAGGTTGGTATGGTAAATAAGGTTAATAGACTGCAAGAAAGCAACTTTGTACAGTCGACTGCCATGCTAGAATGAACAGTTGGCTGAGGCACGGTAAACATAGTTCCTTCAAGGCCCGAAGGTACAATTATGCAATATATTCACAATGTAAACATTTTACTCAAAGTGATTTTACTAGGCTGAGAAGTAAATAGAAGTTCAATGTGGGAGAATAAATGTAAAACAGCTATGTAAATCAGCTATGTGGGATTGTTAAATATGGAGTAGGTAGAGCGGCTAATTCTTCAGGTTATTTTCAAGCCTAAATCCATAATATTTATTGATGCTTGTGGGAATTCCATTATGCGTCCCTTTGCAACCCTCTCTTTTGTTTAAGAAATGTACTTGTTTTCTGAAGGAAAAATCCTCCCTTCTTTCTAAATATTCTGCATAAGTAAAGTTCCCCTACTTGGAACCATTGCCTTCAAGTCCTGAAATTATAACAGATTAATTTTCTGTCAAGCATCATTCAGATATAAACATTTAATAAATATCATAACATTGGTAATTAGTTGTTTTATCATTCAATTCCCTTAGTTATGTATGAAGTTGTGGAAAGACATTATACTTGTTCTTAAATGGTAGAGAAGACTGTTTCAGGGCCTTTCTACAACTAGAGATGACCTCTTCCGCCCAATATTGGTTCATTTCTATGCACTTAAAGATAGTACTAAATGGAGATATATGGATGGTTTAGGTCAGTGATGGGCAACCTTTTGAGCTTGGTGTGTCAAAATTTGCCAAAAACCTGCGCATATCTTGGGTGGGGTGTCAACTTTGAGAAAAAACAACAACATAATTTTGCAATATTTATAATTTAAATAAGAAAAACGTATATTCCATGCTGAGTTATGGAGTGAACAATGCTCAAATGTGCAGATGTTAAATTTGTAGAGCCTTTTACAAATTTAACGATGGAATTAGATTGGCTCTTATAAGGTGTGCTTCTCTGTATGCGGCCGCATGTGGCCGCGTGTCATCAAAAATAGCCATGCGTGTCAGTGCTGACACGCATGTCATAGGTTCACCATCACGGGTTTAGGTGGATGAATGGAGCATGGAATTACTGTGCCATTCATGTGTTAATGAATAAAAATGTTTTATGCCAATTATTTGGATCTAAGAAACATTTTAAAGGATACACATTGAACACAGTGCACATTCAAGGCTAGAGTTGCAGTTTCCCTCTAAGGAAACACACGCTAAGAGAATGTCTCGTACAAGTTTCAGGATGTTACAGAGACAAACAGGTAGCAGAATCCCCATAATTGCACTTTTGATCACCTCCGCACTTCATCTGTTTAATAAACATTTTAGGTGAGGAAGGCATGGTTATCTATGTTTCTGATGATGGCCAGGCACTACAACTACTGTCAATTCTTTCACCCATAAACCTAAAGTGACTTATTAAGTTACGAAATTATTCATACCCAAAGGTGTGCACATCTTTTTACAGCTCACAGATCATGAACAGAAGTTTAAATCACCTTTAACCTCTTGACACATTCTGATGGAAATATGGTCTGAAATATTTGCTATGCACTCTGTTGCTGAAAAGGGAGAAAACTGTTATAAATGTAACCTGCAGCATTAACAACCACTGGGATTTTTCTGTAAATGGTTGTGTTTATTAACATATTTTGTAGCAAAATATCTGACTTGTAAAATGCAAAGATGGATTGGCAGGGGCGGCTCAACCCATTACGCAAAGTAAGCATTTGCAGTATAGTTGATTTTGCCCAGGGGCGCTCTTGACGGAAAATAGACCTTGACATATGCGAGTTGTAGTTACTGAGATGTATAGTTCACTTACAATCAAAGAGCATTCTGCACTTCACCAATGATGGAATTGAACCAAATATGGCACACAGAACTCCCAGTGATTGGTTGGGGGGGGGGGCGTACCAAAATACTGTTTGCTTACAGTCGAAAATTACCTAGGGCCGCCTCTGTGGATTGGCCTAGTGTAGTTGTAAAACTAAATTGCCATCTGTCTAATTTCTTTTATTCTCCCATCTTTAGCAAGGTAGGATGCGGTCTGTTTCCCACTAACCAAGGAGTAGGTTCACCAAATTCCTGTGTTTTTTGTGATTTTATAGTGTGCCTATAGTTTACATAGGGATCAAGAAAGAGTAGAAATGTCATGTCTTCTCAAATTCAGTTTGCAATTTTACAGTGGCTTTTTACCATTATGCTGCCCTTGGCTTCCTCACATAATATCTACTCGGTCTACGTTGCTGAGTTGGCCCAGCTACCATTTTTGAAGTGGTTGGTGTTGACTTTCCTCCTCTCTGATGTGGATTTTGAAACTATTGCTAACAGATAATGTAATTGGTTACAGTTGTCAAAAAAAATTCACACTCTATATCAGGGGTCTTCAAACTTTTTAAACTGAGAGCCACATCACAGGCCCTCAAACTGTTGAAGGGCCGGATTATAATTTGAAAAAAAATCATGAATGAATTCCTATACACACTGCATGTATCTTAATTGTAGTGTAAAAAATTAGGTTGACCCTGAGCGAGGGCCGGGTAAATGACCTTGGAGGGCCATATCTGGCCCTCGGGCCTTAGTTTGAGGACCCCTGCTCTATATTGACCACATACTTCTACCCATCCATTTCTCAAGTAGTGTAAAACACCTGGAGAACTATGTTTATGGTCTATTCATATTTATTTAGCAATTAAAAGCTATTTTTTTGTATAACAGTGTGAATGTTGAAGATGAATGTTCCAATATCTGCTCGACCACACTGGCTGATGTTGGGCAAGTCACCCTCTCAGTTTAAGAGGAAGGAATGTTAAACATTTGGATAAATCATGCACAGAAACCCCTTGGATAAGGCAACGTCATCCTCATCTCCTATCACATTCTAAATATGACTGGGAAAAAAATCTGTCAAATACCATTCCAGGAAATAATTCAAGCTTGTGCTTTGTCAGCCTAATTTTCTCTGAGTTGGGTGCCGAGCAGAAACAGATCACTTGAGCATACTGCATTATGTAACACTTTTTAATTGTATATATACAGAGGATAAGAAGAGCACTTATTTTTCTGTATTTCATTTTATATTTTATTCAGCATTAAGACCAATATCTTTCCATAATTAAGTGTATGTGGGTGAAAAGTTTGTTCCCGGTTAAAAGTGGAACACATGTCACTTTTTATAAAGGCACATACAAGTCTGGCCAAAGGGCGTACAATGCACTTTGGTTTTCATTTGGGGGGGAAAATAGTTATGGCAACAAAGTGTTAAACATTAAGTCGAAAGCCCAATCAAAGTATCTTCACTTGCATGTTTATTAAATAATTTCCATATAATTGTGACAGTAATGGGCAATATTTCTTGATGGCAGTTGAAATATGTATAGCGTATATAATATTTTCCTGCATATTCATTGTATGCTTCAATAATACTGAAAGAACTGTTGTTGTCAATTATATAACTCCTTCTATAGAGTACACAAAAGTTTAATTCAGTTTTTGATGCTTATATGTTTGGATTTTTATATTTTTTCTGCCTCCCATAAATAGAATGACTGGTTTATCTATTTAGAAACACAGCCCTCCTCTCTTTCCCCTCCTCTTTGTTTAGGAACAGATCTATTCTGGGACTATAGCATGTGCTTGAATTCTTATTTCAACTGCCTTATCTTGATTTCAGCCATCTGCTGCAGTCTCCCAACAGTGAATGTACTGGTTGTAGCTAAATAACTGCTATTGCCCACTACTTTGCACATTTCACTAGTCACTAAACTTTAGATGTATTTTCTTCCATTTTGTAACAACTTTTGAAGGTCTTCAATTTGCAAGGTTCAACCTTTTACAAACACCAAAGTGAAAATGGCCTGTGCTTATACTCACAAAGGATCTCAAATGTATGCAAAGTCCTGATTGTTCAACACAGCAAGAAAATTCACTTTCACAGTCAACAAGTCATCTTACTCAGTAGAACACAAAAGTTAAATGGTCTGTAATTTCAATATTAGCAAGGAAAATACAGTACAAATTACTAAAAAATACTAAAATATAGAATTGTTTTCAGACATCCTTGCTACATGAATAGCAGCAGTCACCTGAAATTTGAAACTTTTAATAAAAAGTTCTTAAATATAAATTATATGGCAAATGTACAATACATTGCTTATTCAGTCTTTTAATCCAGTGTTCTGCAGTAAGCCAGCAACCATTACAGTTGCCTGTCTTTGTGAGAAGAAACCCCCAACCACCCCCAAGTCGATCTTTTCCCTTAGTATCATGAATGCGAATGGTCTGAATCAGGTATACCACTGTCCCTGTAGCTTCTGTTACTGCTGCTTTCACTGTGGTTGTTCTTGTACAGGTTCATTCCATTTGGTGGGAATATGGTGTGTATTACAAACTCCTCCTTGGACACTTGTTCGTTGTTCAGAGAGATCATCTGAAAAGACGTCTCTCTGATTTCCAAGATGGAGTTGTCCTTCTTAGTTCCAGCTTCCGCATAATCATCTTTTCTCCTCCGCCCTTTGCTGTATGTACAGTTTCTTGAGAACAAGGATCCATTCCTATGGACATACCAGCAGACTAACGCAAGCAGTGCTATCGCTACTAATGCCACTGCACCTCCTATGATGGCGGCTAAGGGCAAGTTGGAGTTTTTGTAGGGCTCTTTCTCTTGTTCATGGTTCAGGGTTGTGGTAGGGTTGTACATTTTAAGGGGTGCAGTTTCAGTCTCTATACAAACAGGGGTTTCGTCGGACATATAGATGTTACTGGTTTCCATAGGAACCATGCATACACGATAGGGTGAGTCTGGCTCAAGAGCCGTGAGCAGATAGTCGTTCCGGTCTCCTGTAACAATTGTTTCAGTTATAGATCCAAAGGCAGGGCTATGACCCATTTTGAGCCAGCTAAGTCTTAAAGCAGTCATGGGTAGTGCAACTTTCCAAGAAATATGAATAGTTTCAGTGCTTACAGATTTTACAACAATGGTAATGATTTCTTGTACTGGGGTAGCGGTTGTCCTGTAGTTTCTGCGTGGATTTGGAGTCTTTATTTCAGGTGATTTGGTGACAGAAACTGACCAGTGTCCTTCTATAGGGTATAAAGTGTTTGGTACTGAAGCAGTATTTTGGACAGTGCTTACCATCTCATCATCTTTGCAGTCAAATAGGTCGGGGTTGAGGTCTTTGATGGCCATGCCACGCACTTTCTCTGGTGCTTGACACATCAGTCCACGCACATTCACTCTGACAGGCATCGTCTGCAACCAGTCACGAACCCACTTCATTCTGCACCCACAGCGCCAAGGGTTGTTGCGAAGGAACAACTGGGTTATATTGTCCAGGTCATCAAAGACACCCTGAGGTAAATTACTGAGATTGTTGTTTGACATATCTAGCCGATACAACTGTCGTAGGTATGCAAAAGCATTAGATGGTACACGATTTATATGGTTTTCTTGCAGATAAAGCTTTCTCAGGTTGTTGCCTGGCAAATTTGTTGGAGCTGCTGTAAGAGAATTACGGACCAGTGAGAGTTCTGTTAAATTGACTAGGTTCATGAAGACTTTTTCTCCTAATCCATGATTGCTTAAGAGATTTCCATCTAGAACTAGACGTTTCAGATTTGTAAGGTCTTGAAGGGACACCTCCGAAATTGTGGAAATGCGATTATCATCCAAGCGCAGCTCTTCTATTGTTTTAGGCAAGCCCCAGGGAATGGTGCTGAGGTGATTTCGAGAAAGAAAAAGAAGTCTGAGAAAGATATTATCCCGGAAGGCTCCGTCTTCAATGCTAACTGCGGAAACAGAATTATCATCCAAATGCAGCTCTTCCAGATAAGGAATTTGTGACAGGGAGTCATAAGTAATTGTCCTTATGTTGTTTTCTTGTAAATGCAATTCCTTGACAAACTTGGGGAGGTTGATGGGGAACTCATCCAAACTGTTGTGGTATAAATAAATTCTCTCCACTTTGATCAAGGTTTTCAGGTCAGATGGAATTCCAGCATTATTAATTTGATTATTCTGAAGGTAAAGGGTTGTAGCATCCGCTGGAATCCCAGCAGGGATCGATGTCAAGTCACGATCGTTGCAGTAAATGAATCCTGCATCACAGCGGCAAACTGAGGGGCATGATTTGGCACTGACAAAGTGAGGTGCCATTTTGAGCAACAGCCCTATCTTTGTCCAAATTAGGATGAAGTTCCAGCTTACACTGATCATGGTCGAGGTGCAGTGAGGTCCACACACACAGGAGCTTTCAGCAGTCTAGAAGAAAAGATTAATTATGTTAATAGTGGGAAATACAACAGAGACCACAGTGAAAGAACCACCTTGAATTGATTAGACCACATTTTCACAACAGAGTTCTCTAAACGTTACTTGGAAAAAGTATCATTTCGTTGGGTTTACCCTACTGGTGTGTATGCATGAGAGTGTCTCAGAAAATGTTTCAAAGGCAAAGAATTTGCATAGGTAGATTGCTTTGTGCTCATCTATTCCCCACACTCACATAAATAAGGTTGACAGGATTATTTGGGTGAGACAGAAATATTTTGCTTGTGCATGCGAGTTTGTTCACAAATTTCATGCTTGGCCTAACATAAATTAAGTTTAAAGCCACAATCTGAGGAATTCCTTTAGGCAGGCCCAAGGGCTTTCCCCTCCTTTTGTTCTAACTACAGCAGAGGCTCTTTCTGAAATAATAACATCATTTTGACAGAAGCGACACCAGTTTTAATTTTACCAGGAAAAAGCTTCAGAAGCCTGCCTGACTACATAATTCTTTGAATGTTGTCATTGCCATTCAGTTATAAGAAGAGCAGAGTGAAATATTTCCTGGACATAAGCACACAGTGCTACCAAAACTCTCTGCTAAGGGATCAGATGTTATCTAGCCACAAATCCTTGATTCTTCTTGGATAAATATTGGATGAGTTATTAGTCTTTGCATTTTCACTCATAAGAGTGTAATTGTGTACAGAAATCATAACTAGTGGAATTGGGGGTACAATTAGAGAATTCACCGCAGCTTAAATGGAAGCTTGATTTCACCTATCTTTAGTGTTAAAGAAATCATACACATACATGAGTAATGGTTCTATTTTGGTGATTGAGGTGCTGCATGCTTGGTAGAATTGTAAGTTCACTGATAATAGAGATGTTAAAGTTAAGTATAAAATCTTACACAAACCCAAGCCCGAAACACTAAACAAAACCAGCATCATCACTATGAAAGTCGAAGATCAGAGGGGCTTTCCTTAGTCAAAACCCTAAATCCAGGAAGATGCTGTCTGGAGGACACTGTCCTCCTCCTCCTCCCCTCCCACTGCAGCATTCAGTGCCATTTGGAAACTGAGTCTGGAGAAGGTATTGGTGCAGCAGAGCACATGAGGGTCTGGGACATGTGGGTATTGCAGTACAGCAGCATGATAACCCCCTTTCAGATGCCATTGATGGTTTCTCACTGGATCTCATCTAAATAAACAGATAAATAAACATTTATCTATTCCCCTGTGAAATTAACAAGGAAAAATAGAACAAATTGTTTGAAACAGTGTGGTTTCCTTTTTCCAACTAAGGAAAGGGTTATATAGACCATGGCCAAAAAACCTACAACAACCCAATATGTCATGTGTTTGGAAAGATAGTTGTGAAGGTCACTGGAAAAGGCAGATATTGTTACTGTTGAGAACACAATGGGACATATTTGAAATTTCTTCTGTTCCTGATTTGACAATTTTACATTGCCTATCTCCCAGTGTTTTAAAATATTCAAATTCTTATTCTTGAAGTGACCCTGCCCAGTGTTTGATGTTTGATTTTATATTGCTGTGTTGTCTATTATATTGGTTTTTGCATTTTATGTTTTGTGTAATGCTGTGTTTATTGTATTGATGGGCGTGGCCTCATGTAAGCTGCCCTGAGTCCCCCTGGGGGAGATGAAGCGGGGTATAAATTATTTATTATTATTATTATTATTATTATTATTATTATTATTATTATTAAAAGTGTTATTCCTGTTTAATTGTGCAGTACTTACTCTGAAAGTAGTTGTTATACTCCAGAAACTTCATTTTTGGGGGCAGCCACAAACTCTGTTAAATTGGTTTGAAACTTGAGAAACTATAGCAAAATGTTCCGCAAAAACAAAGTTTTTGCATTTTAATAAACTTTCCCATGTTTTTATAATAGAACCAATTATGAAACAACATTTATAACCCAGGAATATAGTGTTACATAATACTTTATGCGTCATAGTAATTTCTTTACAACCTACATTGTAACAATGCTGGAGATAGTGCTTGATCATTGATCTATACCAGGGGTCCTCAAACTTTTTAAACAGAGGACCAGGTCACAGTCCCTCAAACTGTTGGACGGCTGGATTATAATTTGGAAAAAAATATGAATGAATTCCTATTTTATTTGTAGTGCAAAAAACACTTAAAACAATACAATAATTCAAATGAAGTAAAATTTTACCATATATTAACTTATTTGTATTTCAATGGAAAGTGTGGGCCTGCTTTTGGCTGATGAGATAGGGCTGTTGTTGTTGTTGTTGTTGTGTGCTTTCAAGTCACTTCAGACTTAGACTGACCCTGAGCGAGGGCCGGGTAAATGACCTTGGAGGGCCGTATCCTGCCCTCAGGCCTTAGTTTGAGGACCCCTGATCTATAGAGTGAAGTCTCCTACTTTTCACGTTTGATTGTTTTCTTAGATCAATTGCTATTAATGTCTTGCAAAAACAAGACATATGGTATTCATTGGCAAAACAACACACATGCATAAGCTTACCTTATTTAAAGATGTGAGGGAACCTCTTGTGCTTCCTAAAATCCAGTGAGCTTTGCAGTTTTCCAGAAGCAAATGGACTTGGAAGAAGTTTATAGTGTAGTTCACATAGCCCTGCTTTTTTAACAGGAGCCGCCTAAATGATCCTTATGGGCAGAATGTCTTTCCTCGTGAGCCCTGCTATCGTCATTGAACATTCCCATAGAGTTTTACCATGGCACATAAGCACATCAAGTTTGTGAGGATAAAAGCTTCAGACTCCTTTTAAAACTCTGCAGCAATGAGTATTTGAGGAGGAAGGAGGGGCGGGGGGCTCTTTCTTTTCCCCTTCGAGCCTATGTGTGAAGAACCTCCTTTGTGTGGTTTGAATGCCCCTTTACAAAAATTGCTCTTTGTAATTCTCAGACGCTCCTTTATATAGTGGGGTTAGAGATGGTAACTCCAGTTCCATGTGTTCAAAACCATTCATGATGCTAAGGCCTGAATTATGATGGGTTCTTCCATCGGCTGAGGAGAGAGGCTTCCCCCGGCGCAGGATCATCCAGCTATATAAGCCTTGAGCAGGGGAGGTGTCCTGGTAAATCCATGCCTGCTGGGCTGCCCCCGAATTTAGTCCTTGATCAGCATCTCCAGCTCATGATATTTCCTCATTCTCTGTGCAAATGCAGGTGCTCACTTGTCCTTTGCTGGTTTTGATTTAAACTCAGAGCCTTTTCTTCTTAAAGAAACCAACACATTCTCACATGGGGTCCTTTCTGATATTTCACTCAGTCATTGCCTGTCAAGGTAAGAAGAAAAACTATTATCAAGAAGAGATGCTGAACAGCCTGATGCAAATTTTGTCTCACCATCCATCCATCTATCCATCCATCCATCCATCCATCTATATAAAAATAAAAATAAAAATGTAATGTTCATTTGTGGGATTAACAGAACTCAAAAACCACTGGACAAATTGACATCAAATTTGGACACAAGACACCTAACAACCCAATATATGTCCTTCACTCAAAAAAAATATGATTTTGTCATTTGGGAGTTGTAGTTGCTGGGATTTATAGTTCACCTACAATCAAAGAGCATTCTGAACTCCACCAATGATGAAATTGAACCAAACTTGGCACACAGAACTCCCATGACCAACAGAAAATACTGGAAGGGGTTGGTGGGCAGTGTTTTTTAGTTTTGGAGTTGTAGTTCACCTGTGGACTCAAACAATGGTGGATCTGGACCAAACTCTACACCAGGGGTCCTCAAACCTTTTAAACAGAGGGCCAGGTCACTGTCCCTCAAACTGTTGGAGGTCCGGATTATAATTTGAAAAAAAAAATTGAATTCCTATGCACACTGCACATATCTTATTTGTAGTGCAAAAACACTCAAAAACAATACAATAAATAAAATGAAGAACAGTTTTAACAAATACAAACATATTAGTGGGAAGTGTAGGCCTGCATTTGACTGATGGGATAGGATTGTTGTTGTTATTGTTGTGTGCTTTCAAGTAGTTTCAGACTTAGGTTGACCCTGATCGAGGGTCGGGCAAATATATTTATTTATTTATTTCGAGGTTTTATATACCGACCCTCTCACCTTCAAAGAGGGATTCGGACCTGGGGGGGGGCTTATCCGGCCCCTGGGCCATAATTTGCGGACCCCTGCTCTACATGAATACCCAACATGCCCAAATGTGAACACTGATGGAGTTTGGGGATAACAGAATCTTGACATCTGGGAGTTGTAGTTGCTGGGATTTGTAGTTCACCTACAATCACAGAGCATTCTGAACCCCACCAACGATAGAATTGGGCCAAACCTCCCACACAGAACTCCCATGACCACCAAAGTGGGCCACAGCAAGGCGTGGCAGGAGACAGCTAGTGTGTGTGTGTGTGTATATATATATATATATCTCACAAAACCACATTTATAGGAGTGATAGCTGAACAGAACCCCCCCCCTTTAAAAAAAACGATCTTACATGCTTCTCTCTTACTTTCAGCCATTGCATATAGTCAGTCCAAACAAAATAGCAATGAAAGTCAGCTTTGATCAACCGACCAAAGAGAAACTCTGTTTCAAAGTTGACACATGACTCTTTGGATTACAGATCAAGGCCAAACTTCTTTGGATGGGATGCATACCAGGGTTTCTGGGTGTTTGCTTTCAAGAAACGAAATAGCCCAAAGAGCAAAACTGCAAAAGAGCAGTTTATATTCCGTCCTTCCACCCTTCACAGTATAATGATTAGGCCGAATAGACAATTGTTCCATCTTAGCCATTCTGGTTTTAATTTCTTGGAAAGCTGCTACAGAACAGGAGACAGATGATTTTACGTATCTAATGATGCCTGAAGTGTAATGATGTAGAATACAACTGAAAGATGAAAACATTAACATTGCATTTCCTACTTTTTATGTAAGTTCAGGATGACTCTGGGACCCTGTTTTGAGTCTCTTTTGTTGGGAGAAAAAGCAGGGTATAAATGTTTATCATCATCATATGTTGTTATTGTTGCTGCTCTTTCACTGCACTATAATGCATGAGATAGACAGGTGTTGCATACCAAGGATAGTGCAAGCTGTGAAAGGCTATTGTGTTACATGCAGGGAACGTTTCCTTCTTATGTAGAAATGCAGTCAGCCTTCCACATTCACAGGTTAGGAGCACAGGCCTTTATGAAAGTGAAAAACCACAAATAGAGCAATGGGTATTTTTTTCAACAGAGAAAATATTTAGGTCTTGCAGCAAAACAAGTTTGAACAATGGCTTCAAACTACAAGAAAAGAGATTCCATCTGAACATTAGGAAGAACTTCCTGACTGTGAGAGCCGTTCAGCAGTGGAACTCTCTGCCCCGGAGTGTGGTGGAGTCTCCTTCTTTGAAAGCTTTTAAACAGAGGCTGGATGGCCATCTGTCAGGGTTGCTTTGAATACAATTTTCCTACTTCTTGTCAGGGGGTTGGACTGGATGGCTCATGAGGTCTTTTCCAACTCTATGATTCTATAAATATGACTCACATCTCTGGAAGTTCACCATAGAACTACACTGGAGGATCTAGAGCAGTGGTTCTCAACCTGTAGGTCCCCAGATGTTTTGGCCTACAACTCCCATAAATCCCAGCCAGTTTACCAGCTGTTAGGATTTCTGGGAGTTGAAGGCCAAAACATCTGGGGACCCACAGGTTGAGAACCACTGACGTATACGTTCCTAGAGAGATGTTCCCTTTAGAAATCTCTGGGTTCTCCATCATGACATAGGCTCACACTGCAGGTCCTTGAGATTCTTAGAGATAACATTTTTAAATAAAACCCATGAAATCAAATGTGCAGAAGTCAGAATTGCACATGTGGAAGGATGACTGTTCAATGAAGGCTGCACTTCTGTGATCTCCAGCAATATAATAGACCCCCCTTCATCCATAGGCCTCCTTTTTAGGACACATACTTAAGATCAGTTCCCATCCTGAAACATAATTGTCTGTCTTGTTTAATTTCTAATCACAATTGATTATGCAGCATATTTGGTGACTGTGCAGCCCCAAATTATCTTTTAAACTGTCACTCCTTCATGCTCAATTCCAATAGCTATTAATCAGGGTATTAATTTTTTTTCATTGTCTTTTACAACTCCGCTGTGGCCTCCCTTGCCTCACCATAATTATACCAAGCAAATATAATTAGAGGGGAAAGAATATTGTGTTTGTGCAAAATTAAGGTCACTTGTTTAGATTATGATTACTGATTATTTGATGCTGGTTTGCGGAGTCTGTTTACCTGGAGATTTCAGCACCTGCAAATTATTGGAACAAGCCTTTGAGATAAATATTGTTCTTAAAATATTCAGCTGGTTCAAATGTGGCATTGACCCAAATGTGGCATTGACCCAATGTGGCATGTGTCAATGTGGCATTGACCCAAAAAGATTGTATTACTTGGAAATGGTTGAAAAAAATAGTGATATAAGGCTTGGTGACCATAGTTTGAGATAAAATAAAAAGATCAATGCCAGAACTAGTGGATTCTGCTTATGTAACCAATTATTTGCTTTATTTGTTCAGCTGCCTTAAAAGGGTGGGAAATATGGTGTACTTCCAGAGTTTATAATCTGGGTTTGAGCTTTCTAATCCACTTTGGTTAACCAACACAAGGGAAGAAATGTTACAGTGGATCTATTAGTAAGTTTGGATAACAAAAGGGATTTCAAGTAAGATGGATAAATCAATTAATTGTGGGAGAGTGATTCATTTGGTAGAAATCTGTAGAAATGAAGCATTTTAATGGCCTAAATTAGTGAATTGGTATTGTTCCTGAAAACAATAGATATAACACTGAAATTGAAGAGACAGAACATTTGTGTGTCTTAGTTTGAGCAAGGAGAGCGCTCTGCTTGTTCTTGAGAAGAGAATTTTGAAAATGTCTTCTCCAAATGCTTGAAATCACCCCCTTTTTTGCATCATTTGATATTCAAACCCTCCCTTATTGCCCCTATTGTGTTAGCAGCAATGTTGGATTAAAATGAAAGCACTAAAGCTCATTAAGTTCTTGGGTTTTTTAAATCCCTTCTCTCAAAATTACATCAAAACAAAAGTATAAAATAAAGCGGGCCTCACTGGGGGAAAAAGGACTGTTTCAAACCGTGGATTAAGTTGCTCTCTCCCTTTTTACCCTTTCTTTCCATTAGATGGAAGAAGAGTTTTCTTTAGTTATTATTTAGTTTGATATCTTGCGCTTCCCCTTTTGTATTCTAAACTCGAGCTGAAAACATGGAGTTTGCATGAGAAAGGCCGCAGTGATCTGTCCACACAGAGGGGAATCTGGCTGCCTTAACCCAGCTTTGCCTTTTTCTCCAGCGCCCCTTAGATATCCCCCAACATCCAGTCATTAGAGCTGAGTTTGCAGGAAGAAAAGAGAGATGTCCCCTACTGTTCAGAGACACTTTGCCCAGGGTTTCACGACATCCAGTTGTGAGCTTCATGGACTCGTGGTTTTGAAAGAGAACATTAATTTTTAACAAAACCACAAGAACATGGAAGAAATCCTGGTTCAGAAGTATACATCTGAAAAAGAGAGATGCTCCAGATTCAAAAGCATCGCCTTTCACGGGATTGTGCCTGGCAGATTTAGGAAAAGACTCCTGTACATCTGCTGCCCAATTTCCTTGTTTAATCATGTTTGTTTGCTATTTATAGTGCATGGAAGGATTAGCTGCAATTTAAAACTGCCATTTGCAAAAAGAGTATTTGCACTCTCGATATTCAAATGTACTCTACATTTGAAGACATAAGAGAGAAAGAATTCTTTTTAGCCAATTCCCATTTTAGTGCTGCCTGATTTGCCTTTTATTTATCCCAAACCTCTGAAAAATTGTAGATGTTGCCATGAGTGATTTTGTGAGCTAGCTGATGAGACGTTGATGTGAACCACCACGTTTTCATTCTCAGCAGTGCTTTACTGATTCAAATATATCTCTTTAGGCTATAGATGTCATCGGGATGACAAGTAGAATTAATTCTGCCTTGCTGTACCAAAGTGATTGTTCAGCAGTTTTGGTTTTGCATCGCTGTGTGATTTATTTCGTAGTGCCCTCTGTGGACTGAGGAAAGTGTCTGCTCATACAGTTAGTGTGTTAAAGTGCACGGAGATTACTGTATGGGGTTTTATTAGTCATTCAAGAATCACAAGGTGGCTTTGCTTGCTATTCAGAAAGTTTGTAAAGTGATTTTGGTTCAACATGATTCAGCTGAACTGAAAACAGAAGTGGGTAACATTGTTTTCTTTAAGTGTACTCTTCAGGCCTGGTTAACGCTGACAGCCAAAGGCTTTCTAAGCACCCTGTCTAGTTGCTACAGTTTTCAGGCGTGTAGTGTTTCAGGAAGGTGCCCCATTCTTTTGTTCAACGTTAGGGAAGCAGAAGGAGCTTAAAATGTCTTCCGGGAGGGTTCAAGAATGCAAAGCTTTGTGGAAAAATAGTCTCCTGAATCATATTTCCCCTCCTTTCAGAAACACATTCTTTGGAAATAAGCACATTTTTCAATTGTATCACATTGAAATGTTTGGGCATGCTTTTCATTTTCACTTGGTAAATTATTTAGATTAACTACATTTAGTCATAATTTAAGGATCTTCACTTCACTTTATTTCTTAATTATTCGCTCTCCACCAAGGTGCTCCGAGCGACTTACAATCTAAAATAGCATTTACACAATATAAAAACATTCAACATAAAAACATTCAACAGTGACTATTTGGCAAATTAGATCTGATTACTTAAATGCACAACCAAACAGCCAAGTCTTGAGTGCCTTTAAAGTCTTGAGTGCTTCTAAAACAAAGCCTGTGTAGGCTGGCATATCACTTGTCTTAACTATAGCTATGCTAAAAATGGTTTTTATTTACCTTTTGAAATATATAGGAGCAACAAAGGCATCCTGGTAAACACTAAAGTTACCTACAGTTTTACAATGAAAATTTGTCTCCTTAAAAAAACCTAGATCCAACTTTTAAACAAATATAAAGGAGCCAAGCATTCTCCTCTCCATCCATGGAAAGCAGAGATTCCAAGGAGAGGGGAGCCATACTCAGAGAAGCATTTGCTTCCAATGCCTTTGTTATTTTGTTAAATTCATTTTCCAGGGTGAATGAGCTGTAAAATGAACTGTAATTTCACTCTTCAATAATATAAATAGAGGTCGGTGTCACAAAGTGGCCACAGTTCCTTGAGGGGAAAGATAAGGGCATAAAATTGGTAGGTTGGAGTGGATTGAAAGCTTTGAGTTCTTGGAGAAGTTCTCTTGCAGAACTTGCACCCTGCTCCCAAGCTTTAGTCTATATTTGGCAGACAGGTACATTAATGCTATTTACATCTTGGAGAAGTTCTCTTGCAGAACTTGCACCCTGCTCCAAAGCTTTAGTCTATGTTTGGCAGACAGGTACATTAATGCTATTTACATCTTGGAGAACTTGCAGAACTTGCACCCTGCTCCCGAGCTTTAGTCAATATTTGGCAGACAGGTACATTAATGCTATTTACATCTTGGAGAAGATCCCTTGCAGAACTTGCACCCTGCTCCCGAGCTTTAGTCTATATTTGGCAGACAGGTACATTAATTTCAGTGGGCCTAACTTGGAGGAGATTTAAAGTTGCCCTCTTACAGTGCACTCCTGTTCAATGTGAAGGAGATCCTTCTGATGTAGGTTCATAAACATTTAGTTCAAGATAATTGTGTCTAGCTTTGCAGTCCCTTGTCAACTCTGGTCTATTGATAACTTATGCTCCTTCCACACAGCTGAATAAAATCCCACATTATCTGCGTTCAGGCCCGTAGCCAGGATTTTGATTCGGTGGGGGGGGGGGGGGAGTTTTCATCGGGGGCTGAGTCTGAGTGAAAGAGGGTCTACCCTAGCAAACCTTTTGTATCGTTACCCCAATACCCCCATGCATATGGATATATTGAGTATGGTGATCAGATCATGATATGAATAAACATAACAGTTTAAATAATGCACCAGTAAGGCCTTCTCATGGACCACCCTGAGAATTTGGGGGGGGGGGGGCTGAAGCCCCTCGAGCTCCCCCCCAGCTACATGCCTGTCTGTGTTGAACTGGAAGATATGGCAATGTTCAAAGCAGATATTGTGGGATTTTCTGCCTTGATGTTCTGGGTTATATAGCTGTGTGGAAGGGCCCTAAATTATCTGAGTCCATGCTGCCATAGAATATAATACTACTAATAATAATCTAATTATATATTATATATGGCTGTGTGGAAGGGCCCTTAGTCACAATCAGAGATTTACTGTCCTTGCCACAAGTTACAACCTGTGCTTTGAAGTATTTTTACCATACCAAGAACAGGCCTTAATACATTTTGAACCTTGTGCCCTGAATAAGCAGATAAAGATAGTTCTGGTCTGAGGGCTGAGAGTGGCGGTCAATAAATGCAAGAAATAAATAAATAAATAAAATAAATAAATATAGCTTGTCCTCCCTGCTTTCTGTAAGTTGAATTCACAACTGTTTATGCTCAGAGTATGTTGCTATTCAATTTTTCTTTTAATACAATCTTATTTAAACTGCATGGTTGGTTTTGAAAATAGGTGGTTGGTTTTGTGGTTGGTTGGTTTTGAAAATAGGTGTTGATTTATTGTCACGTATTAAGGCGACAATATATTTTAAAACACACCAGTTCTTTCTATTATGTCCCAGAGCAAAACTGGACCCAGAGTCCATTGAAATCTGTTGATCATTTTCCCCTGTGGTTTCCTAGATGCTACATCAAATCCTGATACAGTTGGGGAAAAAAGGAATTAGAACTCTCCCCTCCTTTCCCATTCCCTTATTTATCAATCCCAGACTTATAGATTGTTTATCTGATCCATGTCAGTGTCTGAGGAAGAGAAAGATAGATGCCAAAATGTAGTACAAAGCCCAAAGTAGGGAGTGATTCATTCCTGAATGAAAGCACTACCATATATTTCTACAGAAAGGCTAAGAGGACTCTGGCTTTAGCATGGAAATTCTGCCCACTGGGGGGTAGCACATACTGCAAGAAGTGTCTTTCCAGCCCGTTGCAAGTCTGATTTTTTTAAAAGCTGCTGTCCAGTTTCCCTGCTTTAATCACAAAGGCTTCTGCCAAGAGAGAAAAGCAGAGATTCCAAGGAGAGGGGAGCCATACTCAGAGAAGCATTTGCTTCCAATGCCTTTGTTATTTTGTTAAATTCATTTTCCAGGGTGAATGAGCTGTAAAATGAACTGTAATTTCACTCTTCAATAATATAAATAGAGGTCGGTGTCACAAAGTGGCCACAGTTCCTTGAGGGGAAAGATAAGGGCATAAAATTGTGGAGTGGGGGTGGATTGAAAGCTTTGAGTAGAGATTTAATGGTTGGCAATTACAGAAATGTATAAAAGACAGAGGAAATTGTCTTTCAGCATAAGAGTACTAATTATGTAAACCCTGTGTTTTCCAACCTGCTTTCTGAAATGTTGGAAAGGTAATTTTAAAATACAGACTTTTGTCAGAGATAAAGAAGCACCATCAGTGATAAGAACAATGTATAGCAGCAACCTGGCTTTACACACAATCCCTTTTCCAAACCTAATTCGGTAAAAGATTCCTAGATTTAAAAAGAAAGCATCTTTCATGGGGTAGATCGTCTTCCATAGGAACAGAGCTAAAGCTAAGACATTATTTTTCAAAGTCTGAGAGATCTCAAGTTTCATTTCAACTTTTACCAACTTCTCTATAAAAGGATGTTTCTGGCTGCGTGTAAATGAAGGATGGAACCCATAATGTATCCTCTGTGCCTCTTTGCATAATCTGGTTGAGGAAGCAATCTGAATTTTGCAGTCATTTCACAATGCACCTAATTGTGACATAACATCTTTAATGTGCACATGGCAGCCTCTTTCTGTCAATTCTTCAATCAATCAAACAACCTACCCCCTAGTATTTTTTTCTAGAAATCAATTAAGCAATTACCCATAGATAATAGTGTTCATATACTTCAGTGCATGCCATTGAACATCATTTGCACTACTCACACCAGCTTTGTGACTTTAGTGATGCCTATTGTTGCAAAGTTCCAGTTTAATACAAATTTATTTAATTAAATTTTAAAATTGAGTATTGATTTTTAGTCTCTGGAATGGAGAAAAAATGAATTGCATGTAATATGTGACATAGTATGAAGGCAATGCTTCCCATATGCATCTTATACATATGACTTCTTTTTTTCTGTAAGCCACGCCACTTGGGCAAAGGAAAACTGATAAAAGCACTGCAGAACAACTAAAAATGGAAATTTGCATGCCTACGAAGCAGACGTAGTATCTGCGTATACAATACAGAACAATAATTACTAGCACACAAACACGCAGTTAAAACTAATCTCTTTCATGGTAATAATACTTGAATATATTTTACTTTATGTAAGCAGATACAGTCCAGTGCATTATGAATGAAGACCCTCAACTTTCATGGAAAAAGCTGCTGGAACTAGCCAGTTATAGTTTCCCCTCAGAATCAGGATTATATAACTGTATTACATTTTGCTTTTGCTTTTTCAAAAAACTGCTATAAGAAAACCCCAGAAACAGTAGGCCTGTTGCTCTATTGGAAACCATTTTATTTTACATGCATACTCTATAGAGTTACCTTTGAGATGCTGGGAGGCTTGCAATTTTAAAATTGACGTTCATAGATTAATCTTAGAACATAAAAACAAAGTCTTTCCAGGATCAAAATATTTTCCAAAGCTTTATTTACAAGGGAACCAGAGGTGATTGATTTAAAAATTCAATATGGCAATCTCTGCCCTGCTGCTTCCACGTTTCTCGGATCTAAAGCTTAGATTTGTTCGTTTGTTTCATGAGATTTATTGGCTAGTTGTGCCAGTTACATTCTGTATTTGGCCAAGCAGTGAGGTTTGTTAATCCAGTGAGGAAGTAACGTACTCTTTCTCTGTGTGTGCAGATGCGTGCATGCATGTGTGTGTGTTTGTGTAGCTTAGATGTTAGAATTCCTCTAGCAGTATATGGCTCCAGCCCTATAGACAGGGGCAAAGAGTAATGCAGGCTTTAAGACCTAAGTGTAGCTGTTCATTTATTCTTTCCAAAGAAATATAAAAGTTCTTCGAAGTCGACTGAGATGTTCTGTCTTAGGCAGAATGCTCATTTTCTGAGGGATTATTGATTTCCTTTCCCAGCTGTAAAAATGAGTATTAAGGGAACACACGGATGCCACATACACAGCACTGGTGTGCAGCTTGAAGTATTAGCATTTTTGCTAAGCCAGGATAGCCTTTTGATTGTAAAGAGCGCGATACAAACACCATTAATGCTAGCTTTCAAATCCCTGTGTACAAGTACAAATGCCACTTTTGCATAGCAGCGTAGCTTAAATGCTGTCTCTCTTGATCTCCCTGATCCCATTTCCTCATTCGGCTGAGCTGAATTTGATAACATTTTGGTCCGAAAGAGAGCACACTGAGAGTGCCGATTAGAAGGAAGCAAGAAAATATACTTACCAGCAAAGCCGGAGTGGCAAAATACATAGAAAGAGATCCCATTTCTCAAGGCAGGGCGGCAGTAATCCCACTACGGGTTGTAACATTCCTTCGTCTCAGATCCCCCAGAAAGAAAGCATCAGCACCAGCAGCTAAAGAAGGCGCTTGGGCTGTGCCAGTCCCTTCTCCCTCGGTGGGAAGGAATGAGGGGAAAGGCATCCCAGTTACGTGCACACATCCCACCTCCAAAGAAGTCTGAAGTTAAAGCTTTCACCTAACAGTGGCTGAATAAAGAGGTGATGTCATCAATGGGCTGGTCTTTGGCTCGGCTTCAGTCAAGCAAAGGGAGAAGAAGGAGAAAGCAGCCTGCCTGCCAGGAGTGCGAAGTGTGGGCACCAGAGGGCGTCAGAGAAGCAGAATCCAGGCTTGCATGCCCAAACCAGAGCCCTTTCTCCAGATCTCCAGGCCTGCCTACCTGAAACAGTTCACTCCTGTTCAAATCAAGTACCTCTTGGCAGCATTTCGGCATACAGACAGGGAGGTTTTCACACAGTTTCACCCAATTTAATTTGGACCGGTCGCAATGGCATCTCTTGCTTATATACATTTCATAATGTGACATGATCTGATACTGTTAAGGAACAGAAATCATTAAAGTGCTAGAAAGTTCACCAGCAGAGCCTATTTACATATATTTTGGTGATATCTTCTTAAGGACAGAACAATGCTCTTTTGAATTGTTGATGCTGGATATTTTGAATGCTCAATACTGATCTGTAGCTAGAGCAAAAGAGAGAAGCTCTTGTAAAGCATGCCACTCAAATATTTATACATGGCTATCATATCTCCTCTCAGCCTTCTCTTCTAAACATGCCCAGCTCCTTAAGCCGCTCCTAGAATCATAGACTCATAGAGTTGGAAGAGATCTCATGGGCCATTCAGTCCAATCCCCTGCCAAGAAGCAGGAAAATTGCATTCAAAGCTCCCCCGACAAATGGCCATCCAGCCTGTTTAAAAGCTTCCAAAGAAGGAGCCTCCACCACACTCAGAGAGTTCCACTCCTGAATAGCTCTGCCCCCTCCACCCAGGACAATAAGCAAGATCATGCAAGGAAAAAAATAACTAAGATACCATCTTAACATGATATGAATACTCTCCAATATTTCACAGAGGAAAACCAATAATAATAATAATAATAATAATAATAATAATAATAATAATAATAATAGAATAATAGAATCTAGAAGAAACAGTAATGGCTATCCAGTCCAACCCCCTGCCAAGAAGCAGGAATACTGCATTCAAAGCATCCCTGACAGATGGCCATCCAGCCTCTTTTAAAAGCTTCCAAAGAAGGAGCCTCCACCACACTTCGGGGCAGAGAGTTCCACTGCTGAACGGCTCTCACAGTCAGGAAGTTCTTCCTAATGTTCAGCTGCAGAGGTACTGATGCTAAATCATTAGTTCACTTCACTTCACTTTATTTCTTAATTAGTCGCTCTCCACCAAGGTGCTCCGAGCGACTTACAGTCTAAAATAGCATTTACACAATATAAAAACATTCAACATAAAAACATTCAACAGTGGCTATTTGGCAAATTAGATCTGATCACTTAAATGCACAACCAAACAGCCAAGTCTAGTTTGAAGCCATTGTTCTGCGTCCTAGTCTCCAGGGCAGCAAAAAACAAGTTTGCTCCCTCCTCCCTGTGACTTCCTCTCACATATTTATACATGGCTATCATGTCTACTCTCAGCCTTCGCTTCTTCAGGCTAAACATGCCCAGCTCTTTAAGCCACTCCTCATAGGGCTTGTTCTCCAGACCCTTGATCATTTAATTGCCCTCCTCTGGACACCTTCCACCTTGTCAATATCTCTATTCAACTGTGGTGCCCAGAATTGGACACAATATTCCAAGTGTGGTCTAACCAAGGCAGAATAGAGGGGTAGCACAAGTTCCCTGGATCTAGACACTATACTCCTATTTATGCAGGCCAAAATCCCATTGGCTTTTTTTTGGTGCCGCATCACATTGCTGGCTCATGTTTATTTAACTTATTGTCCACGAGGACTCCAAGATCTTTTTCACACATACTGCTCTCGAGCAACATGTCCCTCATTCTGTATCTTTGCATTTCATTTTTTCTGCCAAAGTGGAGTATCTTGCATTTGTCACTGTTGAACTTCATTTTGTTAGTTTTGGCCAATCATCTCTCTAATCTGTCAAGATCGTTTTGAATTCTGCTCCTGTCCTCTGGAGTATTGACTATCCCTCCCAATTTGGTGTTGTCTGCAAACTTGATGATCAGGCCTTCTAACCCTTCATTTAAATCATTAATAAAGATGTTGAACAGGACCGGGCCCAGGACTGAAACCTGCTTCTGGCACTCCGCTCGTCACTTCTTTCCAGGATGAAGAGGAAGCATTGGGGAGAATCATCCTTATACTCAATACTGATCTGCAGCTAAAGCCATGCGTGACTTAGGACCTTTTACTCTAGCACTTAAGACCTGGCTTTTCACAAGAGCATTTGAGCTCTGTTAATTTTTAAATTTTGTTTGTATGTATTTTATCTTTTACAATTTAGCTGTAAATCGCCTAGAGCATTCTCGGATGGAGGGCGATTAATAAGTAATTAAATATGATGATGAAAAGAGAGAAGCTCCTGTAAAGCATGTCACTCCTACGAAGATAATGCACTAAATTTTGTTTTATTCTTACGAAAAATAAAGATCCAGAGATAGTTGAGAAAGTGTTAAATTAAAAATTCTGAACCAACTATTTGTAGTAATGTTTTCTGAATGAACAGTGGACCAAATCTGCTTTCAGCTGTGCACATCTTCTCCACATCACAGAGATGGCTGTCACCAATACTCTACCTTACATGTTTGTTGGAGTGAGCAGACGGATTACAGGCGGTGTGTTTGGTAATTCTGATTAGAACAGATAAAGCATTGTAGATACTCATGTTGTTGCCTTATCTCACTGATAAGACTATTCAGATGTACTTGGTATCTTCTACTGTGATTTACTTTTCTTTCACCAGTAGTTTATTAACTGGAGTGGAGTCCATACAGTTGACATTTCCCAAAGTCTACATTGCTCAGAGATTGGTTGTCCCTGAATTTAATCAATTGCAGACCACCATAAGTTTTTGGATACATTCTTTTGCTTCCTCTTCCCAGCATTTCTATGGGATAGTGCTGTGTGCCCAACAACAAGCCTTGGTGCCATCAAAGCAAAGAGTTTGATAACTGTTTGCTGGACTATGTTGTTTAGTGACTGCACTTTTTTGCTGGCATCAGAAGACAGAAAGGCCAAGCTTAATTAAGTTCACAGGAGATTTGGTAAATGAAAGCACTGTGGCTATGGAAATCATTAAGAATCTAAAACATTGGGGGGACAAAACAAGTGGAAACATTTAACCCTATTCGTTTCTAGAATGTCGTAATGCATTTGCATCAATGAAGCAGAGAGGTCATCTGTTTGCCCTAATAAAGTTCTTTGTAGAATGTTCTTCAGTAATTTACTTTTGGGCAGTTTTTATTTTGCAAAGACTTAAAAAAGGGCCTCAAGTTTAGCCTATCTGAATAATTCAACAGGCTGTACTGCATGTTACAGAATCCCTCTACATGTATCAGTGGAAAGTTCATAAAAGATATGTGGAATGCACATTCAGCTATCTTAGTCCGTGAAGCCTAGCCAAGTGCTTAATGCATCCGCTAGAAACTGTAACAAATCTTCTTGAACAATTCCAAAGGGTCCTAGAGAAATAATTAGATTTTACCAGGTCACAGCAACCACAGAATACTAAAAGGCTTTTTTGTAAATGCGACATCAGATTTCTCTTTTGATGCTGCTTTATTATTTAGACTTATCAAAGTCTATAATTGTAATGTGTTTGTGTGTATGTTTAAAGTTAGGATATTTGTTACAATGAGGTGAAGATTATAGAGATATCTATCGCTTAAAATAAAAAAAACACACTGTATCATAGACGTGCTTTGTGCTAGAAAAGTATTTTTAAAGACTTTGTATCAAATTAAACAATAAGAAGACAGGCTTCCAGATAGATAAATGTGTATTGGTTAGTACTGTAGTTTTTGTCTAGAAACCATTAAGAGCTTTTTTCACAGAAATAATTGTTTTACCATTCCCACAAATCTAGAGCAAGACTTCTTTCTGGGAAAGATCCACGCTTCCATCTTGCATCATGTGAAGACCAAGAAGTTATATGCTCAGAAACATGTTGAGTCAAAGTGTCCTATATTTCCATAAGCATTTGAATCACTTTTTTGATTGTCAGAAGCCATAACTGGAAGTTCCATAGGAACAGTGTGCATTGCCAAAGTCGTGTGTGGCCTTACTTACTCCATTGGCACATACAATTCATGCCTGTAGTTTTCCCCATTTATACGCATACTAGCTGTCCCCTGCCACGTGTTGCTGTGGCCCACATGGGGGTTCTGTGTGGGAGGTGTGACCCAATTCTATTGTTGGTGGGGTTCAGAATGCTCTGTGATTATAGGTGAACTATAAATCCCAGCAACTACAACTCCCAAATGTCAAGATTCCATTTTCCCCAAACTCCACCAGTGTTCACATTTGGGCATATTGAGTATTCGTGTAGAGTTTGGTCCAGATCCATCATTGTTTGAGTCCACAGTGATCTCTGGATGTAGGTTAACTACAACTCCAAAACCAAAGGACACTGCCCACCAAACCCTTCCAGTATTTTCTGTTGGTCATGGGAGAACTGTGTGCCAAGTTTGGTTCAATTCCATCGTTGGTGGGGTTCAGAATGCTCTTTGATTGTAGGTGAACTATAAATCCCAGCAACTACACCTCCCAAATGACAAAATCAATTTTTTTGAGTGAAGGACATACATTGGGTTGTTAGGTGTCTTGTGTCCAAATTTGGTGTCAATTCATCCAGTGGTTTTTTTAGTTTTGTTAAGCCTACAAACTAACATTACATTTTTATTTATATAGATAAATTAGACACACATTATACACATAAATTCGTCTATTCATCGAGGTGCACTGCCATTCACCTCCCCAGTATGTTATACATGGAAATATGTACAATGTGTACATGGATGTTTGCATGGATAGATATGTATATATGTATACAGTATTTGTTGTTTATTCGTTCAGCCATTTCCGACTCTCAGTGACCTCATGGATCAGCCCATGCCAGAGCTCCCTGTCAGCCAGCCGTCACCACCCCCAGCTCCTTCAAGATCAATCCAGTCACTTCAAGGATCCCATCCATCCATCTTGCCCTTAGTCGGCCCCTATTCCTTTTCCCTTCCATTTTTCCCAGCATCATTGTCTTCTCTAAGCTTTCCTGTCTTCTCATGATGTGGCCAAAGTACTTCATCTTTGCCTCTAATATTCTTTCCTCCAATGAGCAGTCAGGCTTTATTTCCTGAAGTATGGACTGGTATACAGTATACAGTATGTTCACATATTATGCGGAGCCATTCTGGGACCCTTTGTGTGATATTAGCGTAAAATCTGGAAACATTTTTCTGGGGAGAGATTTCACCGGTCAGGTCTTCCCCCTGCATGCCATGCAAGCTGACAATATTCCTTTCCTACTTATGTGCTGCCCTGTGGAGGGGAGAGTGGCTGAGGGAAAGACTCACATATTGGGGCGCAGCTTGCCTGCTCTTAGCTTCCCAAATGAAGGCTCTTCTTGGGTACCAAATCTGGTGGGAATCCTGGCTGTATAGAGCCGTAAAATATTCCCCACGAGAAAGGCGTTTGTCTCCTTACTCTACTGAGAAAAATCCACCCTTCTCTCAAAAAAGAAAGAGAGAAAGGCCTTTCTCTGCCAAGAGAAGTGCAGCTGGGTTTCCTGCCAGGATTGACACTTTGGGAGTAGACTGCTTTCAGGAAATCGGTGCAGCCAAAAGGGGTTTGTCTGCAGCACAAAAATAATAAAGCTATAGTTTGGATATTCAGTCCTGGACCTGGCCTAGGCAAAGGGTAGAAGAGGGTGATCTTCCATTTGCTTGCTTACTCATGAGTAAACCATACCTTCTGCACCCTCTACACAAACAAATTATAGACTACACCCCAGCAAGCAACAGTAGATAAAAAACAAGTCAAGAAAAATGGCAATTCTTGTCAACCACCAACCTATCCCAATTTGTACCTGAAGCAAACTTGATCTAGATCAGGGGTCCTCAAACTTTTTAAACTGAGGGCCAGGTCACAGTCCCTCAAACCGTTGGAGGGCTGGATTATAATTTGGAAAAAATATGAATGAATTCCTATGCACACTGCACATATCATCATCATCATCATCATCATCATCATCATCATCATCATCAAATAACTTATTAATCGCCCTCCATCCGAGAATGCTCTAGGCGATTTACAGCTAAATTAAAAAAGATAAAATACATACATACAAAAATTAAAAATTAACAGAGATCGAATGCTCTAGTAAAAATCCAGGTCTTAAGTGCTAGAGTAAAAGGCCCTAAGTCACGTATGGCTCTCATGTAGGGCGGCAAGGAATTCCACAAGGCAGGGGCAGAAATAGAAAAAGCCCTGCGTCTCGTCCTTTCCAAGTGCACTTCTCTAGGACCCGGTATATGGAGTAAGTCACGTTGGGCTGGTCGTTGTGACCTCCGATGATGGGAGAAAGAGAGGCGGTCCCTAAGGTGCACTACAAATATCTTATTTGTAGTGCAAAAAACCCCACTTAAAAACAATACAATAATTAAAATGAAGATTTTTTTTAGCAAATATAAACTTATTAGTATTTCAATGGGAAGAGTGGGCCTGCTTTTGGCTGATGAGATAGGATTGTTGTTGTTGTTGTTGTTGTTGTTGTTGTGTGCTTTCAAGTCGCTTCAGACTTAGGTTGACCCTGAGCAAGGGCCAGGTAAATGATCTTGGAGGGCCGTATCCAGCCCCCGGGCCTTAGTTTGAAGACCCCTGATCTAGATTGTAGAAAAGTAGCAAAGCACAGCACCAAACTAGATTTTGGATACTGTAGAGCACAAACTGAGTTTTGGAATTTCACGTTAAAGGCTAAAATAAACACTTTCCCTTCTAAAGGGGTTGTACATCATGTATTGGACTTACGAGGCGACGAGATGAATATGCTTTTTAAAATGAGTATAGGCGTGTCTATACTCATTTTAAAAAGCATATTCATCTCGTAGCCTCTTAACCCATGAATTCACCTTCATCCACAGAATAGATGAACAATGGCTTCAATCTACAATAAAGTTGATTCCATCTGAACATTAGGAAGAACTTCCTGACTGTGAGAGCCATTCAGCCGTGGAACTCTCTGCCTCAGAGTGTGGTGGAGGTTCCTTCTTTGGAGGCTTTTAAACAGAGGCTGGATGGCCATCTGTCAGGGGTGCTTTGAATGCAATTTTCCTGCTTCTTGGCAGGGGGTTGGACTGGATGGCCCATGAGGTCTCTTCCAACTCTTTGATTCTATAATTCTATGAGTAGGTCTTTGGGTATAACTGAAACCACATAATATGGATGCACATAATACCTCATTCATACATCCACTTCTAGTAGGGATGAGCAACTTTTTTGGAGGGGAAGATAAATTCTCCCTCCAAGATCCCCCATAAGCCTTCTCTTCAGCAAGACCAAATGCCTCAATTTTGCTTTGCAGTCCCTCTTAAAATGGTGAATGCGAGTGATGTTGTTCTCCTTCCTGTCACCATTTTGTACAAACAGAGGCAAACAGTATTTTGCCCCCCCCCCCCCAACCAATCACTGATATATATTTTCTGTTCGTCATGGGAGTTCTGTGTGCCATATTTGATTCAATTCCATCATTGGTGGAGTTCAGAATGCTCTTTGATTGTAGGTGAACTATACATCCCAATAACTACTACTCACATATGTCAAGGTCTATTTTCCCCTAAGAGCACCTCAAGAGCACCCCTGGGCAAAATCAACTATACTGCAAATGCTTACTTTGCGTAATGGGTTGAGCCGCCCCTGTGTACAAATGAAGTTTAATGGAGGGCTTAGGTTTGGTTGTGTAGGTGAGACTATTTCTCCATGTTTTCATATAAGTAGGTGATATTTTGTGGACACTGTGCCCAGTTTTTTTTTTAATGAGGAAAGGTTGGGATCTTCAGGGACTGCTGTCATGGTGTCCAAGGGCACTTATGTAGCCCAAGGACTGTATTCAGCCCATCCTTGACCTATACTCATGCCTCAGCCCTCCCCATTTATTATGATCCAACTAAGTGACCAGGATCACCCCAACATGTTGAATTCTGCAAAATGGAGGCTTCACATAATAGAGAAATAGTGAAAAGACAAAAGAAAGAGCACAGGACTGTGCGTTCCTCTCTTCTTTGCTTCTCAAAACAGCAGTGAGGACAACCTGGTTGGAGATCATCGTAGTGAGGCAATAATGAACAACAGATTCATCAGGATCTGTTGTTTCTTGGCCAGACAAGCCATGAGAATCTAATTTGTATCCTTCATCATAGATGTGGTGGAATTACATACTCTTTTGCATATATCACTTGCTGGATCAGGAAGTGTGGCAGACAGTCAGAGTTTGTTGAAATACACATTGGAATGCACATCCTCAGACTATGGATTATCTTATCTACATCGCATTGCTTTCAGTTGAATACACATTGAGTCATCTATTCCCATTCATTCTTATGCACATATATATTAGTAGTGCACTTAATAAATGTAAGAAAAGACCTGAAGACACATGTGTGCCGTGATAATTTCATGCATTTGAAGGAGTGCAAAATTATATATTTCATTTTTTAAACTATTGGACAAAACAAGCCAAAATTAAGTTTACTTGAAACCAGATGTATTTTTAAATAGAAAAAAAAGTTTCATATTTTTTACTATCTCATTTCATCCTTTGGAAGAGTGAGGTTTTGCACCAATTGTTGGCCACACTCGTACTTAAAGGTTAAAGTAATGCATGGGGTTGTTAAGTCAATTCACATGAGGAGGTGGATCCAGATCAGTTCCGGTGCCCATTTCATTATCTCTTTGATCACCCAGATCTGCCTTCCCATTGTTTTCTCTCAGGAGTCTTCTTTTGATCTCAGTTACATTTTTCTCCCTCCCTAATTTAGTCAACTCCTAGTTTGCAAGCATACAAAAACCAGTAAGATACATTTTCAATCAAACTAAAGTTGGCCTTCTACATTTGTGGGCTAACTTTTGTGGATCTGATAATTCATGATTTTGATTAATATAATCTGTCTAGGAATCTCTAGCTCATCCAGGGCAACTCTGTTAGGAACTTCTACCAGAATCACATTGGAGAACTATGCGAATCCTAGAAATCACTCCTCCAGGTCCTCAATAAGATGCCATGGTCAATTTCTAATGGAAGGTGTTATCTCTGTTAATATTTCTATCAAGAATGTTCTCTCAGTTTTTTAAAAAAAAGCATTTCCGCTTTTGTAAGAACTTGGGCTTGTTTTTATTATTTTACCAATGCAAAGAGAGAGCAGAGAGAAATAATGTGCCACGAATATTTTTGGAAGGATTGTGTGTATGGTTTTTGTACAAAACACACAGCAAAAATAGCATTTCTTGCACAGATCCCTTTCTAATGAATGGGAATTGAATCTGCTATAAGTTCTCAGTGGATTGTGACATTGGGTTCTGTCCGTGTTGTCACATTTAAATATTTGATCCTTATAAAAAGATTGGTTAGTACAAATTCTAAAATATATACATGTATCTTGACGAATTGGCTTATATGTATTTTATTTTATACTAGCTGTCATCTGCCACGTGTTGCTGTGGCCTAGTCTGGTGATCTGGAAAATAAAGTAATGAGAAAGTGTTGGTTTCTAATATATGTAATTTCTTTATGCTTGTGGGTAAACAGTATTTATGTTTTCTTGCCCTGGTGAAGGGAGTTGGACTGGATGGCCTTAAGTATTTTCTATTGGTCATAGGGGTTCTGTGTGGGAAGTTTGCCCAATTCTATCGTTCATGGGCTTCAGAATGCTCTTTGATTGTAGGTGAACTATAAATCCCAGTAACTACAACTCCCAAATGTCAAGGTCTATTTCCCCCAAGCTCCATCTGTGTTCCTAGTTGGGCATATGGAATATTCGTGCCAAGTTTGGTCCAGATCCATCATTGTTTGAGTCCATGGCTCTCTGGATGTAGGTGAACTACAACTCCCAAACTCAAGGTCAATGCCCACCAAACCCTTCTAGTGTTTTCTGTTGGTCATGGGAGTCCTGTGTGTCACCTTTGGTTCAATTCCATCATTGGTGGAGTTCAGAATGCTCTTTGATTGTAGGTGAACTATAAATCCCAGCAACTACAACTCCCAAATGACAAAATCAAAAAAAATGAGTGAAGGACATACATTGGGTTGTTAGGTGTATGCTGTCCAAATTTGGTGTCAATTGGCCCACTGGTTTTTGAGTTCTGTTAATCCCACAAACGAACATTACATTTTTATTTATATAGATGTATTTAATTCTATTGTTGAAGTATGATGTTTTAGATTGTTGTCTTCACATTGAATCCTTGCTGTCAGCTGGTCTGAGTCCCTCTACGGAGGTAGAGAAGATTGGGATATAATTTTTTTAATAAATAAATAAATATGCATCTTGTGCCGCTAACCCTTGCAAAAGTTACAGACCTACTTGTATGTTTTGAAAAAATAAATATTTTCTGTTTTTTATTTCAGGGCTTTTGGGACTAATGATTTTTAATCTTTCTCCTTTATTTTTGGAGGGATAATTATTTCTTCTTCAATTAAATCCAAAATGTTGACTCTTAGACAGAGTTTGGGAGCTCTTGCTTCTACAATAACATACTTGCTTCTAATAAATAGTACCTTACAGTGCTAGAGCTGACTGATGGGAAGGGTGGAAAGAATAGATTAGATGGGGAAGCAGTGACAAGAATCCCTCAGATCTCTGTCTAGTACTCGCTGCTGCACTGTTTCACAGTAATAGGAGTCTTATTTTCAGTTAGATACGATGCTGAGTACTTAAGAATAGTTTCCATTTAAAAATACTGAACAGAAGGAGGTCCTTTCACCAACTGCTAAGTGTTAATTTTACTCTTTAACCACTAGCATTTGGAAATCAAGGAGATCTGACTCTTTTCAGTATACCAGACATTCTCTAAACTGAAGGATTCTTCAGAAATTATTTTCTTAAAACTTCGTTATGCATGTCTGCGTCTCAATATACATGGAAATACTGTGCTAGAAAGACTGAAATGGTTTGCATTTCCTAGTGGAAATTCTACTTTACTGGAACAGCTTTTTAATCCATTTTGAGATGTATGCTTAGCTAATAAGTCCCCTCTTGCTCACCCTCACTTTCTGGGACCAAAAATGACAGTCATACAGCGAGGATTTTAACTGCATGTTAAAACTATATGTTGTTTATCAGACACATCTGAATGGAGTTGGACTGGATGGCCCATGAGGTCTCTTCCAACTCTATGATTCTATGAATGCAGCACGAGAAGGATGACTGGCATTTTGGGAAAAAGTGTAGATATGGTATGCATGACATGATATAGAAAGAAAACACGCTTTTTGAGAAGATAATTCAAGCTTTAGGTAGCAAAGTCGCCTCCGATACACTTGCTGATTTAAATGTTTCTGGGACTCACTTTAATATGGGAAACAGCCAATGGATAGATTTCAGTGTTGAGCTGCTTCTGATGTAGATAGGTGGTTCTCATATTTGGTCCTCAATGTGTTTTGGAAGTCTTGCTGTTGGTCCATACTCTTGGAGAACCAAATTTTGCTGAATGCTGTTTTAGACTATCTATATCAGTGGTTCTCAACTTGTGGGTCCCCAGGTGTTTTGGCCTACAACTCCCAGAAATCCCAGCCAGTTTACCAGCTGTTAGGATTTCTGGGAGTTGAAGGCCAAAACATCTGGGGACCCACAGGTTGAGAACCACTGATCTATATAAACAAAAATGTAATGTTCATTTGTGGGATTAACATAACTCAAAAACCACTGGACAAATTGACACCAAATTTGGACAGCATATACCTAACAACCCAAGGAGTGATCATCACTCCAAAAATTGATTTTGTCATTTGAGAGTTGTAGTTGCTGGGATTTCACCTACAATCAAGGAGCATTCTGAACTCCACCAATGATGGAATTGAACCAAACATGGCACATAGGACTCCCATGACTAATAGAAAAGCCTAGAAGGGTTTGGTGGGCATTGACCTTGAGTTTGGGAGTTGTAGTTCACTTACATCCAGAGAGCACTGTGGACTCAAACAATGATGGATCTGGACCATACTTGGCACAAATATTCCATATGCCCAAATATGAACACAGATGGAGTTTGGGGAAAATAGACCTTGACATTTGGGAGTTGTAGTTACTGGGATTTATAGTTCACCTACAATCAAAGCTCACCAACAACAGAATTGGGGCAAACTTCCCACACATAATCCCCACGAACAACAGAAAATACTTAAGGCCATCCAGTCCAACTGCCTTCACCAGGGCAAGAAAACATAATCAAAGCCCTCCTGACAAAGAATCATCCAGCCATAGATGTAGATAGATAGATATATTTCACACACAGAGAGATATAGTATCATAGATTTGAAAAGGACCCCTAAAGAAGGACAATTATATGTTACATGTTCCAGAGTAAGCAAACCAGACAATCTCTACATCAACACTGTCAAAGAAACAACAAGCATCAGGACATTACATATATTAGAAACCAACACTTTCTCAATACTTTATTTTACAGATCACCAGACTGGGCCACAGCAACGTGTGGCAGGGACAGTTAGTTGTGAATAAATTGCAACAACCTTTGGACTTGAACTATCACCCATTCCTCCTCTTTCTCTCCATGCCTAAAATATGTAGAACTGGGAGAAAGAAGAATTTGGTATCATACATGTGTTTAGGAAAGATTTCTTCAACCATTGCTTTTTGGAGAAGCTTTCAGACCCATTACCAGGAAATGATATAAATCTGTTTATTTTCTGATTTTTTTTTTGTAATGGAAAGAGAAGGTAAGACAGTGCTACTCTGGCTGTTATTTGCTGCTTTTCCCATAGAAAAAAAAATGAGAAGCTGGGCTGGTCATTCTTTGCAGTTAGGAGGAGGAGCTTTAACTGTTGATTTTAACATTGATGTTTTACTTTGTCAAATATTTTTGTTGAAATTCTATTTATCTATCTAAAATAGTGAAAATGTATGCTGCTTTAAAATTTGTATGATAGAGGTCAGAAAATAAATATGGTATTTTAATAAGTAAACAAAAAAAATGCTGCCGACGTATAAACTTTGTTTGGTACATTTAAGCGACAGCTTGTTATAATGGACCTCTGAACCATGACGTATCATTGGTCTGTTTCCCTAGCTTTCAAATAGAATCTGATATTTATTTATTTCCTGTATTTATACCCCATCCTTCTCCCCCGAAGGGGGACTCAGGGTTATCTAAATGTTGGGGTTCAGCCTGTGTGTGAACCTGATTCTCTGATTGTATTCCCTGATGCCAATGTAGATGTCAATGTGAATTCTGAGGCCAATTTAGATGATGATGGTTTGAGTAGTGAAAATCCTACAGACTTGGAAAGTGAAAGTCAAAATTCCCATGAGAACATGCATTCTGAGCCGAGCGGAGAAGTTTCACTCCCTTTTCCTCCCAGCCTTAGTTCTTCAGAGAATCTGACACCTGGTCTGCCTAATGACGATAGGTGGGGGCAGATTTGGCAGAGCCAGGGAGAAGCACAAAGTTTACGTAGGTCAGCCAGATTAAGAGAAATGCAAACAAAAACGTCAGGTGTGTCTCGCAATAGATTTCCTGGCCTTAAGTATGCCTGGCCTGAATGCAGCTTCAGACCAGGCATTGTTCCAGATTCATGTGCAAGCTTTTGTAGGTCTCCTGATTCAAGTGGCCTTGCTCCTTGGAGGTTTTCTAGTTGTTCCAAGTACGGTTAGTGGATTGCTAACATGTTCCAGGATTCAGCAGTTTTGCTGTGGGTTTGATGATCTTGTTTATGGACATTTCTTGTTGCTGATTTTTACTGTGACTTTTTACCTTTGCATTTTTCCTCTATTTTGTATTCATCTTTAATCAATAAAAAAGGACTGTTTTCCTGAAGTCAAGTGTGGTGGATGGTTGTCTGAGGGTCCAGTTTCCTGCACTGGGTTGCCACACTAACAAAAGCATCATACAATGCTTTTATTTACATCATACATCATACAATCATACATCATTAAAACAATCACAATACAATAAAATATTAAAAATTTAAACAACAATTAAACAATTAATTAAGACACATCCATTAAAATCAAAATCCAAAAACAAGTCTGGGTCAATTCGTTGCCATAAGTTGTGTGATCTTCTTCCACTTGCTGCTTAAGGATCAAACGCTTGGTCCCATAACCAGGTCTTGATTTTCCTTCTAAAAGACAAGAGGGAGGTGGCCAATCTCATATCTCTAGGGAGGGCGTGCCATAGGCGGGGGTTAGATAGAATCATAGAATCATAGAGTCGGAAGAGACCTCATGGGCCATCCAGTCCAACCCCCTGCCAAGAAGCAGGAATATTGCATTAGATGATAGATGTTACCATAGAAAAAACTCAATGGAAGAAACAGTCTGTATAATCATCTGCAGTGCAAATCATTGTTGAGATAAAGCGTGGCATGTAAAGCATGGGTGAGTGTGACATGCAAGTCTAGTCAAGAAATAATAGCACCACCTTTAATAGTGCTCTTTTTAATAGTGCTTATTTCGCTTTCAGATTGTTAAATAGTTTTCTCTCTCTGTTGTTGTACGGGTATTACTATCTGGCAATCCCCTCCTTGAATAATATTACATTCAAAAGATTTCTTTGAACTTGTTACTGCAAACTAAGAGCTACTTAAACTTTGACCATACAATACTACTTACAAAGTATTATAAGCGGTTTAGGAAAGTGGTAATGGATGCCGTTTACTACGTGTCAAGTGTGCTGGGCATTGGCATCTTGCATCTTGCCAAGTGTGCTGGGCATGAACATACTGCTTTGAGAACTGAAATGCTTGAAAGGAGTGTTGTAATAGCTATAAGAAGTGTTAACCTTTAAGCATGCCCATATCTCAAATAACATTCAAAGGGTGTAGTTTTGTGGTGGTGTTTTTATGCCATTGTCTGGGGCCAAGTGCTTGTGCTATTAAATACAGTATGACAAACTTTACACTGTGATCTGGAGATAGAGAAATGGATGTAAAGATATTGAAACATTTCGCCAGTGTTGCATTCTTATGACTTGTCTTGTGGCAAAGTCAAGTACCATATCGTGGTAAGGTCAAACTTGTAGTAAATCTGTTTTCTGCTATTTGACTAACCCAGAGTTGACATCTTGTGTTCTACACATTACTGCTCCGGCATGCATGCATTTTTAGAAACACAGAAAACTACACTCTTAATCCCTTAAGGAGTTGTTTCATTGCACAGCACTGGCATGAAGCTGTCTTTGTATGGAGAGAAATAAGAAAAAACAGATCACCTGGCAAAGCCAAAGTTGTGGCTGTGAGTAACAGAGAGAGACAGCCCATGCCAGAGATTCCTGCTGCCCAAAGGACACATTTATTTTTGCTTTGGATATGCCTGGCACCTCAGAAAACAGCTGTGAGAACAGCCCTTCCTGCTGGTACAGCTAAGCCCTTCATATTGTTATCCCTTAGTAAAAGTGGCTTAGAAATCAAAAGGATTTATCTCCACAATTTATTGAGGACACTATCTATTTTCCTACCTCTCTCTGGATAAACATGTCTTCCCATTCATTTAGGTGAGGACTGCCCTGCAAACATTTGTGGTGGTATTTAGAAGTCTCTCCCCTCCCCAAATTTTGTACATTCTGTAAGATTTGTGTTTGTTTGGTGGTGACCTTCCATAAAGTGTGTTACAAATCTTCCACATAGGGACTGTGGCACAGCTGGCTGGGACTCAGCTGCATTAAGATCACTATTGACCAAAAGGTCTTGAGTTTGAAGCCAGCCCGGGGCGGAGTGTAGTTTGCTGTCCACCTTTGCAGCCCGAAAGACAGTTGCATCTGTCAAGTAGGAAATTTAGGTACCACTTATGCGGGGAGGCTAATTTACGACACCATAAAAATCTCGAGCAAGCCTGCAAAGAATGAGGAAGTACTTCATCAGTTTCACAAAGGGACGGTGAAGCAACAGCTCCCCTGGTGGCCAGAATACCCTCATGAAAAAGCTGGAATGTTAAATAGCCTCTATGTGTCTGACTATATAGTAAAGGTAGTCCCCTGACATTAAGTCCAGTCATGTCTGACTCTGGGGTGTGGTGCTCATCTCCATTTCTAAGCCGAAGAGCCAGCGTTGTCCGTAGACACCTCCAAGGTCATGTGGCCGGCATGACTGCATGGAGCGCCGTTACCTTCCCGCCAGAGCGGTACCTATTGATCTACTCACATTTGCATGTTTTCGAACTGCTAGGTTGGCAGAAGCTAGGGCTGACAGCGGAAGCTCACGCCGCTCCCCGGAATCGAACCTGCGACCTTTCGATCAACAAGCTCAGCAGCTCAGTGCTTTAACCCACTGCGCCACCGGGGGCTCCCGTCTGTCTATATACGAGGGGTATTTTTTAAGTAAGGTCCGTTTTGTTGTAGACACTAGTAGTTCACGCACATACTGCAACGAGCGCGTGCATCGTGTACCGGCATGCCTCGGGAACAACCGTGCTCAGTTTCCGCTCTGTAGCTAACCTGTACAGTTCTGTTCTGTGCTTTAAAAATGTTTAAGACTATCAACTCACCCTCCGCATATGAGGTTCGCTCAGTGATACGGTTTTTGTCAGCAAGGAACCTGCCTGCTGCAGAAATTCATCGACAGATTTGTGAAGTGTACGGTGATACTGTTATGAGTGAAAGCAAAGTGCGTAATTGGGTACGACAATTCAAAGATGGCTGTGACAACATCCATGATGAGGACCGCTCCGGTCGCCCTTCTTTGATTACAGACGATTTGGTGGCGGCAAGTTTTTATGAAGATGGTATTTTAAAATTGGTTCAGAGGTATGATAAGTGTTTGAACAAACTTGGCAACTATGTCGAAAAATAGAGTGAAGTATGTACTTTCTGAAAATAAATTTACTTTTTTGAAATAAACTTTCGTTGTGTACTTATGTTCAAATGGACCTTACTTAAAAAATACCCCTCGTATGTTGTGTGTCTATGGCATTGAATGTTTGCCATGTATATGTACATTGTAATCCGCCCTGAGTCTCCTGTGGGGTGAGAAGGGCGGAATATAAATACTGTAGATAAAGAAATATCTGAAGTGTTAACTATCCTTGTCCTTTTTAGATTAGTTGCCTAATGCATATTGGATTTTGCACATACCGATTATATGTTATATGTTATATCCCTGAAAAGTACAGCTCTCTGAAAAGCTAATTTCTTACACCAAGTAGCAACATTCTCATTCCATGCTTGCCTGCCACTTATTTTATACTAATGCATTCAAGCAATTGTCTTCCAATATATTTCCCTGCGGTCTGTTTCTTGCCCACTGTAGAGCAAAAAAGTTGCTGTTGTTGAATATTTCCGCTCTATTGAACTGCTAATCCCACAGCACCTTTGCTACCTTTTTGTGGTTGCTTCCATCAATTAGTCATTTTTCCTTTTAAGGCTTCATCCTTTTTTTAAGCCAGACAATTTTACTTAAGGTTTTAAATTCTCTCTGTGATATTGTTTATATGTAAGTTATATTAATTGTACTGTTTTATTTGCTTGCTGTTTTGTTTTTACTGATTTGTTGTTGGGCTTGGCCTCATGTAAGCCGCCCCGAGTCCTCTTGGGGAGATGGTGGCAGGGTATAAATAAAGTTATTATTATTATTATTATTATTATTATTATTATTATTATTATTATTATTATTACAGTTTATAAACAAGATCCTTCCTATTTATGGTTTTCTTCTTTTGTAATTTACCATCATCTTTCCTTACTTTCTCAGTTTAGAAAGTTTCTCTCTCTATTTTTTTGGTCATGTCATGCAAGCCCCCTAATCTGTGCATTTTATTCCATTTCATGGATCAACCAGCTCTTTCTATTATACACAAGCAATGAGCAGAGTGAGAAAAATCAGGGTTGTATAATCCATCACTCCAACTCTGTTGCACTGATGGCTACACGCAATGCTTGCTATTATGTCCACATTTTCCAGCCATGCCCTGGTTGAATTGTAGCTACTACAGATCTGAGTTGCAATGTGTGTATCTTACAGTGGGCCATGCTCTGCTGTTTGGACTTTGGGAAAGATAATTCCTATCAGTGGTGAGTATGGCTTGAATGGAAGGGAGGTGCAGAAATTATTCTAGTCTGGAGTCATGGTTGGAGTGGTTATTTCAAAGAGGGTCTTCCACTCTTTGAGAAATTCATATGTAACCTTCTATTGGCATAAATGTCTACCTGAGGCGCTCATTGATCCTTCCCTAAATTTTCAGCCACACTAAAAATTACTTCTGCTCATTATCAACTGAAGCTTGTGTTAATTGTTCAATCTGCTCAGTTTTAACAGCCTTGCTCAATGTTAATTGAGATTTCTAATTCTTTCAGGAAACGGGAGGCTATTTCATAATTAAAATTCTCGAAGACCTAGCTTGCAGTTGATCGCAGCCAGTGCTAGTGAACTGTATTTATTATTTCTCATTATATGGGAAGGTCCATAGCCCATAACTTTCTGCCTCTCCCATCAAAATCTGGAAACCTGTGGATCAGACTAGAGCAGGGTTCTATGAGATCTGTGGGGTCATATTGACTGGCTTTAGCTATTTTCATACAAAGAGTAGATATTAATGCAGATGATCTCTGAATTTTATTTTCATATGGCAATAGCAGGTGCCATGGAATATATTTTAGGTTTGTTTGACCACCCCCCCTCCAAATGGTTCACAACTCGTGGTGGTTCGATTCTAATGTCACTTCCTTTAAAAATAATTTTTTTCAAAACTTTCCGAAACTTCCGAAACAGCTTTGTTAATGGCAGATATCCATTACATTGGATATCGGTGGGATATCCTATTACATTGGTGGCAGCGGTGGGATATCCTATTACATTGGTGGCAGCGGTGGGATAGAATAGAAAGGTCTCCCCTGCCACCTGTAATTTGTCGTTTCATCCATTACATATGTGCAGTAGGAAAAAACAGCACTGGCACTGGGGAAAGTTCAGGGACTCTTCCACTCAGGCCACTCCTGACCGATGGGCGCTTCCACTCCAGGCCTGCCTTGGCTTTTGGCATCTAGTGGAGGAGGAGGAGGAGGCAGCGATGCCCCTTCAGGTGCCACTTGGCTCCCGCTACCAGGCGGCCTTCAGGCTGTTAGGAATAATGGGAATAGAAATCCAAAACACTTGGAAGGGCCAAAGTTTGCCCAGGCCTGGATTAGATGCAGCCATGCCACAGTTCAATGTTATGGGATCCTGGGGTTTGTGGTATGTCACTCTTTGGCAAAGGAAGCTAAAAAACCATGCAAAACTACAGCTACCAGGATTGTGTAGCATTGAGGCAAAGCAGTTGGAAGTGGTTCCTCGATAAGATCTGCCTGATCCACCTGGAGGGAGGGAGGCAGGAGAGGGAAGGAAGGGAGGGAGGGAGGGAGGGAGGAAGGAAGGAGGGAAGGAAGAGAGGACGGTGAAGAAGGGAAGGAAGGTGCTTTTGACAGGTTCTCCTTCCTTTTCAAAATTGGTTGCTTTAACCAATATCCCAATCAACGTTTAGTGCCACTGATCTATAACAGAAAGCACCCTCTCCTTTCTCCCTTCCCAATTTTCTCCCGCTTTCCCCTTTCCTTTTTTAAAAACCCAGCATTGGCTTGATCCTGTTGAGCGGAGGCTGCCTCCTGCCTGGCTAAACTCCCAGTTGCCAAACCTTGAGATTGGGGTGAGAAGGGGGGGGGGGGAGGTGAGGAATTCAAACTCCGGAGGGAGAATCCAGCTGGTAATGCAGAAAAGGAGGAGGAGGAGGAGCCTGCTGCTCGGCCTTTTTGGCTAATGCGCAGCAAGGCAGTGTGGGAAATGTAGTTTAACAACAGGGTCTACCATTGGGGGCCTTTGCTTCACAAACTACAACAATGTCTGTGCTTAGGCACGCCCACCTCATCCCTCCTTTGCATTGCCCGGGAGGGGAAGCAAAACTTTACAAAAGTTGCTTAATGCTTGTGAAAATTAAAATAACCCTGGGAGATTTCCGAACATTACGAAATATTTATGAATAAAAAGGGTAAGTGGTTCAAATTGTAATTACGCCTCTTACTTTTCTTGCATGGTCCAAAATTAATTCAAAAGACCAAATTCAATAATTTTTAACAAATTTAAGGTTTTAACGAAGTGAACCTAACCAACTCTAATATATTTCAAAGAAAGGCACTGGCAAAATCACTATGAAGAGTCCTTGTCTTAGAAAATCCTTTGAAATTCATGGGGCTACCATATGTTGACAGGTGACTTGTAAGCGAATGCACAAATGAACTTCTGTAAGATGTATGACTCTCCTGAGGAGCTTAGTTTGCCCTGCCATTTGCTATCTGGAAAACAACATGTTTGAATTTTTTTTTCTTGTGAAAGCCATCCCTGATCAAAAATTGGTGCTAAATACCTTTCTATCCATCCATTCCGAGCTTTCCTTCCTTTTTGATCAGGCAGAATGTCTTCTGTCTTTCTTATTATTGTGTATTGCTTTTTCCTTTTCAACTATAGGGGTATTTTGAGAACAAAGGCCTATGTGAACTACATGCCTTTTAGTTGTGTGGGAATTTGAGAAAAATAACTCACAATTCAGGTTTGTAGTGCTTATTGTTAGCAAGAAAGAAGACCCTGCTATCAGACCAGAAATCAGTTTACACTTAGCAGAGCATGATTCCATCACTTTGGTCTTGTTCAAGGGACTCAGAGACCTGAACTAAATTTGTTGTCAGCAAGAGTGCCATGGTACATCTCTTAGGACTTCATCACACACAATAAAATCCGCATTTCTACACATTTAAGAAATTGCAACCCACGGTGCCTTTCACACAACGTAGGCTTCAATTTATTTATTTATTCTCTTTACAGCTTTTATATTCTGCCCTTCTCACCCTGCAGGGGACTCAGGGCGGATTACAGTGTACACATACATGGCAAACATTCAATGCCAATTTTTGATATACAAACATATACAGACATACACAGAGGCTATTTAACTTTTTCTGGCCGCCAGGGGAGCTGTTGCTTTCATCGTCCATCTGCGACGCTGATGAAGCACTTCCGCATTCCCCGCATGCTTCCTCGCTGGAATGCTCTGCTGGAGTCTTCTTTTATGGACTCATAAATTAGTTAATTTAGCCTCCCCACACTTTAAGGTGGTACCTAATTTTCCTACTTGACAGATGCAACTGTCTTTCGGGTTGCAAAGGTCGACATCAGGCTACACACAATTGGTTGGAAACCCACTCCAACCCGGGCTGGCTTCGAACTCATGACCTTTTGGTCAGAGTGATCTTAATGCAGCTGACACTCAGCCAGATGCGCCACAATCCCGGTGCTTTCAACTGGGGTTGAGGCATTTTACCATTTCTAAAGTTAGTTTTTCCAATTATTCCTAAGCTGGTTAGCAATTTACTTGTTTTTAAATTCCTCGCATAGAGACAGGCAAAGTGGCCATTTTCCCTGTATGATGTTAATCCTTGTTGCCCACTTTTGTTGCCTACTTGTAAGTAAAACAATGACACTGTGTGTGGGAGGAGCCAAAAGGCCCATTTCCCCATATCGCCAATGCAAAGGTTTGGGGAAAGATCAGGGTTAATTTAGATCTTCTGGAGGGGCCCTGCTCTCGGTCCCACCGCCTTCGCAATTGCGTTTGGTGGGGACGAGGGACAGGGCCTTCTCGGTGGTGGCCCCTTGGCTTTGGAACTCCCTCCCGATGGAGATTAGATCTGCCTCTTCCCTCCTGACGTTTAGAAAGCTGTTAAAGTCATGGGTCTGGGATACTGCATTTGCAGTGTGATGATGGAGTCAATAACTGCTGACCCTTCTGGCGGATGGCAATGAATTTGTGATTCATTCTGACGAACTGATTTTTGCAGTAACTTGCATGAATTGTATGAATTGTATTTTAATGTATTTTACATTGATGATTTATAATGCTTTTCTTATTGTATTGAATCTCATGTTGTTAGCCGGCCTGAGTCCCTCCTCGGAGGTCGAGAAGACCGAATTATAAAAACTCTAAATAAATAAATAATAAATAAATTAATTAAAAACCACTTCCTACTATTCAATGTGATTTTTAAAGAAAGATAAATAAAATCCTGGAGGGACAATGGGAGGAAATTTCAGTGCAGGGAAAGTGCCATCTTTAGAAATTTGCTTCTGTTTCAGCGGAAGGGTCTTGAGTGCAAACACCCCTACGGAAAGTGCAGCCTTAATAAAGGTACTTCTGTTCCAATGGAAGGGTCTTGAAGGCAGTGCTGCCAGAATGTTAATAGTGGATGGTTCAGTAGAAATTTCCAATTTTTTTAAAAAAGTAAAGGATAAAAAGTTAAGGGAAATTTTTTTTAGACAAAATAGGGGATTGGATAAAGGTTGGAATGAAGAAGGAAACGATTATGGAAGAATTTAGAGAAATAAAATTGACATGGTTCCATTGTATACAATTAGAACAATGGTTTAAAAATTGGGGAAAAAATAATAAAAACGGAAGTAAGCTTAACCAATTTGAACAAATAATACAAAATGGAAGGGTTGTAGAGGAGCATAAAATTTGAAACTAGTAAAGTATATAAGATAATAATTGAAATAAAGAAAAGAGGTCTGGGAAGAAGACTTAGGGATAAAAATAAATGAAACAGAGTGGCAACAATTATGGAGACAAAGACATCTAAAAAATTATCAATATGGGTTAAAGAAGATTATTATAAGTTAATATGGCAATGGTATCTAACACCAGTAAGAATAGCAAATATAAATAAAAACTATTCAAAAATTGCTGGAGAGGATGTCAAGAATCAGGAACATATATACATATGTGGTGGCAGTGTAAATATGTAAGTAATTTTGAGGGGAAAGTATTTCGAGAAATAGAAGATATAATGAACATTAAAATAGAAAGAAGTCCTAGTATAGCTTTATTATCATTATATAATAATAAACAATTGAAAAAAGAGGATAAAGAAGTGATAACAAATTTATTAACAATAGCAAGACTGCTTATAGCAAGGAACTGGAAAAAAGAAATAAATATACAAATAGAGGAGTGGTACAAGGAAGTATGGAAATTGGCAATAAATGATAAGCTGACATGTATATTAAAAGTTAAAAGAGGTATATGGAAACAAAGTGATTTTGATGATGTATGGAGAAAATTTATTGAAAAAGGATTAAAAAACAAAGAAGGAAAGATGATATGTAAAAGCTGTGGCTTGGGAGGGGTGGGGTGAGGGAACACAGCGGTGAGGGATAGATAATATGTATAAGCAGAAAAAGAACACTAGATGCCAAAAGTTAAAGCATGGTAGGTTGTATTGCATAATATGTATCTGCTGTAAAACAATGTATAACAAATGTATTGAATCATGATAAAATAATTAAAAATGTTTTTAAAAAAGAAAGAAGGCAGTGGTGCCTTAAAGGATGTCTGTTTGAAAGAGTGTGCTGGTTTCCTTGAAATGGGAAGATTCATCATCTGCCCATGTGATGGGAAATAAGCTGATGGTTGAGTTAGAAGCTGGAGAAGGTGATCTAGTGTGATGGGAGTGAGTAAATTCTTCATCTTCTTTCAAGACATAACCCCATGAAACTCCACCCTTTCCCCCACTTTCTCCAGCTCCTAGTGTTTAAGGGTGGTGGTAGCCTATTAAAACTGTTCTGTCGCACGCTGGGCCTGTGAAGAATTTCCTTTAGAACAGGATGTGCAACCTTTGCCCAGCGAGAAGCCAGGGGGCCTAAAGAGAAGTTCTCAGAGGTTTTTTTTTATTTTTTATTACCACAAATAGTCTTTAGATGGCTTGTGAAGTATAACAAAGTCTTTTATTAATGAACAATCAAACAGAAACTTCTCTTGTTTTCAGTAAAGTTAAGCAAATGATTCCAAGCTTTTAGGCAACTGGTGAATTCCTAATCTTGTCCACGAAGGGCAGGCAACTGGCTTCAATAACTTCTTCTTTAAAGGAAAATCCTCTTTTTAACTTCTCCCAGGCTGACTGTAATCTAACCCTTACTGATGTGGGCTCCGCTACCGGGTCGAACTGCGTCTCAAATGCTGAGTGGACCTACCAGTAAAGGCTTAGATATTCTCCAGCTGGAGTTCTTTGGTCTTTAGGGCTGTTTTCCTGGAAATTCTTGGAGACTCTTAAGACTGTTTTCCCCCGGAAAGTCCTCAAAGCTTTGGGGAGGCTTCGCTGGAGTTTTCTGGTTTGCTCTTAAGACTGTTCTCCCCCGGAAAGTCTTAAGGGTTGAAGCTTTTATACAGGGGAAGCTTGCACACATCATGTACATTAGCTTTCCTTGCTGAGACTAACTAAAAATGGCTCCCTTCCCTTCCCAATTGCCCTGAGCAAGGGGCGGGATCAAAACTTAACGATGATGGACAGGTGACTTGCCCTATGACAGCAACCAAAAGAAGCCACCTATCTGCAGAGTCCATGAAACCCAGGACTGCAATCAAACATTTAATACAAAGCAAATAAATTTGGAGCTCCTGGTACAGCCGTACCAGCACAATCACTATTATGTTGTCATTCTTAACTACTGTTTGGGAAGAATAGAGGAAGCAGTATGGTCTCGGAGGATCCACCTAATGGATTCCATCCAGGATCCCTTGCCATTTCTCACAATAGTTCTGGTGCTGGAGAAAATATGGGCTCCTAATAGCAAGAGGATATCTGCTGGGCTTCACTAACAATGGGTTTACTGCTCCCCAATATTAACCAGAGGTGTAATTTCGAGTATTCCTATATACCTAATTTTTAAGAAAATAGAATATGCAGATAACTCTAAAACCTTGATGTAAACCAGTCAATGTAGAAAATGTGAAGGCTTTCAAAGACTTGATAAGTTTGATTAAATGGTCAATTATTTGTGAGGCAAGGTTATAAGAAGAAAGTAAAGGCAGATGTTCTTTTAGAAATGGAGATCCTTTGAAATCAAAGTTTGGTATGTCAGCAGAATAAGACCAATAAATCAATCGGAGTAATGAACGTGTCAGGTGATCCTGGACACTCACTCCATTGAGGAAATGTGCTCCTGCCTTTGCATAAGTGAATGTGCCGCAAATGGCAGGAGGACTGAAATAAAGGGAGAAGCCCTAACTGTGGGGGAAAGTGCTGAATGAGCATGGGAAGAGAGTCTAAAAAGAAAGAATAGTTGATGGAGTGAATTCTTTCTTATTGTGTGGTGCAAAGAAAGTATTATGCTCAGTTTACTCTACGGGCAATGGTGGTGTTTTATACTAACAGTCAGCAACAGGAATTTACTGATACTTGGAAACCTGTGTAAATTTACAAATAATGTGAGACTTTTGTGTGGCTTTTCTATATCCATCCAACCCTCAAGGAACACAGTCTCTGAACTCTGCTGTTTCTTGTGAGATGGATGGAGATATAGGAAGTTTTTGAATGCTTTCAATTCTTGTTATTCTCCCAGTCTGCTGAATACCCGGATTTAGTAGGAGGAAAGATAGAACTGTGTAATGTGAACTGTGAAGCCTGTTTGATTTTCCAAAACCACAAGAATGCTTGGAAATAAAGGAGGAAGGCTGCATTACAAATGGAAGGGTTAGTCAAGGAAGTTGTGGCCCTGAGTCTGCAAAATCTGAGCAGGGCTAATGAGGATAGGGTGATTTGGAGGTTTCTTCTTTGAAGAGTTTCCATCAGTTGATGTCGATTTGATGGCCATTAACAATAAAGTCAGCTTGTGTGGTGTGTCTTTTGAAGGCCATACTATATCTTAGTGTGTCCAAAACCTTTTGTAACAAGGGCTGCTCAGAGAATTGTACTTGATTTAGAGCCGGATTGTGGTTACAACCTATATTGTATTGTCGAAGGCTTTCATGGTTGGAATCACTGGGTTGTTGTAGGTTTTTTTGGGCTATGGGGCCATGTTCTAGAGCAGGGGTCCTCAAACTAAGGCCCGGGGGCCGAATGCGGCCCTCCAAGGTCATTTACCCGGCCCTCGCTTAGGGTCAACCTAAGTCTGTAATGACTTGAAAGCACACAACAACAACAACAACAACAGAACAACAACAACAACAACAATCCTATCATCATCCAAAAGCAGGCCCACACTTCCCATTGAAATACTAATAAATTTACATTTTTAAAGTTGTTCTTCATTTTAATTATTGTATTGTTTTAAAGTGTTTTTGCACTACAAATAAGATATGTTCAGTGTGCATAGGAATTCATTCTTTTTTCAAATTATAATCCGGCCCTCCAACACTTTGAGGGACTGTTACCTGGCCCTCTGTTTAAAAAGTTTGAGGACCCCTGTTCTAGAGGCATAATCTCCTGACATTTCGCCTGCATCTGTGGCAAGCATCCTCAGTGGTAGTGAGATCTGTTGGAACTAGGAAAATGGGTTTAAATATCTGTGGAATGACCAGGGTGGAATGACAACCTATGTTTCCCCTTATTTTATACCCCGTCCTTCTCACCCCTGAGGGGGGACTCAGGGCGGCCTCACAAATATACCATATGGTGTCATCACAATAAAACAATCAACAATACATTAAAATATTTTAAAAAATTAAAACAATAATTAAAACAATTGATTAACACACACCTATTAAAATCATAATTAAAATAATTGATTAACACATGCCTATTAAAATCAGAGTCTAAAATCCAGTCCGGGTCAAATCATTGCCATAAATGTTAAATTCTTCTTTCACTTGCTGCTCACTAATTGAATGCATGGTCCGAAGCCAGGTCTTAATTTTTCTTCTAAAAGACAAGAGGGAGCTGGCAATTCTGATGTCTCTGGGGAGCGTTCCACAGGTGGGGGGCCACTGATGAGAAGGCCCTGTCTCTTGTCCCCACCAACAATGTTGGTAGGGTTGAGAGCAGGGCCTTTCCAGATTATCTTAAGTTTCGTGATGGTTCATACCAGGAGATACGTTCGGACAGGTAGTCTGGGCTAGAACCGTTTAGGGCAGGGGTCCTCAAACTTAGGCCTAGGGGCTGGATACGGCCCTTCAAGAGCATTTACCCAGCCCATTGCTCAGGGCAATTCAAAATAGTCTAGTGTTTCACCTGTAAGGTATTGTTTTCAAGCAAACAAGACTTAACAGAACTTATGGCTTTACAGTAACGTCAATTTGTCAACTAAGTTGTAACAATAAATACTTAAAATCTCTACCAATAGACTTACATTTTATCTGGTTTAAACCATACAGAAAACAATTATCAATTGAAAGCCTGCTGTAAAATGTTGAATACCTATTTTTTAAAATCTGAAACGACTTGAAAGCACACAACAACAATCCTATCTCATCAGCCAAAAGCAGCCCCACACTTCCAATTGAAATACTAATAAGTTTATATTTGTTAAAATTGTTCTTCATTTTAATTATTGTATTGTTTTAAAGTGTTTTTTGCACTATAAATAAGATATAATAATAATAATAATAATAATAATAATAATAATAATCCTTTATTTATACCCCGCTAACATCTCCCGAAGGACTCGGTGCGGCTTACAAGAGGCAGAGGCCCAACACATCAATAAAACAACAGCATAACAAATACAACAATATATTGCAGTGTGCATAGGAATTCATTCATGTTTTTTCAAATTATAATCTGGCCCTCCCATAGTTTAAGGGACTCTGACCTGGCCCTCTGTTTAAATAGTTTGAAGAACTCTGGTTTAGAGCTTTAAAGGTTAAGACCAGCACTTTGAATTGTGCTCGGAAGCTAATCGGCAGCCAGTGGAGTTGGCATAACAGCAGAGTTGTATGCTCCCTGTACGTCGCTCCAGTGAGCAGCCTGGCTGCCAATAGCTGGACTAATTGAAGTTTCCGGGTAGTCTTCAAAGGCAGCTCCACGTAGAGTGCGTTGCAGTAGTCTGTTCAGGATGTAACAAGAACATGGACGACCGTGGCTCTTCCTTTGGTACATCCGACTGTTCTAACGTGTCCTGGACCCCTTAGTTCATGATGGCTTGATGAAAAACTAAAGCTCAAACACATGTCCTAGCATATATTTTATATGTTACAATCACATTTGACTAGTAATTAAGTATGCAGCTGTGGTAATGCTGCTCAAGATAATTCTCTGTTCTTTCCTAGCTTCATGAAACAGGCAGACTTTTACCCATGTTTTTGAAAACAACATGGTTTAACAAACTATTGATTTTTTTAGTAGTTCATAATTTGGGTTAAAACGGGTGAGTATTTTCCTGTGTTCAAAGATGCCTTACATTTTGTGATACCCCCTCCCCTTGCAGTAACCCAGACATTTGGTAACAAAAATCTATTCTAGGATCTCTCCCTTTCCCTTTTCACATTAGGAGAGAGGATGTGCAGACAGACTTGGAATCCAAGGGAGAGGAAGTCTAGTACAATAGACTGTGAAGTCGAGCAATTCCCATAATCAGTTTTCTGTACAGCTTATTACCAATTGGTCAGGACCAGGTTTTAATTAAATGTTAAGGGATAAAGGACAATAATGTGGACTAAGAAAGGGGATTCAGCTTTAACTTTGAATTTCCTGACTTTTATCCCCCTCTGTCACTATGTCAGTGTAACTTAAACACAGGATTTTAAGATGTAATTTCCTCCTCCTGAAGGTTAATAACTGTGCTCTTTCCTCCCCAAACTTTTCAAAGAATGCCCTTTTAGCTACTTAATAAATTTAATTCTTTTACAGTCTATAAGGGCATGGCTGTTGTTAAATGCATAATCGTGAGTTTTCAGAATACTATTTTTGTTAAGTATGGCAAGTAAAGTTCTGATAAGTTTTGTTTCCTAACTAAAGGGTTTAAAGAAAAAACTCAACAAGGGATTATGCCTTTGGCTGCACCTACTCTTGTGCTGGTGTGGTTTTTAAAAACATTACTTAACTTGGGCAATGTTATTCTTTCCATTCCTTTTACTTTTGAAGTAAGTTTCGCTGCAGTTCAGTGGAATGGGACCTTGGCTTACTTCTAAGCAAGGACTTCTAAGCAAACATACTTTGGATAGAAAGGCTAGAAGCTATTGTCACAACCTAATTGCCACCTTTTGAGTAATTAATTCCTCCACCACTAGCAAACTGAAGTTTTTAGAATAATTATCTCTCCACCCTTGTAAATTGCAGAGAGCGAGGAGGAAGGTGGGGAATCCAGTAAGAAAATGAGCATAGACTCCATGTGATGGCACATGTGATGTGATGACTTATCCAGATTGCCCAAATTTTGACAAGCAATGTATTTAAGGCAGAGAAAGAGTTCATAATGTCACAAGATTGATACCTGCATACTTCCTTGAAGTTTTGCTCAAGATTATGTACTGATAGTGTTGATGGAATGCTGGCACCTTTCCACGGAAACAACACCCAAGTTGTTTGCGGGTTTATTGCAGTTTGGGATAGGTGACAGACAGGCCTTCCTTGAGCTTCTTATCACATTGTGTCCCTGCCTGTTCCTGTTTACTTCCCCCACAGCACCCTAAAAGGCACATGGATTATTTGAATGAGACTTGGCATGTCTTGATTTTATGGGATCCTTCAAATAACCACCTAACATCCACTCCCACTTGCTTTCTCCTCCTCATCTCCTCCTCTTTTGTCTGGGAAAAGAGGAAAGGAAAGCTGCCTTTACCACTTTAGAACAAACCAATTATATGGAATTTACAAAGTTGCTATACTTGCTCTCCCTAATCCCTGCCAATATCCAAGCATGCACACAATCTAAGTGTAAAGAGTCTTACGGGATCTTATTTAGTCTTGGTGGTGGCATCTCTTAGTGGGTTTATTTTCTTAATACATGCTTACACCAATGAGAAAATGGAAGAGCGTATTTAATTTTGAGATTGGGAGTGAAAAAGAGGTCTACCATGTTTTGTTTCTTGGCCCATGTGTAACATGCAGAGTAATCCTTCTGACAAAAAGGATAAGCAGGAACTATCAGTTCATCCCCCAACTCTTAGTTTATTTTTTACTAGCTGTACCTGCCTTCTTGGGAGGAGAGCAATGTCCAATCTCGATAAAATAGTAAAGAGTAGAGACATCACACTGGCAACAAAGATCCGCCTAGTCAAAGCCATGGTATTCCCTGTAGTAACCTACGGATGTGAGAGCTGGACCTTAGGGAAGGCTGAGCGAAGGAAGATCGATGCTTTTGAGCTGTGGTGTTGGATGAAAGTGCTGAGAGTGCCTTGGACTGCGAGAAGATCCAACCAGTCCATCCTCCAGGAAATAAAGCCCGACTGCTCACTGGAGGGAAGGATACTAGAGACAAAGTTGAAGTACTTTGGCCACATCATGAGGAGACAGCAAAGCCTAGAGAAGACAATTATGCTGGGAAAGTGGAAGGAAAAAGGAAGAGGGGCCGACCAAGGGCAAGATGGATGGATGGCATCCTTGAAGTGACTGGACTGACCTTGAAGGAGCTGGGGGTGGTGACGGCCGACAGGGAGCTCTGGCGTGGACTGGTCGATGAGGTCACAAAGAGTCAGAAGGAAGTGAACGAATAAAAAACTCATGTAAAATATATTTAAGTTGCTGTCAACCTTCCCTCCCTCTTCTTCCTTCCTTCTTCCCTTCTTTCCTTCCTTCCCTCTTTTTCTTTTCCTTCTTTCTTCCATCTATACCTGTTTCCTTCCTCCCTTCCTTTGCTCTTTGGTTCCATCCTTCCTTCTCTCTTTCTTTCCTTCACTCCTGTTCTGGCACGGCTGTACCAGGAGCTCCAACTTACCTTTCCTTTGTTGAGTGTTTGCATGTATTCTAAAGTTCTATGCATTTTACAATTAGGTGGCTTTCCTTAATTTGCAGTTATTGGACCAATGACCCCTCAGTCATCATTAGGTTCTCTAGTTCTGCCCCCTTTGGGGTTTTGGGAGGGAAAAGGAGCCATTTTAGCTCTGTCCACACAGAGAAGTCTTCGTACAGGACGTAAATCAGGTCCTCCTGTAGAAAGCTTTGTCTTTTACAGCTTGGCTGGGGGAATACAGTCTCAGCATAGCTTTGCTGGGAATTTACAGCCTTATAGCTCCTTTACTGAAGGGATCCAGCTCCACAGTGCTACAGCCAGTCATTGCTGGGAACTGAAAGTCTACAAAGGACTCTGTTTGGTAAGGGCCACTTGCGGCAGCCAGAAGCAGTTGGTACCGGGTGTAGGGGTCCCACGCCAGCAAGGCCTAAGACAGACTGCCCAGATAGAGGTTAAGGATTTCCCCGATAGCGAAGAGACAGTTTATGAAGATAGTTGCCTGTCCCCTGTGGACAAGATTGAGAAAGCCACCAATTGGTTAAGAAAGCCTTGAAATAGTTGTGATTTATTGAAGACTTTAGCAACAATAAAAAAACTTTGTTCAACCTTTAAGCAATCTAAAGACTGTTTAAGGAAATCCTAAGGCTTCTCATCAGGAGGCAGCCCCGGCGTCCCGTTGGGCACACAGAATATACGTTCTGTCTACAGTCTCTTGCACAGGCCCAGTGAGTGACAGCACACCTCCCTTTCTCTCTTTCGTTCCTTCTCTCCTTCCTTCCCTCTCTTCCTCCTTCTTTCACTTTTTTATTTCCTTCTTCTTCCTTTCTTTCTTTCTTTCCTTCTCTCTTTTTCCTTTCTCTCCTCCTTCTCTCCTTCCTCTTCCTTCCTTCCTTCCTTCCTTCCTTCTTCCTTCCTTCCTTCCTTCCTTCTCCTTCCTTCCTTCCCCCTTTCTGAGTATATGTGTTTTGTGTGTGTGTGTGTATATATATATATATATATATATTAGGATTGCATATATGTGTGTATATATTTGTATAGTGATCTAGGACTGTCTGTACGCCCCATTCTTTTCCGAAATTCTATCCTAGTTATATTTCACCTGGTCTTGCTCAGCATTATTTTTAAAATTTTAATTATTACATTTGGCCCAGCCATAGGTTTTTAAATGTTATTGTGTTATTGTTGATGTTTACTGCCTATTTTTGTTTATGAGTTTTATTTTATTGTTTGTATTACTGTTGTTGTTGTTGTTGTTGTTGTTGTTGTTGTTGTTGTTGTTGTTGTTGTTGTTAATAAACTAAGATCTGAAACCAGGGGTGGCAAAGTGTAGCCTGTAGACTGCATGCCACCCCCAGGGCCATTTTGTAGCCACCAGTGGGTCAAATTGTTGTTTGTTTTTTAATGTTTTATTCAAAAATGCTTCAAATGATTTTTAGGGAGTGTGAAGGGAATTTCTACTATATCTATGGCCCTGGAGTGGCCTTTCCTGAAACAAGGAATGAATAGAATGTGGTATCTACTCATTTTGATCTTAAAAAGCTCAGTCTTGGGCCTCAGTCTCAAGTTATGGTGAAAATGTCCCCCTTTATCCTCATTGTGGGAGTGGGTTTAGTGCAGGTGTAGCTCTCCAAAGTCTCCTGTGGAGTCGAGGTGTCTCTGCCTTTCCATAGTTGCCAAGATGTAAGAGATTGCCAGTATCATGACATTTTTTGTTTAACCTTAAAGTGAAATCGCTGATGACTCTCATGCCAAAGCATTGCTACATTTGTTTGTACATATTTTGTTCTGAAGAACAATTATAACATTTAGTGACAATCATAAAATATGTATTGATTCATGAAATGGCAAGACCATGTATATAAAAAACAAAATTATGTATATAAAACTGGCATTTAAATTAAATGAGGAACTGAGTTGCCAAGAATGTAATTGACTTTCCATTGCCAAGCTCTTCAAGAATGCAACTTTGAATTAAAGTATTTCTGACATAGAGGGCTAAATTATTTTGAAGGAGTGCTGATCAGATGGGCCAGATTAGTGGTTTCATCAGGCTGACTACATTTTGGCATGCCGTGAGGTAGAACAGAAGAAATTTCAGGTGAAAGTGCATGATTTTTTTGAACGTAGTGGTTCTGTACATTAGCCCATTTCCCACTACAGACTCTTGATTGCCTTCTAGAGCTGTGTTCAGTGCATTTATGAACATTTACAATCTATATTCTATCTAGGGTATATTTTTCTATATCTATATAAATAAAAATGTAAGGTTCGTTTGTGGATTAACAGAACTCAAAAACCACTGGACGAATTGACACCAAATTTGGACACAAGACACCTAACAACCCAATGTATGTCCTTCACTCAAAAAAAATGATTTTGTCATTTGGGAGTTGTAGTTGCTGGGATTTATAGTTCACCTACAATCAAAGAGCATTCTGAACCCCACCAACGATGGAATTGAACCAAACTTGGCACACAGTTCTCCCATGACCAACAGAAAATACTGGAAGGGTTTGGTGGGCAGTGTCCTTTGGTTTTGGAGTTGTAGTTCACCTACATCCAATGTAGACTCAAACAATGATGGATCTGGACCAAACTCTACACGAATACTCAATATGCCCAAATGTGAACACTGGTGGAGTTTGGGGAAAATAGAATCTTGAGATTTGGGAGTTGTAGTTGCTGGGATTTATAGTTCACCTACAATCACAGAGCATTCTGAATCCCACCAATGATAGAATTGGGCCAAACCTCCCGCACAGAACCCCCATGTGGGCCACAGCAACGCGTGGCAGGGGACGGCTAGTCTATAATAAAAGTGAAAATATGTTTGTATGTATATATCTATGTTTGAGGGTCAGACAATTTCTGAGATACCTATCACCAATGATAGATCTGGACCAAACTTGGCACACACACACGCACCCATTACCAACAACAACAACAACAACCATCAACAACAACAGCAACACCAGAGGCACTCCAAGTGGCCAGCTACTGGTCAAAAGACATTTAATCAACTACCAAGCTTGCAAACTTTGTGTTTTGTATGTTTGTTTGTTAAAAAATGCAATACAACTGTTTGGTTTGCTCCTGACACGATAAATAAATAAATAAACCAACATAAATTACTTGAAGGGGTTTGTGGGTGTGCGCAGTGGGTTAAACTGTTGAGCTGCAGAACTTGCTGACTGAAAGCCTGGTGGTTCAAATCTGGGGAGCAAGGTGAGCTCCCACTGTTAGGCCCAACATATGCCAACTTAGCAGTTTGAAAACATGGAAATGTGAGTAGATCAATAGGTACCACCTTGGCGGGAAGGTAACAGTGCTCCATGCAGTCTTGCTAGTCACATGACCTTGGAGATGTCTAGGGACAATGCCGGCTCTTCAGCTTAGAAATGGAGATGAGCACCACCCCTCAGAGTTGGACATGACTAGACTTAATGTCAGGGGAAACCTTTACCTTTACCTTTGGGAGCTATTGTTCATCCCACATCCAGGGAGTCCTCTGATTCCACCAACAATTGATCTCAACCACATTTGGTATACATACTCAACAATTTTTTTCGTGTCAGGAGTGACTTGAGAAACTGCAAGTTGCTTCTGGTGTGAGAGAATTGGCCGTCTGCAAGGACGTTGCCCAGGGACGCCCGGATGATTTGATGTTTTTATCATCCTTGTGGGAGGCTTCTCTCATGTCCCTGCATGAGGAGCTGGAGCTGATAGAGGGAGCTCATCCGCCTCTCCCCTGATTCGAACCTGCGACCTGTCGGTCTTCAGTCCTGCCAGCTGAATACTGGCTGGGTATTGGGGAAATTCACTCATGATGTTGGAGTTGTAGTTCACCCATAATCAAAGAGCACTCTCAACCTCACAGACGATACATTTGGATCAAACTTGAGACACACACCCTAATATGACCAACCTTGAATACTGATGAGATTCGAGGAGAATTGAGCCACGATGTCTGGAGTTGTAGTTCACCCAAATCCTTATGCATTTTCTAATGGGAGCATTCGTAAAAACAAAAGCAAACAATGACTATTTCTAATAAATAGCATTACAAAAGACCAAACCCAAGCATTGCTGGGCACATAAGCTAGTAGTACCATAAACACAACATTTCATAACAAGTGCATTTTGAATAGCATCTAGTTTTTTCTTCTGTAAATGAAGTTGGATAGGATTTAATTTTTTTTCCAGTTGAAGCCAACAAGCTCTGCAAGGCTTTACAGCTTGGAGCAGGAGTCAACCCCACGCCCAACTCATTTCACACATCCTAAGGGCTTTTGGGCTTGCTTTTCTCAAATAGCAACTTGTCATGTCACATAAATAAAAGCACACCCATTTTGAAGCACATAGGGTTTTCAAATATAGCTCGTGATCCAAATGATGGGTGGGGTGGCGCCTGTTGTTTCCTAAGGGAAAAGTCAAACTTCTCAGTAAGTGTGATGGTTAAGCCCTTTGTACACCCAAGGAACTCTTTGGATATTGTCCCTTATCTTTCTTTATCTTCCCTTTAGCTGATATACTGAAAGCAGTACAGTTTTGCAAGCACCTTTTTATTTTCAGTAACATATATCTTTATAGTGAACAGGAAGTAAAGCTATGCATGCAATATTTACTTTTCTACTATGTACTGATAAGTGATGTGCTTGGAAGTTTTTGAGTGGTTTTATTTTGTACACTAGCTGTACCTGCCACGCGTTGCTGTGGCCAACCTTCCCTCTTTCTTTCCTTCTTTCCCTCCTTCCTTCACTCCCTCTTTCCTTACTTCCTTCCCGTCTTCTTCCTTTTCTATCTCTTTCCTTCCTTCCCCCTTTTTCTTTCTCTTCTGCTGTCTCTCTTTTCTTCCTTCTCTTTTCCTTCCCTCCCTCTTTCTCTACATCTTCCCCCTTCCTTCGCTCCCTCTTTCCTTCCTTCTTTCCCTTTTTTCTTTCCTTCTCTCCTTCCTTCTCTAACTTTCCTTCCTTCCCCTTTTTCTTTCCCTCCCTCTTTCTCTTTCTTCCTTCTCTACCTCTTTCCTTCCTTCTTTCTCTTTGCTTCCATGCTTCCTTCTCCCTTTCCTTCTTTCTTCTCCCCCCCCTTCCTTCTCTACTCTTCTTTCTTTCTTTCTTTCTTTCTTTCTTTCTTTCTTTCTCTCCTTCCCTCCTTCTTTCCCTTCTTCTCTCCTTCCTTCTCTACCCTTCTTTTTTCTTTTGGGGGCTCTTTAAGTCCCTTCTGCTGTTTTTCAGTGTTTTTGAGTGAAGGACATACATTGGGTTGTTGGGTGTCTTGTGTCCAAATTTGGTGTCAATTCCCCCAATAGTTTTTGAGTTCTGTTAATCCCACAAACAAACATTACATTTTTATTTATATAGATATAATTTCATTCCAGGATAAATCATAAATGTGTGGAAAAATGATCAAAAAGTAACTTTTGTCATCATGCTTGTCATATAACAATAAGCAATTTGTGCAATTGACCCACTGACCTTAGCTCCCAAGAAACTGTCACATTTCTCCTTTGCTCCTTTGTCCGGCTGAACAATGTGACTTAAAGTACTGCAGAACTTGAAAGTTTCTCAGCATAGTAAGGTCAAGCCTTGGTCACCATAGCTACAATTTAGATCTCGGGGTCAAGGGTCAAATAGATTAATGATGTCAGACACATCTTTAAATGGTTCTAACACTGTTTCACCATGGGGTAAGCAGCTGAGCATATTTGATATGACAAAGGCCTCCTTAAGTCTTGCTAATAGGAGGATCGTTGGAGACATCTGATGGAATAGACTTTCCTATTGTTCAGAAATGTTCAATATTAAGCAATGGTGGGCATTTGCAGTGAACTGCTTCGATTCAAATTGGCATAAGTAGACTGCTGTACCGATTAAAGGGCTAGCACTAGCATTGCTTTTTTTCCCTGGGTATTCAAGTCCTTTGTACAGCATTCAGCTGTTTGGCTAAAAAACACAAAAAAGACAAGAAGTTTGAGGAACAAACTTGGCTCTTTCTTTTGCTTTGCAATGAGTTCCTCTGGAGGGTGTGACAACAACTTAGGATGACACTTAGGGTCCCTCCAGACAGGCCCTATATTCTAGGACAGGAGTCCTCAAACTAAGGCCCGGGGGCCGGATGCGGCCCTCCAAGGTCATTTACCCAGCCCTCGCTCAGGGTCAACCTAAGTCTGAAACGACTTGAAAGCACACAACAGCAACAACAACAACAACAACAAAAACCCTATCTCATCAGCCAAAAGCAGGCTCACACTTCGCATTAAAATACTAAGTTTATATTTGTAACGGCGCTCCATGCAGTCATGCCAGCCACATGACCTTGGAGGTGTCTACGGACAACACTGGCTCTTCGGATTAGAAATGGAGATGAGCACCAGACCCCAGAGTCAGACATGACTGGACTTAATGTCAGGGGACTACCTTTACCTTTACCTTATATTTGTTAAAATTGTTCTTCATTTTAATTATTGTATTGTTTTAAAGTGTTTTTTGCACTACAAATAAGATATGTGCAGTGCGCATAGAAATTCATTCACCTTTTTCAAATTATTATACGGCCCTTCAACAGTTTGAGGGACTGTGACCTGGCCCTCTGTTTAAAAAGTTTGAGGACCCCTGTTCCAGGATCTGATCCTAGGTTTTCTGTTTATCCCAGATTATCTGGCAGTAAGGACTCATATCATCCAGCACAGGGGTCCTCAAACTAAGGCTCGAGGGCTGGATACGGCCCTTGAAGGTCATTTACCTGGCCCTCACTCAGGGTCAACCTAAGTCTGAAATGACTTGAAAGCACACAACAACAACAACAACAACAACAACAACAACAACAACCTTATCACATCAGTCAAAAGTAGGCCCACACTTCCAATTGAAATATTAACAAGTTTATATTTGCTAAAATTGTTCTTCATTTTAATTATTGTATTTTTAAAGTGTTTTTTTGCTCTACAAATAAGATATGTGCAGTGTCCATAAGAATTCATTTGTGTTTTTTTCAAATTATAATCCAACAATTTGAGGGGTTGTGACCTGGCCCTCTGTTGAAAAAGTTTGAGGACCCCTGATCCAGCATGTCAACGACTTAAATCAAGAAATAGTTTTCTAAGATCTACAGAGACACTCGCTGGAACATTCCAGCAAGCGAGAGTCCAAAAGTGGCAGGCTCAAACCCAGAACCTCAACCAATGGCTGATGCCAAATGAGAGACTCCCCCCTGGGCACACAGAAAACTGGGCGACTTGGAAGACACTGAACAGACTGCGCTCTGGCACCACAAGATGCAGAGCCAAACTTAGGAAATGCGGCTACAAAGTGGAATCCACGACATGCAAGTGTGGAGAACAGCAAACTACAGACCATTTGCTGCAATGCAACCTGAGCCCTGCCACATGCACAATGGAGGACCTTCTTATTATAACACCAGAGGCACTCCAAGTGGCCAGATACTGGTCAAAGGACATCTAATCAACTACCAAGCTTGCAAACTTTGTGTTTTGTTTGTTTGTTTGTTAAAAAATGCAACACAACTGTTTGGTTTGCTCCTGACATGATAAATAAATAAATCCAGGTTAAAGCAGAAAACCTGGGATCAGATCCTGGGATATAGGGCCTGTCTGGAAGTGCCCTTAGATTTTTCTTAGTGCATGCCATCTGCAAGCATATAATTAAGAGRACAGGTATATATGTATTYAGAGTGCAATAGGTTGAGGAAGAGTAACCGAGATGAGGAGATACTAAGAATGAAGCATTGCTCTTAGCTCATTGGGRTCTCCTGTCGGCTTTATTCTTTGTTTATTACTAGCCTCCATGCGTTGCTTTTATGCTTCTGGCTTTTTTTCTATTTACATTATTTATTTGTTACTCTTGAATGATAAAGGTTGGATTATTTTAAAGTTTTACTGAATCAGGGCACAGATGTTATCTTCTCTGCTTTCATCAAAAATGTCTAAAGGGAGTCTGCTCAAGATTTGTTTTGTGCACTTTCTGAAGCTGTGCTAACATTAAGCTCTACTGCAAGCAAGATCTGAATTGCCAGTCACATCAGGAAAAGTTCCTCTGTTCTCCTAGGGGTACACATTAAGGGTCCTCCACACTTTTTCATTCAAATTGAGAATATGTTCCAGAGCTTTGCCATTAAGCTTTTATGTACAGGTAGCTTCATTGGGTAGAACTGATCATAAAATCATAGAGTTGGAAGAGACCTCATGGGCCATCCAGTCCAACCCCCTGCCAAGCAGCAGGAAAATTGCATTCAAAGCACCCCTGACAGATGGCCATCCAGCCTCTGTTTAAAAGCCTCCAAAGAAGGAGCCTCTACCACACTTTGGGTCAGAGAGTTCCATTGCTGAGCGGCTCTCACAGTCAGAAAGTTATTCCTAATGTTCAGATGGAATTTCCTTTCTTGTAGTTTGAAGCCATTGTTCCGCATCCTAGTCTTCAGGGTAAAAGAAAACAAGCTTGTTTCCCTCCTCCCTATGGCTTCTTCTCATGTATTTATACACTTATTTTATTTATTTCGAACATTTTTAACCCGCCCTTCTCAACCCCTAGGGGGACTCAGGGCGGCTTTCAATGGGCAATGATTCGATGCCGCATCACAGAATACAAAACAGTAAATATAACAATTAAAAATGAACATTAATAAATAAAGATTAAAAACAGTATACTTACAATCTCTTTAGCTATTGCCAGTCTGGTGGCTATTTAGCTAGCCATATACTAATGATTACTCCGCTTAAGTGGGCGCTAGAAACGAAAGCTGACTGGCACAACCTGGGGATCACAACCAGACACAGTGAAGACATCTGCCCCTGCGCTATGCTACTCTGCTGCTGAGTATGCATTCCCAATGTGGAACGCATATCACCATGCTAAAACAGTGGATGTGGCTCTTAATGAGACATGCTGCATTATCATGGGATGTCTGCGCCCTACACCACTGGAGAAATTACGCTGTCTAGCCCAGGGGTCCTCAAACTTTTTAAACAGAGGGCCAGATCACAGTCCCTCAAACTGTTGGAGGGCCAGATTATAATTTGAAAAAAAGAAGAAGAATGAATTCCTATTTACACTGCACATATTTTATTTGTAGTGCAAAAAAAACCCCACAACACTTTAAAACAATACAATAATAGAAAACGAAGAACAATTTTAACAACTATAAACTGATTAGTATTTCAATGGGAAGTGTGGGGCTGCTTTTGGCTGATGAGATAGGATTGTTGTTGTTGTTGCTTCGTTGTTGTTGTGTGCTTTCAAGACTTAGGTTGACCCTGAGCGAGGGCCAGGTAAATGACCTCGGAGGACCGTATCCAGCCCTCGGGCCTTAGTTTGTAGACCCCTGGTGTAGTTATTTACATGGCCTCTATCAATTTGGCCCTAGTGTAATCAGATTGATTGATTATTTATTTATTGCATTTATATACTGCTTTACTTGGTTCACATCAAATAAGTGGCAAAAATTAAATGCCTTGCATACAATAAAAACAGTATATCACACATCTAAAACAATAACATATAAATTAAACCATTCAAAGCTATAAACGATCAAACATGAACATATTTGATCTGCTCTTCCTGTTGGACTATCATTTTCATCTACCTGATTTGACTTTATCAGACTTCCATATGTGTCTAATATATGTACTGTATTCCTTGCAGCTGCGTATTATTATTTTTTAAGCTAGCACATTCAAAATACTGTATTGACTGAATAAAGTTTGAGGCCTCACTCCAGTAAATTCGTGCAATTCAACTGAATCATCATCATTGGGAAATCCCTCAGGCTTGTGAGTTGTTTAAAGCAATTTATTGGGACCCACAATAGTTTTCTATGCTGTTTTGAGGAAAGAAGACAGATGCCAGTAATGGTCTTGATTTAGACTGGTGTGAGATGGTTTGCAGAGTTGTGATTTGTCCCTCAATCATCTTGTATGCTTTGTGAGAAACTGAGCTTAAGCTGCCAAACATAAAGCTGCAAAATGTAAACCAGTGGACATTGACAAGTAACAGGACCTGTCACTACTGCATTAATCAAAACCTTTCTCCAGGGCAATAATACTGGAAGCAATCTTATTTGTTGGGAAATTATATTATGGAGTTAACTATTGGTATATTGCAAAGGGCCTTGACAGCTTAAAGGTTTCAGATCATACCAGCTGCAGTGTTAGAAGAACAGCAATAAGACGGGAGTTTCTTACAATTGTGGTTTGGAATGGAAAAGAATGGACCGGGACTGTGGTGCAGCTGCATTGATCACTACTGACCGAAAGGTCATGAGTTTGAAGCCAGCCGGATCAGAGTGAGCTTCTCACCATCTGTGTAGCTTGCTGTCTACCTTTGCAGCCCGAAAGACAGTTGCATCTGTCAAGTAGGAAATTTAAGTACAGCTTTTTCAAAGAGGCTAATTTAACTAATTTACAATGCCATAAAATCTCCAGCAAACAAGCAAAAGAATGAGGAAGTACTCCATCAGTGTCACAAATGGACGGTAAAGCGACAGCTCCCCTGGTGGCCAGAATACCCTCAGGAAAAAGCTGGAATGTTAAATAGCCTCTGTGAGTCTGCCTATATATGTTGTGTGTCTATGGCATTGAATGTTTGCCATGTATATGTACATTGTAATCTGCCCTGAGTCCCCTGCGTGGTGAGAAGGGTGGAATATAAATACAGCAAATAAATAAATAAATAAATAAATAGAAAGACTGCCCGTGTTTCTATTATTTAAAGTGGGATTAATGGAAAGGGTAGAAAACAACACTCATAATTTATTATAAATTGCTGGGTGGGTAATCGGAGATTATCAGTATGTTAAGGCTACATTTACTCTGATGTTATTAAAGGTAAATGAAGCAGGAGAAACATGATGGTTTTAAGATGATACGATTGCATATCTTCATGATATAATTACATATCTTTTAAAAATAATATGCTTTCACCTTTTAAATTTTGTGTTAGTTTCGTCTTATTGTGAAGTATATTTTTTGTTTCATTTCAGTTGGGGTAAATAAATATGACTTCATGTCCTTCTTAAATCAATAATTATTGTGGTTGTTGTAGGTTTTTCCGGGCTATATGGCCATGTTCTAGAGGCATTTCTCCTGACGTTTCGCCTGCATCTATGACAAGCATCCTCAGAGGTTGTGAGATCTGTTGGAAACTAGAAAAATTGGGTTTGTATATCTGTGGAATGACCAGGGTGGGACAAAGGACTTTTGTCTGCTGGAGCTAGGTGTGAATGTTTCAACTGACCACCTTGATTAGCATTTCATTGCATGGCGAAATGCCTCTAGAACTTGGCCATATAGCCCGAAAAAACCTACAACAACCCAGTGATTCTGGCCATGAAAGCCTTCGACAATACAATAATTATTGTATTACATTTTGTACAACATAGGAGCGATTGACCAGGTACGGTTTGTTTTTGCTTTTAACCTGCACATTTGAGCAGCACTGTTTCCTTTCACAGTCAAATGAGGATGCTGAGGCTTTTCTTTCAGCAAACATATTACAAATACTTAAGTATGTATTTGGCACTTCAGTTGTTTGATTTTTCATGTAGCCTAGCTCTAGAAAATAAAATGTTCTCTGTGTTCTACTGTCAGTCTCATCTGACATGGTTCAGATTGCTATAGGTATTAACTTAGGATGTGATGGTGGTTGATGCATAAACTTGCTTGTAAGACAGTGTTTTTTCCTGCTTCTTGGCAGGGGGTTGGACTGGATGTCCAACAGCAGAGAGTGTTTGAGGACCGGGACATCCGTAGGGATACCAAGGTGCTTGTTTATAAAGCTATTGTCCTCCCAACCCTGCTATATGCCTGTGAAACGTGGACTGTCTACAGACGTCACATGCAACTCCTGGAACGATTCCATCAGTGTGCCTCTGAAAAATCCTGCACATCACTTGGGAAGACAAGTGGACAAATGTCAGTGTGCTGGAAGAAGCAAAGACCACCAGCATTGAAGCAATGGTCCTCCGCCATCAACTCCGCTGGACCGGCCACGTTGTCCTGATGCTCGATCACCATCTCTCAAAGCAGTTGCTCTACTCCGAACTCAAGAACGGAAAACAGAATGTTGGTGGGCAGGAAAAGAGATTTAAAGATGGGCTCAAAGCCAACCTTAAAAACTCTGGCTAAGAACTGGGAAGCCCTGAACGCTCCAGCTGGAGGTCATCTGTGACCAGCAGTGCTGTAGAATTTGAAGAGGCACGAATGGAGGGTGAAAGAGAGAAACGTGCCAAGAGGAAGGCACGTCAAGCCAACCCCAACGGGGACCGCCTTCCACCTGGAAACCAATGCCCTCACTGCGGGAGAACATGCAGATAATAATAATAATAATAATAATAATAATAATAATAATCTTTATTTATACCCAGCCACCATTTCCCCAACGGGGACTTGGGCAGCTTACATGAGGCCAACATATTACATCAAGATAAATATTACAGATCAAGAATAGAGCTTCACAGTCACCTATGGACCCACCACCAGTACACTGATCTTAGAAGACAATCCTACTCGGACAACGAAGGATCGCCTAAGTAGTAAGTAAGTAGTGGACTGGATGGCTCATGAGGTAGGTCTCTTCCAACTCTATGATTCAAAGTTGCTTGTCCTTGGTAATATCAGGCCATCTCATGGCATTCAGTCCCACCTGAACATGGATGACACATTGTGCTATCTTTCAAATCTGGAACTGATATCTCTGAATCCTCCATATGAAGCTTGTAGGTATTATGATTCCCATTGCTGGAGTGTTTTATTATACACTAGCCATCCCCTGCCACGCATTGCTGTGGCCCAGTCTGTGCATACATGTTTTGTGCATGTATATATTTGTGTAGGGTAAAGGTAAAGGGTTTCTCCTAACATCAAGTCCAGTAGTGTCTGACTCTGGTAGGTAGTGCTCATCTCAATTTTTAAGCTGAAGAGCTGGCATTGTCCATAGACACTTCCAAGGTCATGTGTCCGGCATGACTGCATGGAGCGCCGTTACCTTCCCGCCAGAGTGGTACCTATTGATTTAATCACATTTGCTAGGTTGGCGGAATCTGGGGCTAACAGTGGGAGCGTATGCTGCTCCCCAGATTCGAACCTGCAACATATGTATGCTTGCGTATATATATGTGGTTTTGCACAAGCGTTGTAATGTATTTTTTGTTTTTTGGATTTTTAAGTATCTTCTGCTGTGTTTTTCAGCATTTTTATGAATGATGGTCACTCGTTGGCCTGATAGATGTATTATGTCCAAATTTGGTGTCAATTCGTCTAGTGGTTTTTGAGTTATGTTAATCCCACAAATGAACATTACATTTTTATTTATATAGAATGACACTTTTCAAGAAGCTGGAAGCTGTGGCTTTTTCTTTGATTGCTCCCTTCACATACCTGGCCATGTTCACTCAAATTATATTGCCTTTCCATTTATAACACTTTTGTCCTCCATGGCTTTAGTCCTCCTTTTCCTCCTCCATTGGCAAAAAAACTCTTAATTCACACCTTGGGCTGCAATTCTCACCTTCACGGTTGGAAGCTTTCTATCTATCCATCCTGTGTCTCACTTTAGTTTCCCAGTTTTTGTGAAGCACTGTGCTGCCAAAGCTATTCACATCTCTCTGACCACTTTAGATCTTTCACTATGCTACTGTCTACTACCTACACCCCCCTCCCGCCAGTCTCATCCTTACATTTGAAATTCTCCGTGGCGTTGTCTCCCACTGAGCTTATCTGACTGCTTTCATTCCCATCATCTCTTTGTATGTGACCTTCATTTCTCCATTATTGTGACCTCAGCTATCCAAAGGTCTCCTGCTGCTCCCTCAGGGAAGGGCCTCCTGTTTTGTGTCTATGATGACATTTCTCTTACTTTCAAATAGATCTTAAAATCAATGTGAGGAAAACATGGACTTAAGTTATCTAGATGAAGACCCATTGGCTCTGAGAAAAACAAACCCGTGGTGCTATGTAACCAACAAATAATTTACAGCTGGACCAGTTGATTGCCCTTTCAGTGTTGCTTCTTTTGCAATATTGCAGAGAGAGGCAGGTAATACATTATTATTATTATTATTATTATTATTATTATTATTATTATTATCTTTATTTATACCCCGCTAACATCTCCCGAAGGACTCGATGCGGCTTACAAAGGCCAAGGCCGCCAACAAAACAACAACATAACAATACAGCAATAAAACTCATAAAGCAAATAATAAACATCAATTAATATTATTATTACTACTACTTCTACTATGAGACAACTGTAAAAAAATTATGAACTATCCATACACAAATCTCTGTTGTCCAGGTTGGAATTACTAATATTGAGCAGGTCTTAAGTTGATCATTACAAACTTAGAGGTGGATAATGAAATGGTGACCGCATTTCTGTGTACGAACCCACATCGATCATCTGGAGAGGCCCTGCTTGCGCTCCTGCCTCCCTCGCAGGCACGATTGGTGGGGACGAGGGAGAGGGCCTTCTCGGTGGTGGCCCCCCGACTCTGGAACTCACTTCCAAGGACATCAGGCATGCCCCAACATTGGCAGTCTTTAGGAGGAGCCTGAAAATGTGGTTGTCCAGTGTGCCTTCCCAGAATAAGGAAAATTCCCAGCAATATGTCCTCAGAATGCACTTTACTACTGGTTTAGGATGGACTGCGCTCCCTCATTTCTTTTAAAACCCTATACCAGATATATCCTACCCTGTTCATGCCCTGTGTTTATTTTTTAAATTTTAAATTATTACATTTGGCCCGGCCATAGGTTTTTAAATCCTTGTGTGTTACTGTTTATTGGTTATTGTTTATATGTGATTTATATTAATTGTATTGTATTTATTGTTTTGTTTATTGCTTTTTGTTTTTATTGATGTGTTGTTGGGCTTGGCCTCATGTAAGCCACTCTCCGAGTCCCTTGGGGAGATGGTGGCGGGGTATAAATAAAGTATTATTATTATTATTATTATTATTATTATTATTATTATTTATTGAGAATAGATTAATAACTAGATTTTTGACTTTTGAATTAACAACCAAACATAGGTAACTCTATTGATTCCAACATTAGAGCATTACAAAAAACTTGACAGTGGAATATGTTGCCTCAGATCATATTGGAGTCTCCTTCTCTGGAGGTTTTTAAGCAGAGACCAAATGGCTATCTCCCAGGAGTGCTTTGATTGTGTGTTCCTGACTGGCAGAATGGGGTTGGATTTGATGGCTCTTTGGAACTCTACCAACTCTATGACTCTGTGAAACCTATTTTCCAAATTTACTTTCTTTTATTTTTTAAATAAAATAAAACATTTAGTTCCTTTTTTCTACTTTTTTTATTGAAGAGTTTAGATTTTAAAGTGCTTTAGATTTACATTTCCTCAATAAGCGATTTTTACAGAAATAGAAACAGTTAAGGTATCTAAACTTGCTTTTGCTTTTATGAAAATTGTTCAAAAATTGAGATAAGAATACTTGAGAGTTATGTGAGTTTTTATTTTCATGACTGTTTACAATGTAAACTGCTTGCTAAAATTTCTGTTGTATACTGTCTTAAAATTAGAACATAGAAAATGAAAATAAATTCTGTCTCTATTGAAAAAACAGTGAGAAGCAGGAGTGGTTTTCTTTTGTGCAGAGTAAGACATGATAAGTAGCTTTGTCCATTTTTGAAGGCACTACATAAGTACCTAATATACTTAGTTAGGTTTGTGTGTGTTATGTTTAGACTGTGTACTGATCTGATTCCAAACATACTATCTCATTGTTAATATTAGCTTCCATTACCTTTAGATGTGTTGGCTGAAAACTGTATTGAAACCTGCTTTCATTGTGGTCTGTTCTAAAATAAGTATATCAACATGAGACTACTATTGTGTTCATTCTATCCATGTGTTATAGTCATGACTAAAATAACCCTTCAATTGTATTCCACTTGTCATGTGTTGAATTTAAAAAGGATATATGTTTAATATGTATATAAGAACACTTTAATGGAGCGTTTCCTTATCCAATTTATAGACTTACAATAAAAATTAGTACTGTGGGTGGCCACTTACTATTTCAACAAATGCTAATACACTCCTGGCTGTGCACTTTGGTGCAATAACTCAATTTCAGCACTGGGTAAAACATAATCTCGTGCTTTATGTTCTACAAATCTACAAATTAGTAAAACCTTTAAATATAAAAAATGGACCATTCTATCTGTTCTGTCGCGCGCTGGGCCTGTAAATAATTTTCTTTAAATAGGACGTGTGACTTGAGCCCAGCGGGAAGCCAGAGGCCCCTGAAGAGAAGTTTTCAGAGGTTTTCCACCACAAATGGTCTTTAGATGGCTTGTGAAGTATAACGAAGTCCTTTATTAATGAACAATCAAACAGAAACTTCTCTTGTCTTCAGTAAAGTTAAATGATTTCAGGCTTTATGCAACTGGTGGCTTCCTAAACTTGCCCACGAAGGACAGGCAACTGTTTTCAATAACTTCTTCTTTACTTTAAAGGAAAACCCCCTTTTTAACTTCTCCCAGGCTGACTGTAATCTAATCCTTACTGATGTGGGCTCCGCTACCGGGTCGAACTGCGTCTCGAAGCACCGAGTGGACCTACCAGTAAAGGCTTAGATATTCTCCAGCTGGAGTTCTTTGGTCTTTAGGGCTGTTTTCCTGGAAATCTTTGGAGATTCTTAAGACTGTTCTCCCCCGGAAGGTCTTAAGGGTTGAAGTTTTTGTACAGGGGAAGCTTGCACACATCCTGTACATTAGCTTTCCTTGCTGAGACTAACTAAAAAATGGTTCCCTTCCCTTCCCAATTGCCCTGAGCAAGGGGCAGGACCAAAACTTAACGATGATGTGACTTGCCCTATGACTGCAACCAAAGGAAGCCACCTATCTTCAGAGTCCCTGAAACCTGGGACTGCAAACAAACATTTAATACAAAGCAAATAAAATTGGAGCTCCTGGTACAGCCATACCAGCACACTATCTTTCATTCATTTCTTGAATGCTGGTCTTCGAAAAGAAAAAATAACAGAATTGAACTGCAAACATTCCAAACATTTTATTTATTTATTTATTTAATTTATAATATTTATATACTGCCTTTCTCACCCCCTAGGGGGACTCGAAGCAGTTTCCACATAAATAATGTCAAAATTCAGGATGAAGGCTTGAGTAACCAATTTACTATCATGTTGAATCACGATGGTGTGGTAAATATGCTCAAGAACTATAGTAAAACTACTGAGTTGGAACTCTTAAGGGCTCTTCAAATAGATGCCATCTTCACAAATGATTTAGACCCTGGAGATACTTTTTCCTTGAAAATTGCAATATGTGAAAGAGGTCTTTGCTATTTGGAGTTGCATTTCCAACTCCAAATAGTTGGAGTTGCATTTCCTGGAAGCTAGTTCCTTGATTCAGCAGCCAGACCCTTATTTATTTATTTATTTCGGGCACTTCTACCCCGCCCTTCTCAACCCCCTAGGGGGGACTCAGGGCGACTTACAACTGGCACAATTCGATGCCAACAATTCAACAGATAAAATACATAACAGCAATAGCCACAATAGTTAAAAACATTCAATTAATACAATAACAACTAAAAAGCCAATCTAGTGGCCAAACGTTCACAGAGTTCTAAAATCTGTAAGTCCATTCAGCATTACCATAGTCCTTTCCAAATTCTGGTCGTCATTGCCTTGTCAGTCTGCCAGTCTGACAGGTGGGAAGGAGTGACAGATTTGGACATCATCTGCATAGAGATAACATCGCATTCCCAAACTCCGGATGATCTCCCCCAGCGGCTTCATGTCGATGTTAAACATTGGGGACAGAATGGAACCCTGTGGGACTACACACAACAATGGTTGTGGGGCCGAACAGGAGTCACCCAGTAACACCTTCTGGTATCATCCCTCGAGAAAGGACTGGAGCCACTGCAAGGCAGTACCCCCAAGTCCCATGTCTGCAAGGCGCCCCAAAAGGATACTGTGGTCGATGGTATCGAAAGCCGCTGAGAGGTCTAGCAGAACTAACAGGGACACACTCCCCCTGTCCAGCTCCCGGCAAAAATCATCTACCAAGGCGACCAAGGCTGTCTCAGTTCCATGTCCCGGCCTTATGGGAAAACCTATCAAATGGGGCATGATTACAATGTGGAGTGAATTTCCTGAGTTTGGATGCAAGGTGTAAGGACCAGAGCTAAGCTTTTTGGAATAAAGTTTCCACAGTAGACTACTCTGCATAGCCAACAACATGACCCTAAGATCTTCTGGGGAGGCGCTGCTCTCGGTCACGTCTTCTTCACAGACTTGGTTGGCAGGAACGAGGGACAGAGCCTTCTCAGCGGTGGCCCATTGGCTATGGAATGCCCTCCCTAGGGATGTCAGATTGGCCCCCACCCTCCTAACATTTAGAAAAAAAGTTAAAAACCTGGCTTTTAAAGCAAGCTTTCCCAAATGCAGTGTAGCAGACAAACTCTGATCTTCGGAACAACTGGACTGTTAGAGACCTTAAATTGGGTCTTCTTAGGTCCACGTCGCGGGAGCACAAAAGGAAGGAGACAGTCCCAATGAAAGATAAAAAAACAAGGTTTATTTTTAGTTTCTTCATGAAGAAGACGGACAGCCGGGCAGCATGCGCAGATGTTACCCTTCAAGTGACTGCTGCGCTCTTCCCTTGAAATCTGCAAACTTTATAGCCCAGTGTAAACAAAAAGGGGAAAGTACCATTGCCTGACATCAACAATTTTTAACCTTTAACAAAAGAACATTTTCTTTTTATGGAAAGTACTCTCTTTCCAGCCCCTCTCCCTTGACCTTTTGATGGAAAGTACCTTCTTGTACATGCATACTCTGCACTTTACCACAACCTTTGAAGTTAACCACAAGCATCCTGTGTAAGAAGTACCTTCTACATGCCACATCTTGTTTCTTAAAAACATTTTCTTCCATATTGCTCTTTTTAAGTCAGAGAAAGGATATGTTTCTCTTTTGCTGTTAATTTCATTCAAAGCCCTTTACTCAGAGACCCTTGAGGCCTCCTTCAGGACAATGGGATGGGTAATGATTTTAGTAATGTAACACTGTGGAATTATACTTTTATTAGTTTTATTTTATTTTATCAAATGTTATTTATGCTAAATATTTTAACTGTTCTATGTTATTGTAGGCATCAAATTGTGCTGTTTGTAAATCGCCCTGAGTCGCCTTCGGGCTGAGAAAGGCGGTATATAAATATGGTTAATAAATAATAAATAAATAATAATGTCTGGAGCATCCAGAAGAGTAAGTTTTTTTCAAACTGCTCTTCTACTAACAGTGCTGCTGCTCAGAAAATCTCCCTTGACGGGATGGGATGGCTTTCGCTAAGGACTCATGTTCCAGATAAAGTAGGTTAGAGGGAAATACTCTTCTGCTGCTCACAGGCACTCTGCTCTGTGAGCAAATTACAAATATAACCAGTAACATTGTGAAGGAATGTTAATCCCGAAATGAGCAACTGCCTCTTGCATATTACGGGTTATGATTTTTTCTGGTCCATAATAATTAAAGGAATTGCTTCTGAAGCTGCCCTAGCGTAATCATTGTGGCCCAGGTGAAGAAATTAGGTACACATTGTTGCACAACGATGAATCTCACCCAGCGCCCAAAGTCCAAATGCAAAAAGACTCACAGACCAGAGTAAAAATGAAACAGAAAACTCTTTACTTAGCGGAGATGAAAACATAAGACTTGCAATGCATACAAAAATCAAACAATGCAAGAAACTTACATAGTCCACAAAATAAGGTATCTTCATTTTACAGCAAATGAGAGAGCAAAAATAAACTTTGAATAAATGACTATTTCACCATAGCCTTCTTCAAAATAGCTCTCCACCATCCAACCCACCAACAACCACTTACAATCATCTACACTGCGAAAAACCCATACAGATATACACCATTGGGTGTGGTTCAATCTTGCTGGTTGACCTACCTTCCCAGCTGTATAAGATAATTAACACCACAAGGTTTTTCTTCACACACACATACACTTGGAGCCCCCGGTGGCGCAGTGGGTTAAACCCCTGTGCCAGCAGGACTGAAGACCGACAGGTCACAGGTTTGAATCCGGGGAGAGGCGGGTGAGCTCCCTCTGTCAGCTCCAGCTCCAAATTGCAGGGACATGAGAGAAGCCTCCCACAAGGATGATAAAAACATCAAATCATCCGGGTGTTCCATGGGCAACGTCCTTGCAGACGGCCAATTTTTTCACACCAGAAGTGACTTGCAGTTTCTCAAGTTACTCCTAACAAAAAAAAAACTTGGCCCTGCTATGACTTACCACAACACACATCACATGATACACATTTTGTGTGTTGTAAGCGGCCCAAACTAGGTTGATGCTAACCTGGGACAATGATGATGCAGCAAATGAATTATGTGTGCAACATCATGCAGACATTTAGGCATTTGCAAAGGAACGTAACAAGAACAACAAAACTGCTTATGTAACAGCTGGTAATAAATCTCCTAAACAGGATTGATACTTACCTTGGCCTCATTTACTCCAGGGAGGATGTCCCTGATTTTAACACTGGTGCTCACTGGTCTGTACACCCTTGCAGCTAGCTGTCACTTGGGATCAAGAATGCAAGGCAATAAAGCAAAAATAATTTCGTTTATTTTAAATTCAGAAGTGCAGTGCCACTCCATAGAATTCTTGACAAATTTCAAGTAACAAGCAGGAATTGGGAATATATTCATTTAAAATGGGGGCAGGGGAAACATTTGCATGCAGGGACTGGTTTGTTCTGTTCGCACAGACATCTCCAGGAGCTGGATAACATCATCACATCAGTAAGCCCCTGGCGGAAGAACTGGCATGAGTTTTCCCAGTTTGTCTTTCCTCCACCTTCCTTTTATGGGATCACAGTGATTACAGTAGGTGGTGGAGGACCTTCTTGCAGGAACACCAGAGGCACTCCAAGTGGCCAGCTACTGGTCAAAGGACATTTGATAGAATTACCAAGTCTGCAAGTTTTGTGTTTTGTTTGTTTGTCTGTTTTTTAATGCAATACAACTGTTTTGGTTCGCTCCTCACATCTATATAAATAAAAATGTAATGTTCGTTTGTGGTATTCACAACTTAACTTCCTTTTAAAAAATGCACACCATTCAGTCGGTTGAAGACGTAGCGGAGCGCTAGTGGTCTCGTTCAAGAGGCGGGAGTATAACATTTTGTCCTGACACAGTTCAGTCGCCATCATGCGTTGGAACAGTGAGGAGCGTGCTTTTGCCGTTGAGGCCTACTTTTCGAGCGGATTTCGAGTGGCCGGCCCGCTCTCCAGATTTGGCCCCCTGTGATTTTTTTCTATAGGGTTTTTTTGAAATCCCGTGTTTATGTGAAC
>NW_026844366.1:190469390-190512881 GCF_025583915.1 Anolis sagrei ordinatus
GGTGAACTATACATCCCAGTAACTACAACTCGCATATGTCAAGGCCTATTTTCCCCCAAGAGCACCTCAAGACCGCCCCTGGGCAAAATCAACTGTACTGCAAAGGCTTACTTTGTGTAATGGTTGAACCGCCCCTGGGTATGCACCTACATTATAAAAATAAAATAAAATTCTGATTCATACAATGGGTTTTATTCAGTTTTGAAAAATGGAAGTTATGCTGCCTCACCCTATAGTAGTCATTAGAGAAAAAAAACCTAATCATACAGGCATCCCATAACCTTCTTAACATGCAGCAATCCACTGTTTTGTAATCAGATTACTTCTGAAAAGATGGGTTGTGATCACAGGCTTCTTACGGCAACTCATGTATATCTACTACTGGATATTTTTTCTCCAAAATCCATACAGTGAGCGGTTTCCACTGGCTGAGCAAATAATGATTTGTAAAATTATTTAAAATGTGTTAAAACTAAGAAATATTGTCATGTGCCTGAGGCAATGGTTGATGAGAATATTGGAACCTGCTTGATTAGTTTATAATGAAAAATAGCCAAGAATAATGAAGACAGCAATAATCCATGTTAACTACCATATTCCATCACATAATAGTTGCACTCCTTTTTTTTGGGTGGAGGGGTGTGTGTCTTGATTTCAGTATTTAAGAATTCCTCACATAATACTCTCACCGCATAGCAGGCACATAGGTGCGTGGAGGCTTTTCTCAATGGCCACCAGTGGAGGGAGTTTCGCCAACTCTGGCCAACAGGTGTGTGGCTTGCTAGGAAGAAGCCACCTTTGGCTTTTGGCAGCTTGAGGAGGACTTGTGGGCCTTGCTTGCCCACATGTACAAGCAGGCGAAACCTATAGGGCCTTCTTTTGGTCCTCCAAAAGTCCTATGCACTCCCCATTTTTGAAGGGAAAGAAAATGCGACTAAATGAGAGCTGTTCAACAGTGGAACTCTCTGCCCCAGAGTGTGGTGGAGGCTCCTTCTTTGGAGGCTTTTAAACAGGCTGGATGGCCATCTGTCAGGGGTGCTTTGAATGCACTATTCCTGCTTCTTGGCAGAATGGGGTTGGACTGGATGGCCCATGAGGTCTCTTCCAACTCTATGATTCTATGATTCTATGATACTATATGCTATGAAATGTTTTTGAAAGTTTTCTCAATATATGCAGACATAGCCAGCATATGAAAACTATCAGTGCCATTGTTATTTTAATGTGGACAAATAACAAAGTGAAATGAAATACCAACCAATTCAATTATTTTTGTGAAGAAGATAATGGAAAGGTGAACAATGTAATTTTTGAAGGATTAATATTGAAGGAAACAACGGTAACATGGAATGAGCTGTTTATGAAATAAAGAGTAAAGACAGTGGTGGATAAGGAATAAAGATCTTAACGGTGGTTATTGTAATCCATGGGTCCTCAAACTAAGGCCTGAGGGCCAGATACGGCCTTCTAAGACCATTAACCCGGCCCTCGCTCAGGGTCAATCTAAGTCTGAAACGACTTGAAAGCACATAACAACAACAATAACAATCCTATCTCATCAGCCAAAAGCAGGCCCACACTTCCCATTGAAATACTAATAAGTTTATATTTGTTAAAATTGTTCTTCATTTTAATTATTGTATTTTGTGTGTTTTTGCACTACAAATAAGATATGTGCAGTGTGGAATTCATTTTTTCCCCCAAACTATAATCCAGCCCCCCAACAGTTTGAGGGACTATGACCTGGCCCTCTGTTTAAAATGTTTGAGGACCCCTGGTTTATCAGTTTAATTATTTGATTTCAGGGGGGTTACACTCCCCCTGAAGGCGCAGGTTCGCAGTTTGGGAGTGATCCTGGACTCATCGCTGAGCCTGGAACCCCAGGTCTCGGCGGTGGTCAGGGAAGCTTTTGCACAATTAACACTTGTGCGCCAGCTGCGCCCGTACCTTGGGAAGTCTGACTTGGCCACAGTGGTCCACGCTCTGGTTACATCCTGTATAGACTAATGCAGCACTCTCTACATGGGGTTGCCTCTGAAGACTGCCCGGAAGCTGCAATTAGTCCAACAAGTGGCAGCCAGATTACGAACAGGAGCGGGGTACAGGGAGCATACTACTCCTCTGTTGCATCAGCTCCACTGGCTGCCAATTAGCTTCCGAGCACAATTCAAAGTGCTGGTGTTGAACTATAAATCCCTAAACGACTCCGGCCCAGTTTACCTGTCCGAACGGATTCTCCCCTATGAACCATCAAGGTTGTTAAGATCTTCTGGGGGGGGGCTGCTCTCGGTCCCACCACCCTTGCAATCACGTCTGGTGGGGACGAGGGACAGGGCCTTCTCGGTGGTGGCCCCTCAGCTCTGGAACTCTCTCCCACTGGAGATTAGAACTGCCCCTTCTCTCCTGACTTTTAGAAAGCTGGTGAAAACTTGGCTCTGGAATTTTGCATTTGATGAGTGAGTCAATAACTCTTGACCACACGGACGGATGGTGATGAATTGTGATTTCATTCTGACGACTTGGCCTTATGTAATTATATGATTGTATTTTAATGTGTTTTTATATTAGTGTATTATGGGATGTGATGTTTTAAACTATTGTGTATGAATCCTCCTGAGTCCCTCGTCGGAGGTGAGAAGACCGGTATATAAATGTTCTAAATAAATAAATAAAATTATATCCTTTCTTTCCTCAATGGCTCTGATGAGTGTCAGCATCAAGAATAAAAATATTTTTTTCTTATATCTACACTTTAAAAACAAAGAGCAGAGATGACAAATATTGTGGGTACTTTTGATGTTAGTGCAGCTCTGATATATAAATCAGCTTCCTTATGTGGTCTACCCACATGATCATTTCAAACATTGTTAGACTGCTGTGATGACTGTCCCATGGCAGGTATATTAGGAATTATAGGTAGGACCCTGAAAATTGAATATTTGGAAATCATCTTCAAGCCTTTAAGGTTCCAGGAAAAGGATGAATAGTTACAACCCGGCAGTTTTGAAGGTGGAACATAAAACGATAGTTGCCTTTTAAAAATCACTTTGAAGGAATGCACAGCAGAGTAGCACCCAAATGAGGATAATTCCATGGAGAGTAGTCATCTTTGTTCAGTGATGTAAGTGGATGATTATCTGTTTTAAGTATGCACCTAGGCTTGCTTGTAAGAGAACAAACAGAACACTATATTGCAGTGTGGTGTTTCAGCTGGAGGTTATTGTAACAGTTCATTTGGGAGGACAATTGCCCTTTCCAGGTTGTTTTGCAGTTTCTAATACATTTTTAAAATCACCTTTTAATCCTGTTTGCACTTCCAAATGAACTAATCCTTGAGTTGGATGTGTTATTGGTTCTTTGTATGAAATCGTTGACTCAGAACCTATAGCCTAACCAGATGTGTTTGCAAAGTGACAAGTAAAATTTATCTTAGGAAGGAAGGCAAAGCCAGTATCGTTTCCTTCTGCACCAGCATAAATAAGAATGGAAACAATTTGTGAAATAATGTGTGTGTGGAGAGATTTTATAGAAATATGTCCCTTTTGGTAGGAAATAAAATAAAATAAATATTTGTGTCATACACTTCTCAGTGTAAAAGAAAAAAATTGTTGATTTAAATTTGACAGCTTTTCTTGAGGATTTGACTAATGTATTTTGGATATTAATAAAGTGGTTTTTTTTTAAGTTGGCCAGTCTTTCACTGCTAGATAGTGAGGATCTTGAGTCCTGTTTCCAGCTTGTTTATATATTGATATTAATCTTCATTTTTTCCTGCAAATATTTTTTGAGTTGGTTCCACTCAGTTTGATTTTCCTTTTTCTGGTTTTTAATTATCTGTGACAGTCTATCCATGTTCATAAATTCTCCAGTCTTGGAGAACCAGCTCTCTATTATCGGAGGGTCTTTATCTTTCCATTTTTGGGCGATCGTAATTCTCACCGCGGCGGTGAAATAAAAAAGAATATTTTCTTCGTTTTTCCCAATTTCAAAATCCATTATATTCAACAAGTAATATTCGGGTTTCAATTCCTACTTTATTTTGATAATATTTTGGCAGTGCCTATGGATTATTATCCAGTATTTACTGATGATCTTACAGTCCCACCACATGTGGTGGTATGATCCCGATTCTCTCTTGTATTTCCAACATTGGTTATTGTAGGGTTGTTGTAGGTTTTTCGGGCTATATGGCCATGTTCTAGAGGCATTTTCTCCTGACGTTTTGCCTGCATCTATGGCAAGCATCCTCAGAGGTAGTGAGGTCTGTTGGAAGTAGGAAAATTGGTTTATATATCTGTGGAATGACCAGGGTGGGACAAAGGACTCTTGTCTGCTGGAGCTAGGTGTGAATGTTTCAACTGACCACCTTGATTAGCATTTAATGGCTTGGAAGTGCCTGGAGGAATCTTTCTTTGAGAGGTGAATCAGGCACATCAAAGAAAGATTCCCCCCCGGCACTTCCAAGCCATTAAATGCTAATCAAGGTGGTCAGTTGAAACATTCACACCTAGCTCCAGCAGACAAAAGTCCTTTGTCCCACCCTGGTCATTCCACAGATATATAAACCCATTTTCCTACTTCCAACAGACCTCACTACCTCTGAGGATGCTTGCCATAGATGCAGGTGAAACGTCAGGAGAAATGCCTCTAGAACATGGCCATATAGCCTGGAAAAACCTACAACAACCCAGTGACTCCAGCCATGAAAGCCTTCGACAATACATTGGTTATTGTAGTTTTTGTGAAATTTAGCTAATTGTACCGGTGTGAGGTACCAGCGGTAAAACATCTTGTACCAGTTTTCTATTATACTGATGGAACTTGTATATTTTAATTTTCTCTTCCAGATATATTCATACAGGGAAATATTCTGAACAGGAGCACAGGCAGCAAAACAAACACCACAGGGATATTAACCCTTTCCAATACAAGATGTAGATATAGATGGTTGGGGTTGCACTTAAAACAAATTCATCTTAAGAACAAACCTATATAACCTGTTTGATACTTGGGGACTGCCTGTATGTGGACCACCATTTTGTGTGTGTAACTCAAAAGTATTTCAGGAATATGCACATACCAGTTATTTATATAAGCATGCCATTCATTCATCACCATTCCAATATTCAGCAATGTATGATTTTTTAAAAATGGAACAGAATAACACCAGTGAAATGGGAAAAGAACAGCAGCAGAAGCAAACTGCCAGTTCAACCAACAGTGAAATTGTTTTTGTACTTCCCATGAGAAGCAAGGACAGAAGAGAAATTGTAGGATGGCAGAGTAGAATGACTTAATTTTGAACCCTCTGTGAAACTGATGTAAATTTGGGAGTGTTGACAAGCACCCATCCCCTAAAGTTTATGAGTAACAAAGAGACAAACAAGATATATAGGTTTGGGTTTTTTTTAAACATTTTCTACGGCTCCAAAGTTGTGCAGTGTCAAAGCCGCTAGAGCAGTGGTTCTCAACCTGGGGCCCCCAGATGTTTTTGGCCTACAACTCCCAGAAATCCCAGCCAGTTTACCCGCTGTTAGGATTTCTGGGAGTTGAAGGCCAAAAACATCTGGGGACCCCAGGTTGAGAACCACTACGCTAGAGGCTCTGGGAAGACCAAAAAGTAGCTGTACCCTTAAAACTATATTAAAATCTATAAATGGATCAACTTGATGTTTTATGTGTAACTTGTATCATTTATGTACTGTGTCAATTCTTCAAATGTATTTTGTTGTTGTTCATTCATTCAGTCGTTTCTTTGTGACTTCATGGACCAGTCCACACCAGAGTTCCCTGTCGGTTGTCACCACCCCCAGCTCCTTCAAGGTCAGTCCAGTCACTTCAAGGATACTATCCATCCATCTTGCCCTTGGTCAGCCCCTCCTCCTTTTTCCTTCCATTTTCCCCAGCATCATTGTCTTCTCTAAGCTTTCCTTTCTATTCATGATGTGGCCAAAGTACTTCATCTTGGCCTCTACTATTCTTTCCTCCAGGCTTTATTTCTTGAAGTATGGACTGGTTGGATCTTCTTGCAGTCCAAGGCACTCTCAGCACTTTCCTCCAGCACCCCAGTTCAAAAGCATCTGTCTTCCTTCGCTCAGCCTTCCCTATGGTCCAGCTCTCACATCCGTAGGTGACTATGGGGAATACCATTGCTTTAACTATGTGGATCTTTGTTGCCAGTGTGATGTCTCTACTCTTCACTATTTCATCAAGATTGGTCATTGCTCTCCTCCCAAGAAATAAGTGTCTCCTGATTTCCTGGCTGCAGTCCGTGTCTGCAGTAATCCTTGCACCTAGAAATACAAAGTCTGTCACTGCCTCCACGTTTTCTCCCTCTATTGACCAGTTGTCAATCATTGTTGTTGCCATAATCTTGGTTTTCCAAGTCAGATAATCAGGAGTTTTGTGTATATATGTAGGACAGATTATCTTTTTTGTCACTAAGATGAGCTCAGGACGTTTGTCCTTCCAATTGAGGCTGAGAGTATGCTGATCCCGTAGAATAGGGGGCTCAGCAAAAATTAAGTTCCTGAATGGGCAATTAAGCCTATGAGGGGTACTTGGAATGATCACCCTTCGTCTTTTAAGTCTTGCACCTTTGTCTTACTTGGAACTGGAGCTAATTAGTGATTCATTTACATACCCATGTCACCATTTCCTCTAGTTTGCGCCCTCCCAGGAGGTGTCTCTGCAACAGATGGGATTTTTGAACTGTCCAACCACCAGCTGTTCTCCTTCCTCCAGTCTATGAGTCAAGGGAACCCTGCATGGATCCTAGCCGGTCTTGTTTTTCAGCCAATCAGGGGAAGGAGAGCAAAGTTTGAATAGCTGGATTAAATGACATGTATTTTTCTGTGAATTTGTGTTTGTACTTTTTGAAGTGTATTGCTTGTACTTGCAACTTGTTTGGCCAAATTGTAGCAAACCTCTGTAGTTTTGCCTTGTCCTCAATCTGGGTTGATCTGGTTTTCTGGAAGCTCGCTAGGCACAGACCTCTTTCTCTGCGGTTCCAGATTAAATCTCTACAGGAGCATGAACTTGGTCCTTACCAATTGTATAGGAATAGTGTAAGAAGAGATTCTTTCCAAGAAAGTTGTATTTACACACTGTAATACGAGGGGTATTTTTTTAAGTAAGGTCCGTTTGAACATAAGTACACAACGAAAGTTTATTTCAAAAAAGTAAATTTATTTTCAGAAAGTACATACTTCACTCTATTTTTTGACATAGTTGCCAAGTTTGTTCAAACACTTATCATACCTCTGAACCAATTTTAAAATACCCTCTTCACGAATCCTCGCTTCAACTGAAGCCACCAAATCGTCTGTAATCAAAGAAGGGCGACCGGAGCGGTCCTCATCATGGACGTTGTCACGGCCATCTTTGAATTGTCGTACTCACTTACGCACTTTGCTTTCACTCATAACAGTATCACCGTACACTTCACAAATCTGTCGATGAATTTCTGCAGCAGGCAGGTTCCTTGCTGACAAAAACCGTATCACTGAGCGAACCTCACATGCGGCGCGTGAGTTGATAGTCTTAAACATTTTTAAAGCACAGAACAGAACCGTACAGGTTAGCTACAGAGCGGAAACTGAGCACAGTTGTTCCCGAGGCATGCCGGTACACGACGCACATGCTCGTTGCGGTATGCACGCGAACTACTAGTGTCTACAACAAAACGGACCTTACTTAAAAAATACCCCTCGTATATTCTACAGGTTACACCAGGAACTTCAGAACCATTGTGATTATGAAAATATCTGAAAGTATGCTTACTCTACATTCAGAATTTGCGTAAAATTGCTGAAGTATGAGATTTTGGTTCTGCATGTGAATACCCCTTATCTTTCATCTTCCCAACACCTTTCCTTTCGTCAGTGTTTGTGAATATATGTAGTTTGTTTTTGAAGATGTGGGGCTTGCTAAAATGGTACACTGACTTCATTCTCCAAAAAAGTATTTAAAATTCATGACTACATGGATTTATGCCACCTTGATAATGTAAATTTAAAGTTTAAAAGGAGGAAGGAACATTTCCATTATATGTTAATATTTAAGAAGCTCTGCAGATTTTATGTATAATAAATGAAAGTTTTCTTCTGAAACTCTGATGTAGATTTTTCATGGTTGCTCGTTATAACTTTTATAACATGATCCAGCTGAATAAAGCAATTTTTAAAAGATTTTGATTTTAGTAGGAGGCGTCATCATGTGTTTGAAGCCCTTAACAACCCATCAACTGGACTGTGCCCTAAGTGGGTGGCTTTAGTGAATAGAGTCATTAAAATTAATTACATATTTATTATTTATATTATTCTAACACTGCTATAATATACTTGTAAGTAAGCCCATTTAGTTTACTGGGTTTTGTTTCCAGATAAGTGCCTAGATTGAAAATTTGTTCTCTTGAAAGATGGTTTTGAAAAGTTTGCCTCTTCTTTAAAATGTTTAAATTCTAATAAGCATGTTAACAGATTTTTTCTGGGCTTATATTATTCAAGTATAATTATATTTTCCCTATGTTGTTCTCCTGAGCTAAATAAAATATACCATTTATTCAATCCTTTTTTTTTTGGGGGGGGGGGGATCCCAAAATAACGCATTTGGTTCCTTAAAGCACAACAAAAAACATGTGAATATTTATTTATTTATTTATTTATTTACAGCTTTTATATTCCACCCTTCTCACCCCTCAGGGGACTCAGGGCGGATTACAGTGTACACATATATGGCAAACATTCAATGCCAATTTTAACATACAACATACACAGAGGCTATTTAACTTTTTCTGGCTGCCAGGGGAGCGGTCGCTTTCATCGTCCATCTGCGACACTGATGAAGTACTTCCTCATTCCCCGCATGCTTTGCTGGAATGCTTTGCTGGAGTCTTCTTTATGGCCTCATAAATTAGTTAATTTAGCCTCCCCACACTTTAAGGTGGTACCTAATTTTCCTACTTGACAGATGCAACTGTCTTTCGGGTTGCAAAGGGCGACAACAGGCTACACAATTGGTTGGAAACCCACTCCAACCTGGGCTGGCTTTGAACTCATGGCCTTTTGGTCAGAGTGATCTTAATGATTCTATGATTCTAATGCAGCTGACATTCAGCCAGCTGCGCCACAATCCCAATACTAGTAGCTTTCTGGAAATCTGTGATATAGGTTAACATTAGATTGAGACTTGTTGTTAGGCATAATTAGAGAAGACCTACAAAAGAAATGGAACTTACAGAAATATAGAGTAATTGAGTTCCTCTTGAGTTAATGAGCTGACTATGGTTGGAAGTGTTCAAAGTGCACGGTTGCATGGGTTTATACATGAAGATCTGTGTGCTGCTGTCTGTTGTACCTTGTATAGTCAGCTCTATAGTCATGCACACATAAGAACAAGGGAAGGGAGATGTTTTACAGCGTTTCCAGGATTTAGATTTAGATCTAAGGATTCCAGGATTTAGATTTAGATCTAAATCAGTAGCAATTGGAATATGTTATGGATGGTAGAATTACTATTATCATGCCTAATTCTGAGTTTATGTTTATAATATATATATATATATATATATATATATATATATATATTAATTAATAATGGGTTAAATTAGCAGAAAGGACTCATTTTAGACCTCTTTCCACTTTATATGATTTAATATACATTTTAATTGGGTAATTGTACCTTTTATTAAAAAGCAATACTGGAGTCACAGGCTCCCCAAGGAACCATATTTTCCAGACACATTTTTTCCAGTAATAAAACGGGTGTGTTAGCTTGTCCAAAGTAATCTCTTTCTTAACAAGGTTTTGGATAACATTTTGGGTACATGATTGTTTAAAGCAATGATAGTGTGGGACTGAAAAACGAAAGTGGATAAACCATTTAGGTATGCCCAGTTAAATGCACAATTTAGAAAAGTTGTATCTTTATGTAGCATATTATCTTTTGTAACTAGGTAAAAGCAGTTTCATTTGCATTACTCCCACTATATATATATTTGTGATTTCTGTCATTTGAAATCTTTTTGTTTTATGTGAGTCTTACAAATGCAGCCCTGAATAAATACTAAAAAATTCTCTCCTTCACTATGGTAAACATGCAAAGGAAGGTTGCTTATGAAGAATAGGAAGAGAGTGGATGTGGTGTGTAACATTGCACATAACGGAATACGTAATGCCACACCACATATGTAGTTTTCTGTCGCCACTTTAATACCTGGGACACACTCTGTTTCTGTCCTGTTACAAGTGCCTTTCTTCTTGACTCAGTGAGGGGAAAAATAATTTCCTTTCTAAATCCCTTTACCGCCTTGTACTGCTGCAGTTTCCCGTTTATATTGGCTGGGGCTTTCTTGTGAGCTGTTAAACCTTTGTACTTTATATCACATGCTTGAGACACTCCGGTAAGCAACAAAGTAACAAAGTTTATTTATAGCTTCTGGTTCCAATGCTTTATGGTTACATTTGTGTTTTGTTACAGTCTCGAGTCTTACATTCAGTATCATTCACTCAGTTAACTTTTCTTATGAAACCCTCACTGTCTCACATCAACAAATATGTTACTTTCTTCATATACCCTTGGCTGAACTATTTTCTGACTTAGGCCACACTGGCGCCTTCTTATTTTTCCTTAAACCTTGAGCTCTATTTTCCCGACTGCTTCTCTCTAACCGAGGTTTCTAACTCTCCCCCACTTCTCTCTTTTTTAACTGACAAACTCTAACTGCTTCTTTCAAACTTGACTCCGCCACTTTAGAATGTTCAGTTCTGTAACTGCCATTCTGGCTCAGTGACCTTTTCATATCCTGGCGTACTCTCATCTGCATACGACTAATCGGCTTCACATATGCAAATTAATCCTGCCTTCACTGTTGCTACCCTATTTGAGCCAATTCTTCCCTATCAACCATATTGTACAACATAGATCATAATATTCACTACAGTGGGTATAAAATGGTAAGGTCCCAAAGTGCTTCCAGGAAGTTCAGGACCATTCAAGGGGGTTCTCTTGGGATGTTAGGAAATTTACATGCATTTGTTAATAAGGTCTGCAAAAGCCTGGTTTTCATCAGTGAAAATAGGAAAATCCCATTGTTTGTTGTGAGTTAGGTTATAGTATGTGCAAGCCAAGTGGTTTGTGAGCTTACTAAAGGGAGCATAATAGAGATGTAGAAAATCTTTTAATATTAAGTTCCAAGCTCAGCGATGAATCCAGGATCACACCCAAGCTGCGAACCTGCATCTTCAGGGGGAGTGTAACCCCGTCCAACACACGCTGTAACTCTATGCCCTGTTCGGCCTTATGACTCACCAGGAGGACCTCTGTCTTGTCTGGATTCAATTTCAATTTGTTCACCCTCATCCAGACCGTCACAGCGGCCAAGCACTGGTTCAGGACCTGAACAGCCTCCTTAGTAGCAGAGTTGGGCGTAATCTGCGTACAGATAACACCGCACCCCGAAACTCCGGATGGTCTCCCCCAGTGGCTTCATGTAGATGTTAAACAACATAGGGGACAATATAGAACCCTGCGGGACCCCACAAGACAATGGTTGTGAGGTCGAGCAGTTGTCCCCCAACAACACCTTCTGGGTGCGATCCTCTAGGAAGGACCGGAGCCACTGCCAAACAATGCCTCCAAGGCCCATTCCTGGGAGGCATCCCAGAAGGTTACTGTGGTTGACGGTATGCAAACAAATTACTAGTGGAGACTTGAAGAAGATTGCTATCTCCCAACATTTAAGAAATGCAGATGACCCCATGCTTTATTGTTAATCCGGTTGCCATCAGATTCACTTGAATCTGATGGTGACCTGATTAGCAATGAAATATGGAGTGACCCTATGAACGGCAGTCCTTTTATCAACAAGAGCCCTGCTCAGATGTTGCAGACTCAGGGCCATGGCTTCTTTGATTGAGTCAATTCATATATGACTTTTCCTACCTTACCTTACGAAGCATGAGTGCCTTTCCTAGTGAATCATGATATATCTTTAGGCTCCAGGATCTTATGTAGTTTTTTCCTTAGCCTTAGTCTTCTACTGATTCCTTGACTGCAGCCTATGTTCTTATTAATAAATGATCCAAGATACGGAACATCATAAACTATCCCAATGTCTTCATGTAGATGTTAAACAACATCGGGGACAATATAGAACCCTGCGGGACCCCACAAGACAATGGTTGTTTAGATTATGTGAATCCACTGTGCCCATTATTTTTGTTTTCTCCGTGATCAACTGTAAATTTGCCTTTGCATTTTCTTCCTTGACTTTCTTTGGTAATCTGCATATTTTAAATTGTTGTTCCTTCCTCCAATTTTCATGTTTCTTTCCTTTGAGTCGAATCCTACTTTACATATAGGACACATTCAGCGTACAGGTTAAACAGATAAGGCGACAAAATGCAGCCTTTCTTGAACAGCTTTCAAATTCCTACTTGGCCGTGGAAACCCAACTAGGTGACCTTAGGCCAGTCACACTCTCTCAGCCTCACAGGAGACAAAGGCAACCCCCCCTCCAGCAAATCATTCTCTATGATAGATTTGCCTAAATTGACATACATCAGAAATGACTTGAAAGCATACTACAACAACAACGACATTTTTAAATAAAAGGTTTATTTTTTCTTCTACTCATTAAATGAATAGAGAGACACTCACTATGTTTGTGGATTCAAACTTAATTATTTGACAGATGACATAGCTGCAGTGTTTTAGACAGTGTATACATTGGTTTTATATTTATGATCCATCTTAATCTAGGTTATTTAGGTGGGAAAATACGTTTGATAATACTTTCCTCAACCAAGCATGCAGTTTTCTGTATTGATTCATCACTTTTATGTAAAAGGTGGTTACGTTAACCTTTAAAATGTCACCTATTTTTGTCTACTCTGTTCACTTTGCTTCTTTAGCCTTCTGAACCTATAGCTTTAACAGATTTACCTCTATGTATATACACTTTTGACCCTTCATCTTTTCTATAAATTGAGTTAAATCACTTCTGCTGGAACTGAGAGCAGCAAGTGTGACTTTTTTTCCCCTTCAAGATTCTGAAATACCCAGAGTTGCAAATCTTAACACATGATTGTTTAGCCTAGAAAAGATTAGGGCCAGGGAGGAAAGGCAATTTACAAGTGTTAAAGTGGAGTTTTAGAGACAGCAGTTGATTCCTCTGCTTTCTGCAAGATCAAGGCAACCAGATGTTCTAATTGTCCTTCCTTTTTGCATTGCAGTGTAGTTTATCTTTTTGTGTGTCTCTCCCTCATATAAAACCATTTAAATATAATTAAGCTTCCAGGGTTTTTTTATTTGGAACTATTTTTGGATTGGATTACTGTAATGCACTCTATGTGGGGCTGCCCTTGAAAATGGCCCGGAAATTTCAATTGGTACAACGGGCGGCAGCCAGGTTACTAACTGGTGCTTCTTACAGAGAGCGGTCAACCCTCCTGTTTAAGGAGCTCCACTGGCTGCCATTTAGTTTCCGGTCCCAATTCAAGGTGCAGGTTCTTACCTACAGAGCCCTGAATGGTTTGGGACCTGCCTATCTGCTTGGCTGCATTTCTGTGTACGAACCCACACGATCTCTTCGATCATCTGAAGAGGCCCTGCTCACGCTCCCACCTCCTTCACAGGCGAGATTGGTGGGGACGAGGGAGAGGGCCTTCTCGGTGGTGGCCCCCTGACTCTGGAACTCACTTCCCAGGACATCAGACATGCCCCAACTCTGGCAGTCTTTAGGAGGAGCCTGAAAACGTGGTTGTTCCAGTGTGCCTTCCCAGAATAAGGAAAACTCTCAGCAATATGCCCTCAAAATGCACTGATTTAGGATTGACTGCGTTCCCTCATTTCTCTCTGAAAATCCTATCCCAGTTATATCCTACCTTGTTCACGTCAGCATTATTTTTTAATTTTAATCTATTACATTTGGCCCGGCCATTGGTTTTAAATGCTTGTATGTCACTGTTGATTGTTTATTGCCTATTTTTGTTTATGTGATTTATATGAATTGTATTGTATTGTTTTATTGATGTTTTGTTTATTGATGTATTGTGGGATTATTATTATTATTATTATTATTAACTTTATTTGTACCCCGCTAGCATCTCCCGAAGGACTCGATGCGGCTTACAAAGGCCAAGGTCTCAAAACACACTATAACAATACACAACCTAAACAAATTAAAACAGTTAAAGCAATATTAAACAACAAGCAATAACAATACACCAGGACACAATAAAACTTAGCCTCATGTAAGCCGCACCGAGTCCCTTGAGGAGATGGTAGCAGGGTACAAATAATGTTTTGGGTTGTTGTAGGTTTTTTAGGGCTGTATGGCCATGGTCTAGATGCATTCTCTCCTGACGTTTCGCCTGCATCTATGGCAAGCATCCTCAGAGGTAGTGAGGTCTGTTGGAACTAGAAAAAGGGTTTATATATCTGTGGAATGACCAGTGTGAGACAAAGGACTCTTGTCTGCTGGAGCTAGTGTGAATGTTTCAACTGACCACCTTGATTAGCATACAATGGGCAGACTGTGCCTGGAGCAAACTTTTGTTGAGAGGTAATTAGATGTCCCTGCCTGTCATTTATTGATAATGTTAAAATAGCAAAAGAACTAAAAGAATTAATTGCCAATTTGGTAACAGCAGCAAGATTGTTAATAGCTAAAAAATGGAAAGAAGGAGGGGAGTGCCAATTGGAAGAGTGGTATAGAGAGATCTGGGACATCGCAATAAACGATAAACTGACAGGAAACATTAAGGTTAAAAGAGGATTATCAAAAAAAGGATGATTTTGGGAAGATTTGGGGGAAATTGATAGAATATGTATATATAGAAGGTAAGGGGACCAAACCTGTAATAGAAACAACTGATTTTTGGAAATAAGTATTGTAATTGGCTGGTTGGGGGTGAAGGGGTTAGCACTGGGTGATTGGACGTAATGAAGCAGGAGAATGAAATATAGGTATCAAGACATAAGTGATAAGTATAAGAATGTTTAAACACTGAATATGTTAAAGCTACAATAAATAAAAAGTTAAAAAAAATAGATGTCCCTGCCTGCTTCCTCTCTGTTGTGCTGTTGCTATTTTAGAGTTTTTTAAATACTGGTAGCCAGATTTTGTTCATTTTCTGGAGAGAATGCCTCTAGACTATGGCCATACAGCCTGAAAAAACCTACAACAACCCAGTGATTCCGGCCATGAAAGCCTTCGACAATACAAAATAAAGTTTTATTATTTATTTATTATTTTAATTATATACTAAATTTAACTTCTCAAATGATGAGAAGCCATTCATTGTGAATGATTTCTTTTCCAGTTCCTCATTATTACAACTGCGTTATCATATAATAAAGTTTGATGCCTGTGTGATGGTTGTCTCTGAATGCTGGCTTCCATTGGTTTGAGCATTTGGACACTTTTTGGTGGGCAGCCTGCCAGGGCAAGGGATTTCCTGGGCTCTTCCGGGTCCAGCCAGTTGCTTTACAATCTTCAATTGCAGAGACACTTTTGTCTCTTTTCTTCCCTGCAGTGGTGACAGTGGAGGTGGAAAATGTGGGAACATTTCCTCCTAGTTTTCATGCCTCATTGGATCATTACATGTGAAAACTGCAACTGCACACAGGCCGTGTTTCTGAGAAATTGTAGCTGGCATCAATCTTAGGGCTTTGTTTCATTTTATAATCCTGGTCCCAGTATTCCTTAGTTTCTTAACAGAGTGTTAGTTCCTGAACTAATTAACACTGCATACATGTTTTTCAAGACCCAGTGGCTAAATGTAGGAACAACCTGTTTTTGGCCAGGGGGTTCAACAGATGTTGGCTCTTTATGCATTACCAATCACTGTGTTTTAGCAGAAAACACAGTATTTGAGCAGCTGTCGTAGGCCAAAATGTAGGGGTTATTCTGCCCAGTTTGGGTATGTTGTCTGCAAGCAGTATTTCTTTCCTTTGTCACCAAGAACATTAAGTAATAACAGTCAACAAAGTTTCTCATGGCCTTTGTGAGTTGAGATAAACCAAGAGATTTTCTGATTCATTTGCCAGAATGGTAAATATGAATCTGCAGAGACAATCTTAGCAGCCATTTATAGCTGGCACAATTCATAGCTGGCACCAGAACAATGGGGTTAGAGACAGAAGACAGTATAGCAGAACATGAAATGTTCCAAACCTTTATAGCCTGAAATTAATTATTTCTCCCATTCGAAAGCCCATTTCCAATCTATTTGAGAAAAACAAGGCAAAAGATTTCCAAATACCAAAATGAAATTTGACAGCAAGGAGGGCAAGGTAGGATATGTGTCACTGAATGCTGTGTACAACTATTCAAAGAACATATCTTATCCTAAATCTTGCATGGTTAAAACAGATCTGAACAGAAAGCATAATGTTCCCTATACCTGCCATATTTAAGATTTGGGCCACAGGTCTACAGTAGTGTAAGGGTGAATCTGAGAAGAAATGAGATGTTTTCTGTGCCACATGTATTCCCTTTCACTCAGGGGTTCTCAAACGTTTTCAGCTGTGGAACCCTTTTTGAAGCAAAAGTTTCTCATGAAGCCCCAAGAAATGTTTATAAATATTATATTATATCAGGGGTCAATGTATTGTCAAGGACTTTCATACTGGAATCACTGAGCATTTCCAATTTTTGGGCCATTACTCAGAGGCGGCCCTAGGTAATTTTCAACGGTAAGCAAACAGTATTTTGGCACCCCCCCCCCCAAACCAATCATTGATATATATTTTCTGTTCGTCATGGGAGTTCTGTGTGCCATATTTGGTTCAATTCCATCATTGGTGGAGTTCAGAATGCTCTTTGATTGTAGGTGAACTATACATCCCAGTAACTACAACTTGCATATGTCAAGGTCTATTTCCCCCCAAGAGCGCCTCAAGAGCGCCCCTGGGCAAAATCAACTATACTGCAAATGCTTACTTTGCGTAATGGGTTGAGCCACCCCTGGGCTATATGGCCAGGGCTGTAGCAAGGGGGGGGGGAGGTTTATGGGTTCAACCCCCCCCCCAAAATGTTTCAGATTTTTTTTAAAAACCTGGTTTATTCATGAATTTTAACTGGTTAACCAAATCCCCATGCTAAGTCTATGAGATGCAAAAAAATTAAGAGTCCCTCCAGAACTGCAAGCACTATCTCAAGCAAATATTGACAATTTATTCACACTGTCATTACTTGCAGCAATAGCCGATGTAGCGAAGCAACCAAGTTGGGGGGGGGGTGTGAATGCTCTCATTAAGGAGGCCAGACTTGGTGGAGGTGGTTGACAGGGGCGGAGCTGCAGGCTATTGAAGGCTGCTCTGCCCCTGCTGTGCTCTTTGCTTCAGCGTGAGCTAGGAGGCAGGTTTCAACCCCCCCCCCCCAAAAAAAATTTCAACCCCTCCCGAAATTTCTTTCTGGCTACAGCCCTGTATATGGCCATGTTCTAGAGGCATTCTCTCCTGACGTTTCACCTGCATCTATGGCAAGCATCCTCACCTCTGAGGATGCTTGCCATGGATGCTCTGAGGGTGCTTGCCTCTAGAACATGGCCATATAGCCTGAAAAAACCTACAACCACCCATATCAGGGGTCCTCAAACTTTTTAAACAGCGGGCCAGGTCACAGTCCCTCAAACTGCTGGAGGGCCAGATTATAATTTGGGAAAAAAATAAATGAATTCCTATGTACACTGCACAAATATTATTTGTAGTGCAAAAACAAAAAAAACTTAAAAACAATGCAATAATTTAAATGAAGAAACTTTTTAACAAATATAAACATATATATATATATATCTTCCTACTTTTCTATCTTCTTTAAAATATCCCCCTACTTTCCATGTAACTCTATATTATTTCAATAAAATGTTTTATAAAAACAAACAAAAATATATAAACTTCTTAGTATTTCAATGGGAAGTGTGGGCCTGCTTTTGGCTGATGGGAAAGGATTGCTGTGGTTGTTGCATGCTTTCAAGTTGTTTCAGACTTAAGTTGACCCCAAGCAAGGTCCGGGTAAATTATCTTGGAGGGCCGTATCCGTCCCTTGGGCCTTAGTTTGAGTACCCCTGTATATATATTATTATATATAATTTATATATATCAGGCATGGGCCAGGCAAGTGGCAGATGGATGGAGAGTGTTTGTGTAAACTAAGCCACACAGTGCAAAAAACAAAACAAAAAAGGAACAAAAGAACAATATTAAAATGAAGAATAATTTCAACCAACGTAAACAGTATTTCAGTGGAAGACTCCAGGGGCGATCCAGTCCAACCCCCTTCTGCCATGCAGGAAAAACACAAATCAAAGCACAGGTTATTACTACCATTATTACTACTACTGCTACTACTTCAAAGTCTGGATGGCTATCCAGACTTTGAAGTAGTAGCAGTAGTAGTAAAAATAGCAGAAGCTCCAGAGGCCATCCAGTCCAACCCCCTTCTGAAAAACACAGTCAAAGCACCCCCTGAGAAGTAGAAGGGAAATATGGTTTTGGATGCAAAGAAAGTTTGTGTGTGTTGGTGGGGAGGAGGTGAGGACCTGGGCAGCAAGAAAAAGAGTCAGAGCAGCAAGGGAGGTGAGGAACAAAGGTTCTGCTGCTACTTTTGGCAGCTCAGAACCTTACTTTCCCTGCACTTCTTAGGGGGAAAGAGGAGAAAGTGAGAAGCAGCATGGCACTATGGAACCCCTCACTATTCCCTTCAGAGCCCCAAAGGCTCTACAGAGCACATCTTGAGAACCCCTGCTCTAACTACTTGGCCATCAGCTGAGCCTCAAGGAGGCCTGCTTGCCTTGTGTAAGGAATCCTCTTGTGCCAATCCCATTCAGTTCACTTGTAATTGAATTCCTGCTCTCGCACTTAGTTCCTGATTGCATAATTCACATAGAGTAATATGTTACCCCTGTATTTCGTCTTTCTATTTTCACCACATCACATATATTTCTTGGTGTTTTTTTTTTCTTTTTTCCCCTCTTTTTGAATTTATTTTCCCACAATTATTTTCCTTCCCTGAGCCTGCCGCAAACCAAAATCAGTGCCTGTCTCTGTCAGGCTACAATCTCAAAGCCACTTTCCTGGGAGTAATCATTATTGATCTCAGTGGGATTTACTTTTGAGTAGTTAGAAGTTTGAATTGTGAATAATTGTAATGGAACTTATCTCTAATTATCTGGCTATGGTGTGTATTTGTCATTATATGCAAATCTCTCTTCCTTCCATCACCTTTTTTCTATTCATAACTGTTGCTATTCTAATTTAACATATTTTTCCAGATAAAATAGTTGTCAGGTAAAACCATTCATACCCTTAACCTCTGTTTGTTTGCTTGGAATTATTTCCTGCGGCTATCAGTAGGACATATTCACAGGTAAATTTACATGAAGTTGTTGACTGAAATAGTTAGGCTGAAAACTAATTTACACCTTAGTCCTAAACATATTGGCTGCTGGGAGAGTTCATTGAGACCTTCTAATAAATAAAGAAATAAGACTAGGATTGCAGTGTTATATTCCATCCCTATCCATTTTCCTCAAAAGGAACAACTATATGTAAGACAAACATCTTCATGACAGTTATACTACTGTTTTCCAAAAAATAAATTTTCCACTTTTTTCAAAATTGTATACAAAGGAGTTAGTAGCACTGATCATATCAGCAAGATGCTCTTCTGAGAAAGCATGAAAAGGATCAGTCTGAACAGCTGCAAGTTTACTTGATTCTAACTCCCACAGCAAAAATGTGTTGTGTAATAAATCATTGAAAAATACACAAAAATACTTGTGACGTGGCTGTGCAGCTTGGTGTGGTTTTGCCTTTTAAAAATTCATTTTAGGAATGTTCTCGCCCATGCCTGTGTGTGTGTGTGTGTGTGTGTGTGTTTGTGTGACCTGTCATCTTATGGCAATCTCTTGAATTTCAAAGGGTTTTCTTAGGCAAAGAATAGTCAGAGATGGTTTGCCATTTCCTTCCTCTGAAATATAGCAGTAAACCGTGATGGGGATTTCTTTCATCTAAAGATGAAGAGAGTTTTTGATGAGTCCATGTTGTTGAATAAACTATCTATCACACCCCCATTCCAGTTTGGTCATAAAGGGGGACTCATGTCCCATTCACTTCCTGCTTTGTACAGATGGCCCTTGTGGGTAGAGTGACCCAGAGGGCTCCGCGTAGGGGTACTCCCAGTCCAGCTGTATGGTTCTGTCTGCTGGCCAACTTACTCCTTTCCTCTTTGCCAAGGCTGTATAGCATGTTGAGCCCAGCAGTTTAGGAGCTTGAACCTGGAAGCAGCAATGGTTGTTAGAAAAAGTCTTCGATTTTGTTGAGCTTTTACAGGTGAGCTTTGAGTTACACTAGCTTCCTCCAGAATTGCCTTAGTGTTGCCAGAGTGGATCAGTAATTGGTTAAATGGACAAACCCAGAGGGTTCTCACCAATGCTTCCTCTTCATCCTGGAAAGAAATGACAAGTGGAGTGCCGCAGGGTTCGTCCTGGGCCTGGTCCTGTTCAACATCTTTATTAATGACTTAGATGAAGGGCTAGAAGGCATGATCATCAAGTTTGCAGACGACACCAAATTGGGAGGGATAGCCAATACTCCAGAAGACAGGAGCAGAATTCAAAACAATCTTGACAGATTAGAGAGATGGGCCAAAACTAACAAAATGAAGTTCAACAGTGACAAATGCAAGAAAAACAAAATGCAAAGATACAGAATGAGGGACAATGCCTGGCTCGAGAGCAGTACGTGTGAAAAAGATCTTGAAGTCCTCGTGGACAACAAGTTAAACATGAGCCAACAATGTGATGTGGCAGCAGAAAAAGCCAATGGGATTTTGGCCTGCATCAATAGGAGCATAGTGTCTAGATCTAGGGAAGTAATGCTACCCCTCTATTCTGCTTTGGTTAGACCACACCTGGAATATTGTGTCCAATTCTGGGCACCACAATTCAAGAGATATTGACAAGCTGGAATGTGTCCAGAGGAGGGCAACTAAAATGATCAAGGGTCTGGAGAACAAGCCCTATGAGGAGCGGCTTAAGGAGCTGGGCATGTTTAGCCTGAAGAAGGGAAGGCTGAGAGGAGATATGATAGCCATGTATAAATATGTGAGAGGAAGCCACAGGGAGGAGGGAGCAAGCTTGTTTTCTGCTTCCCTGGAGACTAGGACACGGAACAATGGCAACAACTACAAGAAAGGAGATTCCATCTGAACATGAGGAAGAACTTCCTGACTGTGAGAGCCATTCAGCAGTGGAACTCTCTGCCCCAGAGTGTGATGGAAGGCTCCTTCTTTGGAAGCTTTTAAACAGAGGCTGGATGGCCATCTGTCAGGGGTGAGTTGAATGCAATATTCCTGCTTCTTGGCAGGGGTTGGACTGGGTGGCCCATGAGGTCTCTTTCCAACTCTTTGATTCTATGATTCTATACACTCATGTATAAGTTGACCTCAAGGACAGGTTTTGGGACCAAACTGATTGATTTTGATATGACCTATGGATAAGTCAAGGATCATTCATCAGAGTGTCTAGAATAGTTTGGGAAGTGAGGATGAGGAGATGCTGGTGGAAAATTCAGCAGTTGATCTGAATCTTCCACCAAGTCTTGAAGTAGTACCCATGGAAGGAGCTGCTACATCTCAGTCTGCAGAACAAGTGCCAGTGAGTTCCTCAGAGCAGACTGAGGAAAAATTAACTGTTCCAGCTTTGAGGGACTTGTGAAAAGCGAGCTCTCCACCATGTAGGTCCTTGAGATTAGCTGAGAAGAGAACCAGCAGAAGGTAACATCTGTGAATTTAGGATTTAAGGAGCTCAAAGATGACACCTTGTTGCTGACTGCAATGTCAATTCTAGAAGCTACAACTTTGGACTCTTGCTGTCTTTGGACTCACCTTTGAACTTTGGACCTTGACTTACAGATTCTTTGTACTTTAGACTCTCTGGTATTTGTCTTATGACCCTAAAGTGGATATTTGACTTCTCTGTTATATTATCCTCCTAATGTTTGCCTTTCTGTTGGACTGCAGGTTTGACCTTGGACTGTTGATAAAAGCTAGTTACTCTTGGTTTATAGTATGAACAGTAGTATAATGCTATTCTATCATTTGTTTTTCTTCTTTAACATCAATTTCACTTCAGTTTATGGCAACTCTTAGAATCAAAGACCTATGAGAGACTTAGGCCCCTTCTATTTATTTATTTATTCTACAGCATTTATATTATTTATTTATTTTATTTATTTACAGCTTTTATATTCCGCCCTTCTCACCCCGCAGGGGACTCAGGGCGGATTACAGTGAACACATATATGGCAAACATTCAATGCCAATTTTTGACATACAAACATACACAGACATACACAGAGGCTATTTAACTTTTTCTGGCCACCAGGGGAGCTGTCGCTTTCATCGTCCATCTGCGACGCTGATGAAGCACTTCCGCATTCCCCGCATGCTTCCCCGCTGGAATGCTTTGCTGGAGTCTTCTTTATGGCCTCATAAATCAGTTAATTTAGCCTCCCCACACTTTAAGGTGGTACCTAATTTTCCTACTTGACAGATGCAACTGTCCTTCGGGTTGCAAAGGTCGACAACAGGCTACACACAATTGGTTGGAAACCCACTCCAACCCGGGCTGGCTTCGAACTCATGACCTTTTGGTCAGAGTGATCTTAATACAGCTGACACTCAGCCAGCTGCGCCACAATCCCGGTGCTATATACCGCCTTTCTCACCCCTGAGGGGACTCAAAAAGGTTTACACATAAATAATGGCAAAATTAAATGCCTTACATTGGGCATTTGGTATGATGCCAATACAAACAATTACAATAGTAAAACCACAATTGAACATAAATCATAATTAAAACAATACATCAACAAGCATTAAAACAATAAAATAGTCTTGTCAGTAGAATCGCCGTTCCAGTTAATGTCCCTCTAAAATGCTACATACATCTACTGTCCGAAGGCCTGGTCCCAGAACTATGATTTTAATTTTTTTTCTAAAAGCCAGGAGGGAGGGAGGGAGCGGATCTTACCTCATTTGGGAACGTGTTCCATAGGTGGGGGACCACAGCCTGTCTCTCGTCCCCGCCAGATGCATTTGTGCTGTTGACGGGAGCGAGAGCAGGGCCTCCCCTACCATATAATCCAGATTATCAAAGCAGCTAACCCACATTATCTGCTTTGAACTGGATTTTATGAATCTACACAACCATACAATTCAGTTCAAAGCAGATAATGTGGATTTTATATGGCAGTGTAGAAGGGGCCATAGGGTTATCTGCATATCTGTAATTGTTGATGTTCTTTTCTCCAGTTTTCACACTTCCTTTTTGATGTGTTCTGCATGTAAGTTACACAGATAAGGTGATAAAACCCGTACCTTGGGAAGTCTGACTTGGCCACGGTGGTACACGCTCTCATTACATCCCGTATAGACTACTGCAACGCTCACTATATGGGGTTGCCTCTGAAGACTGTCCGGAAGCTTCAACTGGTCCAACGGACAGCAGCCAGATTGCTAACTGGAGCGGCTCTCAGGGAGCATACAACCCCCTGTTGCGCCAGCTCCACTGGCTGCCAGTTTGCTACTGGGCACAATTCAAAGTGCTGGTTTTAACCTTTAAAGCCCTAACGGTTCTGGCCCAACTTACCTGTCCGAACGTATCTCCCCTTATGAACCATCTAGAACTTTGGGATCGTCCGGAGAGGCTCTGCTGTCAGTCCCGCCTTTGTCACAGGTACGTTTGGCGGGGACAATAGACAGGGCCTTTTCAGCAGTGGCCCCCCGGCTATGGAACACCCTCCCTAGAGAGATTAGATCTGCTCCTTCCCTCTTAACGTTTCGGAAGCAAGTCAAAACGTGGCTGTTTGAGCAAGCGTTCACAAACACAGAGTAACGGATATGGATAAATGATATAGGAAATTGATGATTGACGATGGAATCGGACAATGCTTGACAATAAGGAGACGCCAATGATGTTGTTTTTTTATTGCTGTTGTGGTTTATGTAATTGTAATGTTTTAAAATTGTATTAGGATACTATGTATACTGTTTTGTTGGAAACCGCCTTGAGTCGCCGATAGGCTGAGAAAGGCAGTATACAAATACAGTAAATAAATAAATAGATAGATAAATAAATAAATAGACCTGGTCTTTGTTGATCCCCTTACCAGTTGTCTTGAACTCTCTGAAACTTCCAAATAGAGATGCAATTTTTTTTTCCTCCTAAATGACTAGGCCACATAAAACCAAAGCTCATGAAGCATTTTTGGCATAACTCATAATTTAAAAAAAGTCAAACAATTTTGTAAAGAATCTAACTTAGGACTATTCTGTCTTGCATAAGTAGCTAACTCTAGATTCTTCACAAAATTGTTTGAATTTTTTAAAATTATGAGTTATGCCACAAATGCTTTGCAGGCTTTGATTTTATGTGGCCTTGTCATTTAGCAAAACCATCTAGTTGTTCAGTTCAGTTTTTGACTAAGGGTTTATGTTTCCAATGTTTGGGAAAATCCTGCTGTTGCATGGAATCAGCCGTGTGCTTTGTCTTCAGAGAAGTTAACAAGAACACATTAGAAAGATTTCTTTGTTAATCATCTCATCTGTATTTATACTATACAGCTGTGTATAGTTATTGCAGAAAGAATGGATAAATATGTATAACAAAAGTACAAATGAACTGCTAAGCATATTTGTTATTATGACTACTTAAAGCATTAAGTTATCTCTCTCTTACAGTTTGTTTACGGGGCTCTTCAAATCATGGCCCAAGGCCAGGAAACATTTTACGGTTTCACAACAATTAAGTCTTGTGACCAATTGAATTTGCTTTTGTAAAATGGCTGGAGCAAGTGCCTTGAGGCACTGTGCATGATAGACGTGAAAATAATGGCAATTGCTGAATACATGTCAGGTAAAATTCAGTACAAGCCTTGGTGGCTGTAACAGATAAGACGATTCAGTCCAAAGTGGTAATAAATATATGGAATTAAATGTCACACCTTCAGAATATTCATTGGAATAGACATTAGTAAAAGGATAGTTAAAGGATAGGATTTTTTACACGGCATGCTATTTAATAATAAGATGCAGTTGGTGATCTGTATCGACAGATCCTGTATTCATGGATTCAAACATCCACAGCTTGAATGTGTGTGTGCCTGTGTATAACCAAAAAAGACAAGTTTGATCTTGCCATTTTATAGAAGGGACACTTTTAAACTATGCCATTGCATAAATTAGGACTTGACCAAGCACATTCACGGGATTCTTTGAGCAAGCTTTCACAAATGCAGCGTAACAGATAAATATGGAACTATGGAACGACTTGACGATGTGATTGGAAAACAGGTTTAGTAAGAAGATGCTAATGATTATGTCTTATTGCTTTTATATGGTTTTTTATATTGTATGCTAAATGTTTTTAACTGTATTTTATGTCTGATGGGGCATCTAATTGTTGTCAACTGTAAACCGCCTTGAGTCGCCTTTGGGCTGAGAAGGGCAGTATACAAATACCGCAAATAAATAAATAAATAAATAAATACATAAATAAATAAATATCCTGAAACCAACAGCAAGTATTGAATATTTCATAGGCTCTAGTCAACCTCTAGTCAAACACAAAGTAGATCCACATAATAACATCCTGTGGAAACTTACTGGTAGCGCATTGGGTGCAGACCCAAATTAGTAAGAACATCAGCCCTGGCCTTGTCTTACTCAATTGCTGAGAATGCCTGCCCTCTTTGGCACAACCTGTCAATGTGAAGGAGGTGAACACAGCACTGAACAAAACATACAGAATAATCATAGGATGTCTCAAACCTATACTTGTTGATATTTACAGTATACAAATACCATAAATAAGTAAATAAATAAATAAATAAATAAATAAATAAATAAATAATGTCCTGAAACCAACAGCAAGTATTGAATATTTCAAAGGCTCTAGTCAACCTGTAGTCAAGCACAAAGTAGCTCCATGCAATAACATCCTGTGGAAACTAACTGGTAGCGCATTGGGTACAGACCCAACATTAGTAAGAACATCAGCACTGGCCTTGTCTTACTCAATTGCTGAATATGCCTGCCCTGTTTGGCACAAGTCTGTCAATGCGAAGCAGGTGAACACAGCACTGAACAAAACATACAGAATAATCACAGGATGTCTCAAACCTATACTTGTTGATAGCTAGCTGGAATCCCCCCCCCCCAATGTGCAATGGGAAGTTATTGTCAACTGTGAGAGAAATAAGGTTGGACACTGTGAAAGCCATCCACTGCATAGTTATCAGCCTCCACCCAGTAGACTCAAATCAAGGAAAAGTTTCATGAGAACCACCACTCATCTTAATGTTCCTCCAGCAACAGCAAGAGTATTGCTCTGGGCAGCTAAACCAGGAAATCGCAATTGGATGGGCCCCCATGAGGGTCTTCCTTTGGGGCAAACCAAGAATGGGCAACTTGGAAGTCCCTGAAAAGACTCAGAAATTGAATTGGCAGATCAAAAGACAATCTGGCTAAATGGCAGTACCTAAAAAAAATCCTCCACCTTGTGTGACTGTCGCTTCGGGGGGGGGGGGGGGTTGAGGGCTTCACCCCCCCCACCCCGAAAGGCCTTAGTGGTGCATTATTTAAATTGTTATGTTTATTCATATCATGATCTGATCACCATGCTCAATATATCCCATATGCATGGGGGTATTGGGGTAATGATACAAAAGGTTTGCTAGGGTAGACCCTCTTTCACTCGGACTCAGCCCCCCCCCCCCCGAATCAAAATCCTGGCTACGGGTCTGTCCTACATGTTCTCTTACTGCTATTTTAAAAAAGCATGTTGTTAGTAGTTTTCTAGTATTTCAGGATTTCTAGAGTGGTACTAAATAGTTTCACATAAGATTGCTTTTAGGAAGCACTTGTGTATGACTACATGTATCTTGCTGTCACACATGAAAAACACACTCAAGCATAACCTGAGAAAGGCAAAAAATGTAGAATTAAGTTTGAACGTTTGTATTGCTATCTCAGTCAATTGAAGTATGTCTTAGTCTCAAGTACATAGCTTACAGACCAGGGTTTTGGAGACAACGAAGTTAGCCTTTTATTACCCGGAATTGAAAGGCAAAGTAATCTTTTGCCTCCAGGGCAAAGAAGCCAATGGAGATTCGTAAAACTAACATAATTTGCAACTAGCAGTCACGTTACAGGATAAGGCCTTCAATCACTCATGCATCTAATTATTAAAATTAACATTAATTAGATGTAGGTATGATTCTGTATGCATATGATAATCCCCCAGAAACAGTAAATTGCCTATCATGTTTTTTTGTGGATTTGCAAATGAGCATTTATGTAAACTAAATGTTGTTAACATTTTTTTCCTAGTCATTGACATGCAAATAGCACTCTCATCTGTAGTAGTGAAGTGAAGTCATTGGAACTATAGCATGGGAAGGACAATGATATTGGAATGTGCAGCTAATAGGTATCAAAGAAATCACATCACTTCTTGAGATTGATTGGGTCAGATTAGATTTATCATTGCCCTATCCAAACAGTCTGTGAATGTTTCAGTTTGATTTCAATGCAGCCTTTCTTTATTTTGCCTTTGATTTACTTTATGAATTCCTCTGCTCAGTTCATATAGAGAAAAAGCTCTGAATCACATCATTTTAGCGATAAGATTTTCCCTTTGTGCTTCCTATTTTTCTAAAAATGTAAACACAAGGCCGGTTTTAGTCAGTTGGTGCTCCCCTCCTTTTTTAAAAATGACATTATTTAGGGAGAAGGCCCATAACTCAATGTTGGAGCACAGACTTCGGATAGAAAAGGATCCCAGCATTTCCAGGTAGTGCTGGGAAAGACTCATGCCTGAGCCCCCTGGAGAGATACCACTATTCAACTGATACAAAGATAAATGAACCAGTGACCTGACTTGGAACAAGGCAGCTTGCTGGGCTCCCAAGGTAGACATCAACGAAGCAAGTTATACAAACCACAGCTTTTGAGAACTCAAGTTCCATTGAAGCACTATGCAATGCTACGGGGTTTTATTTAAGTCTAACTGTTCACACTAGAAGCTTTATATGCTCCACCAGTGAAAAATGCAGCAGAACCACCAATTTCTGAAACCTTCTATTTATGAATAGGGATGTGGTGGGGTCACAGAGCTTATGAGCATTGAATGTTTGTTTGCAGTCCTAAATTTCAGGGACTCTGCGGATAGGTGGCTTCTTTTGTTTGCAATTATAGGGCAAGCCACCTGTCCATCATCATTAAGTTTTGGTCCCGCTCCTTGCTCAGGGCAATTGTGAAGGGAAGGGAGCCATTTTTTAGTTAGTCTCAGCTAGGTCAGCCAATGTACAGGACGTGTGTAAATGTCCCCTGTACAAAAGCTTCAACCTTTAAGAATTTCCAGGGTTACAGAAATTCTAACAGAAACAGAAGGAAAAGAGTCTCTAAAGACTTTCCAGGAAAACAGCCCTAAAGATCAAAGAACTCCAGCTGAAGAGACTACAGGCCTTGCTGGTAGGTCCACTCGGTGCTTTGGTGCCCACATCAGTTAGGTTTAAGTTTCAGTCAGCCTGGGAGAAGTAAAAAAGGGGATTTTCCTTTAAAGAAGTTATTGAAGACAATTGCCTGTCCTTCGTGGACAAGTTTAGGAATTCACCAGTTGCCTAAAAGCTTGGAATCATTTACTTAACTTTACTGAAGACAAAAGAAGTTTCTGTTTGATTGTTCATTAATAAAAGACTTTGTTGTACTTCACAAGCCATCTAAGGATCATTTGTGGTAAAACCTCTGAGGACTTCTCTTCAGGCCCCCTGGCTTCCCGCTGGGCAAAGGTTGCACGTCCTGTTTTAAAGACAACTATTTACAGGCCCAGCGCGCGAAAGAACAGTCAGTGTTTTGTGGCAATGTGTATGTATGTGTTTGTAAATATTGAGAGAGAGAGAGAGCAGTGAATGTGTGTAATTATTTCTGTTCATTCTCTTCCAGACTGTGACTGTGAATGACTGTGGGTTCCACATGAATCATGTCTATATACCTTTTAGATTTTTAAAGTGTTCATCACAATTTAACCTTTCCAACCTTTGACTTCAGGTATCCTGCTATAAAGCCAAGTTAAATCCTTTTAATGCATCTGGTTGATGATTAAATAGCAGCTCATAGATGTTGCTTCCCATTTAAGCAGCCTTCTAAGTACGTTCCCTAACCGGCCTTTCAGCCACTGCTAACACAGATGTTCTTGAATCTCCTTTCAAAGCCAGTAGGAAATGTGCTAGGAATGCAGACGGAGCTGCTCCTTAGAAAACAGTTGTGTTGCCTGTGTCCCTTTTCTCTATCTTGCTGCATATGTGATGCCCCCTTAGCAAGTGTACATTTTTGTGCCAGTGCCATGGGATCAGGAGAGTGGTATGATGGGGTCAGAGCCGAACAGCTGGCACTGCTTTGGATCCACCAGCTGTTGTTTGTTGGCAGAGATCAGGAGCTTAAAGCATGCGACTGAGTCAACCAGCCCAGTGTGAACAAGAACAAGGTGGGGCATATTTATTTCCCCATTGTGTAGGGGAGCTTAATTTTAAAACAGTATTGTCGCCAACACTGAAGGTTACTCTTGCTCCTTACTCTTTTTCGGTTGATGATCTTTAACATCCCAAACAACTTTTTGATTGTATTTTACATGTTTGTTCAGAAGAGGAACCAGCAGGAGCAGCTTTTTGATTGCAAAATTGCCAAGTCTTTTCCTGCACTGAAAATCATGCCAAAAAACAACAACAAATAGTGTGTGTGTGTGTGTATGTGTACGTAGAGAGAGATTGAGCATCCCTGCTTAGAAATTTTGAAATACTCCAAAATCTAAGATTGCCCACATGGATGGCTGTGATAGTGTCAGTTTTGCTTTCCAGTGGTTACTGTTCTGTTGTGCGCTGGGCTTGTAAAGAATTTCCTTTAGAACAAGACGTGCAACCTTTGCCCAGCGGGAAGCCAGGGGGCCTAAAGAGAAGTTCTCAGAGGTTTTACCACAAATGATCCTTAGATGGCTTGTGAAGTACAACAAAGTCTTTTATTAATGAACAATCAAACAGAAACTTCTCTTGTCTTCAGTAAAGTTAAGCAAATGATTCCAAGCTTTTAGGCAACTGGTGAATTCCTAATCTTGCCCACGAAGGACAGGCAACTGTCTAAAATAACTTCTTCTTTAAAGGAAAATCCCCTTTTTAACTTCTCCCAGGCTGAGTGTAATCTAACCCTTACTGATGTGGGCTCCGCTACCAGGTCGAACTGCGTCTTGAAGCACTGAGTGGATCTACCAGTAAAGGCTTAGATATTCTCCAGCTGGAGTTCTTTGGTCTTTAGGGCTGTTTTCCTTCGGAAAGTCTTGGATGCTCTTAAAACTGTTTTCCCCCGGAAATCTTGAGGATTGAAGCTTTTGTACAGGGGAAGCTTGCACACGTCCTATACATTAGCTTTTCTTGCTGAGACTAACTAAAAAGTGGCTCCCTTCCCTTCCCAATTGCCCTAAGCAAGGGGCGGAACCAAACTTAAATTAGCACTTAAAACTGAATCAAATTGCAAGATGTTTATGTCAGTTCACTATCAGTGAGACCAAACATACTGTTTGTATGCTCATTCTCCAGTTGTGAATCGTTTAGATCAGTGGTTCTCAATCTGGGGTCCCCAGGTGTTTTTGGCCTTCAACTCCTTAGTCACCTCTAGACTGGATTACTGCAATGCCTTTGTCACCTCTAGACTGGATTACTGCAATGCACTCTACGTGGGGCTGCCCTTGAAAACGGCCTGGAAATTTCAGATGATCCAACAGGCGGCAGCCAGGTTGTTAACTGGGGCTCCTTACAGGAAGCAGTCATCCCTCCTGTTCAAGGAGTTCCACTGGCTGCCATTCATCTACCGGACCCAATTCAAGGTGCAGGTTCTTACCTACAAAGCCCTGAACAGTTTGGGACCCGCCTACCTGCGTGACCGCATCTCTAGATACGAACCCACACGATCCCTTCGATCATCCGGGGAGGCCCTGCTCTCGATCCCACCAGCATCGCAGGCTCGATTGGTGGGGATGAGAGAGAGGGCCTTTTCTGTGGTGGCCYCTTGTCTCTGGAACTCACTCCCTAAAGACATCAGACAGGCTCCAACTCTGGCAGTCTTCAGGAGGAGCTTGATGACGTGGCTGTTCCAGTGTGCCTTCCCGGAATAATGATCCCATAGCACTTTGTCCTCCAAAGCACTTTACATTTCTTTAGGTCTGCTCRTATGCCCTTCCACAAACACCAGTATCACCTTTCGTCCATGTCCCAGCATTACTTCCAATTTTAACTTTACATTTGGCCTTCCCAYTGTTTTTAATTGTGTGTTGTCTTGATAATTTTGTGTATTTTATTGTTTATGTTTTTAATTGCCTGTATTGTTGTTATTATTGCTTGTATTGTTGTGTTTGGGCTYGGCCTCATGTAAGCCGCACCGAGTCCCTTGGGGAGATGATAGCGGGGTACAAATAAACTATTATTATTATTATTATTATTATTATTATTATTATTATTAATTCCCAGAAATCCTAACAGCTGGTGAACTGGCTAGGATTTCTGGGAATTGTAAGCCAACAACATCTGGGGACCCCAGGTTAAGAACCACTAATTTAGATGGATTGGTCCAAAAGTTCAGTGTTGATCCAGGGGTTCAAATTATGTGGTTTCAAATTTTGTAAATATAATAAATGGATACCAAGTTGAAGCATTCCTCTGAGCAAATCTTGCCAAATTCTGTGATTAGTTTGCCTGATGGTTGCCATGAGTCAGAAATGCCTTGAAGGCAAACAACAACAACAAAGATAAGGCTGAATCATCTTGTTTTCTGTTTGTTTGAAGCCAATCTTGACCTTAGTCAGAAGTCTGTTTGTAAAGCTTTGTTGTTGACACAACTGTTCTTTCTTGCTGATGGTGTGAAGTTTATTTTCTTTCTTAATTAAAAAATATATGGAGTTATAGAATGAAAATAGTTTAGGTTTGGCATGTAGTATCAACAATGTAGCTCAACAAGAGAGCAGAGTCACTACACAGACAAATATAAAGCCACAGATACATATAGCCCAAGCTTACACTGTTAAACCTTTGTAGATTCTGCCTTAGGATCTAATGCTTTATCTTGATTGAAAATGAATTAAAACTGCAAAGGTAACTCAATTATGCTCAGGTTTCACAGATTTTAATTTACTGTACTTATTTATATATTTCTCTCTCTCTCCTACATCAAAAGATTTCAGGGCAGTGCTCAGTAACTATTTTAATTCACTCTGAGTGAGTTCCACAATACTTTGCCTCCAGGTTTCCACTGTGACTCTGGGAATGGGATACAGTTTGCCCACGCAAACATCATGAGTGATTTGGGCAAATCCCAGAGTCATTAAAGTTCTGATCAAATAGGAAAATCCCATGCCAGAGGAGAGCAGAAGAAAACGTGTAGCAGCCAGAGGCCTGTTTTTTCCCCAAAAAATGTTGTAGTCCCCAAAAAGCAACTTTATTTTAAAAAGCATTCGGTATCTTTGCCACCATTTCCACAAAGAGCCTCGCAAGCTTGGTGATCGGTAGCTTCTAGCTCATATCTGTAAACACTGAGTAAAATTGCTAAATTAAAAAAAAAACAGGATTATGAAAATGTATATTATTTTTACAAACTATGGGAAGCCAAGCAATTCATAGTGACTTAGGTTTTTCTGTCGCAGTATAATAGGCACCAGTGACACCAGCTTTTATGTACTGTTTGGATAAGTAATAATTTCTGTCAGGAGCAACATGCAGCCTTAACAGTTTAATTTTCAATTGCCATTTGGTGTTTTCATTGCTTTGACCTGGATTGGTGAAGCAGATTCTTGCTATGAATTCACATTTCACCAGCCTTTTCAAGAAAATGTTTGTAGAATACCTCTGCATGACATATTACAATGCCCATTTTATTTATATCTACATTAATATCCCATTCTTGTATTTTATGTATGTATTATTTATTTATTATTTATTTACTGCTTTTATATTCTGCCCTTCTCACCCCGCAGGGGACTCAGGGCGGATTACAGTGTACACATATATGGCAAACATTCAATGCCAATTTTTGACATACAAACATACAGACATAGACAGAGGCTATTAACTTTTTCTGTCCGCCAGGGGAGCTGTCGCTCGAGTTTTAAGGAACATAAAGAAGGCTAGTGTTGTCTTAGTTCAGAATATAATTCAGTCAAGAGTGTGTAAAGCTGTTGTCCATCTGCGATGCTGATGAAGCACTTCCGCATTCCCTGCATGCTTCCCCGCTGGAATGCTTTGCTGGAGTCTTCTTTATGGCCTCATAAATCAGTTAATTTAGCCTCCCCACACTTTAAAGTGGTACCTTATTTTCCTACTTGACAGATGCAACTGTCTTTCGGGTTGCAAAGGTCGACAACAGGCTACACACAATTGGTTGGAAACCCACTCCAACCCGGGCTGGCTTCGAACTCATGACCTTTTGGTCAGAGTGATCTTAATGCAGCTGACACTCAGCCAGCTGCGCCACAATCCCGGTGCTCTTTCTGGGTTCAGTGGGGCCAATTATTATTGAATACGGTGGACCACCAAGATCAACAGCCTCCGAATCCATTATTCCCACTGGCCATAGGTCATCACGTCCTCTACATAAAATGGTTGCTCTTACTTTATCTTGATTTTTTTAAAAAAAATGTTTAGACCTTTAAACATCTATATATTTATATTATAGCATATTTAATTTACAACAAATCCTGTACTGTATTGAAAACCAAACTAATGTAGTGATCAACTTTCATGATGTGCTGTCGCACCTGGGGGCTATAATTCTTAATGAAGGAGGCATGGACATAGCATCTTTTCCCCAAGGGATTGCTTCTTGACCTTCTATAGGAAACTGGAGCTCTCAAAAACCCAACATGATGTAAATAACTCAAAATAAGTTTTATTGATCACAAAGTTATTTCTTTAAAACAATGAGCTGGAAACTTCAGAGGGGTGAAGGAAAATTTATTTATTATTTATTTACGACATTTATATGCCGCCCTTCTCACCCCGAAGGGGACTCAGAGTGGCTTACAAGTCATAAGTACATACAACATACTACATAATACATAACTAGCATAGTACTATTACATCATTCATAACACTAGTACTACATAATATTACATTATTGCTAGGGGAGGGGCGCTGATGTCACAGGGGACAAGATGGCAATGTCCTCCTGGCTCCCCTTCTTTATTCTGGCCCCAAGGTAGCAAAGAGGTTTTTAAAGAGGAAAATCTCTCTCTCCCTTGCTACACAGCCCATCAATATGATCTTTATTGCTCTGCTATGTTAATTTCAGGAACCTGTATTCCCAATTAAAACTGGAGCAGCATAGAATCAAATGTACTGATGATTTGTAGTGGAGCAATTTTACGCTGGAGTATATTTTTGAATTGGCAGTTTATGGTAGTAGTGAAGGTTGTGTAGGTTTTTAATAGAAGAATAACACTTTGAAATCAGTAGCAGAGTAAACTAACAGGCCAAAATTATCTTCCATATGTTTCCGAATGTTGCCATTTTCAATGTGAAATTTGTGTTGGTTTACTCCCTTTGATTGAGGCAGACCCATATGGCTCATGAGGACAGGGTTTTGTTGGCAGGTGATAGCGTAGTTCATGGTGTGTGGATAAGAAGGTGAGGGGACGACGATGAAAGAATGAGGTCCTGATATTATGGCTGATGACAGCAGACCCCATAGTCGTCTTCCTGTTGTGACTAAGTTGTCATCTGGGTTTCTTGCAGAGACCAGTTTGCTGAGTTCGCATCTCTGTGCAAATGGCCTGCTGTTCCTAGTGCTTGCGAACTGAAATTAAAAAGCTATCTGTAAGCATGAACAAGCTTGCCACCCAAGTGTGTATATGCATGAAGCGAGGTTGGGAGAAAAGAGAAAATGTCAGAGAACATTTGTTTCAGATTAAATTCACACTCTCCCCAAACCTCATTCAACCTCTCTTAGAAATCAAATATTGCCTTTCTTGAATTGGAAAGCAAGACTTGTTTAACTCACAGGAACCAAAAATAAAACCTTAATTTGAACCAGGGCCCACCAGCATTTAGTATCAGAACTCAGTTTCACTGCTGTGACTCAGTTTTATAAATACTAAGGAATGTCCCTAACCATATGTAAGTACTAATCGTCACCGAGGTATCGCAACTGCTGTCCATATTTGAGATATAGGGAGAATGTCTGAAAACTGTCCAGATTTGGTGGGCAGGGGAATATAGTATTAATGTGCACTGGATTAGATGGAGGTCTCTGAGTTTGTGTTTTGGAAATGAGCAGACACTCTTTTCGTATATTCATCCTTAGGAAAATCAGGAAATGGAAAGCAACCCAGAAAAGTCAGTGCCTCTGCATCATTAAAAAGCCACAGCCAGGCTTATTCTGTAACAAGGCCAAGGGAGCGAAACAGTAGTGGTGGTAATGATCCCCCTGCATAGCTCACAATCAGAGGCACGTGCCTTTTCAGTGTTAAAGAATTAAGTATTGTGGCAATACACTACCTCTTACCCCAATGGAAACTTAATGGAAGGTTGATATGCTTCTATATGCACCAACAGTGAAATAGGGAAGGAGCAGTGATTTGAAAAACTGGGTTGTTTTTTTTTTCATACCGAAAGAAACAATTCAGTATCTTTTATTCAGATACGGCTTCTTACATATTCAGTACAGGATGGGAGTCACTGTCCAAAACTTCAGCCAGGTTGAGACAAGCCTTATGTGTAGTTCAAGTTTTAGTAAGCCCCATGTTGACTGAGCCTGCCTTGTCTCTCTCTGCACTACAGTTCCTCAGCATCACATTTGAGGAGCAGGTGTCATGAGCTACTTTTCCTCAGCCTTGGAAGGAAACTATTGTGTGTGCCTTTGTGAGCTGGAGAGGAAGAGCTGATTAGAATCCAGCATTATGTAATATTGATGAGCAAGTTCTGAGCTGTTTTTATGTGCCTTGAAATCATTTCCAACCCACGGCGGATGAGGTTTTCTGGAAAGATTTTTCACAAGTGGGTTGCCTTCCCCTGAGGCTGAGACAGTGTGCCTTGCTTAAGGTCACTCAATGCGTTTCAGTGGTTGAGCGGTTCAAGCCCATACGTCCAGATTTGTATTCTAGAGCTCAAATAACCACACTGTGACCATTTCTGCTACCTTACCAGCCACCTCTCCACCAAAGTCAACATCGACACCGAAATACAACACCGCCTGAGCTGTGCGAGTGCAGCATTTTTTCAAATGAAGCAGAGAGTGTTTGAGGACCGGGACATCCATAGGGATACCAAGGTGCTTGTTTATAAAGCTATTGTCCTCCCAACCCGCTATATGCCTGCGAAACATGGACTGTACAGACGTCACATGCAACTCCTGGAACGATTCCATCAGTGCTGCCTCCGAAAAACCCTGCAAATCTCTTGGGAATACAGTGGACAAATGTCAGTGTGCTGGAAGAAGAAAAGACCACTAGCACTGAAGCAATGGTTCTTCGCCATCAACTCCACTGGACCGACCACGTTGTCCAAATGCCTGATCACCAACTCCCAAACAGTTGCTCTACTCCAAACTGAAGAATGGAAATTTGAATGTTAGATGACAGGAAAAGAGATTTAAAGATGGACTCAAAGCCAACCTTAAAAACTGTGGCATAGACACCAAGAACTGGGAAGCCCTGGCCTTTGAGCACTCTAGCTGGAGGTCAGCTGTGTCCAGCAGTGCTGTAGAATTTGAAGATGCACGAATGGACAGCGAAAGAGAGAAATATGCCAAGAGGAAGACGCATAAGCCAACCCTGACAGAGACCGCCTTCCACCTGGAAACCAATGCCCTCACTGCGGGAGAACATGTAGATCAAGAATAGGGCTCCACAGCCACCTACGGACCCACAAGAATACTGATCCTGGAAGACTATCCTACTCGGCCAACGAGAGATCGCCTAAGTATGTAAGTAAGGTTCCAGGAGTGAGTGAAAACTTTTTCTATAGGCAGGGAAGAGAATCTACATTTTGGCAGTGGTGTGTATGTGCGTTGGACTAACTGTACAACTTAAATATGGTTGTTATCTCCCAGTATCTGCTCCTCGAATTTTATTATTATTTTATTATTATTTACAATATTTATATTCTGCCTTTCTCATCCCGCAGAGGACTCAGGGCGGATTACAATGTACACATACATGGCAAACATTCAATGCCATAGACACCCAACACATATAGACAGACAGTCAGAGACTATTTAACAATCCAATTTTCTGGCCACCAGGGGAGCTGTCACTTCACCGCCCATCTGTGACAGTGATGAAGTACTTTCTGAATTCTGTGAGATTCACAGAAAGTAATGCTACCCCTCTATTCTGCCTTGGTTAGACCAATTCTGGGCACCACAATGCTTCCTCTTCATCTTGGAAAGAAATGAGTGGAGTGCCGGAGGGTTCGGTCCTGGGCCCGGTCCTGTTCAACATCTTTATTAATGAATTAGATGAAGGGCTAGAAAGCATGATCATCAAGTTTGCAGACAACACCAAATTGGGAGGGTTTGCAAACACCAAATTGGGAGGGATAGCCAATACTCCAGAGGACAGGAGCAGGATTCAAAACTGATCTTGACAGATTAGAGAGATGGGCCAAAACTAACAAAATGAAGTTCAACAGTGACAAATGCAAGATACTCCACTTTGGCAGGAAAAACGAAATGCAAAGATACAGAATGGGGGATGCCTGGCTCGAGAGCAGTACGTGTGAAAAAGATCTTGGAGTCCTCGTGGACAACAAGTTAAACATGAGCCAACAATGTGATGTGGCAGCAAAAAAAGCCAATGGGATTTTGGCTGGCATCAATAGAAGCCTAGTGTCTAGATCTAGGGAAGTCATGCTACCCATGCTCCATTCTGCTTGGTTACACCACACCTGGAATATTGTGTCCAATTCTGGGCACCACAATTGAAGAGAGATATTGACAAGCTGGAATGTGTCCAGAGGAGGGAGACTAAAATGATCAAGGGTCTGGAGAACAAGCCCTATGAGGAGCGGCTTAAAGAGCTGGGCATGTTTAGCCTGAAGAAGAGAAGGCTGAGAGGAGATATGAGCCATGTATAAATATGTGAGAGAAAGCCACAGGGAGGAGGGAGCAAGCTTGTTTTCTGCTGCCCTGGAGACTAGGACGTGGAACAATGGCTTCAAACTACAAGAAAGGAGATTCCATCTGAACATAGGAAGAACTTCCTGACTGTGAGAGCCGTTCAGCAGTGGAACTCTCTGCCCTGGAGTGTGGTGGAGGCTCCTTCTTTGGAAGCTTTTAAACAGAGGCTGGATGGCCTTCTGTCAGGGGTGCTTTGAATGCAATATTCCTGCTTCTTGGCAGGCGTTGGACTGGATGGCCCGTGAGGTCTCTTCCAACTCTATGATTCTATGAATCTATGTTGACTTATTAAGATCCCATTGATTCAGTGGGTTTGGTTTTCTTCAAATCAACAAGGAGAGGGGAGGCAGTTCCAAAAGCTGGCATGACAACCTCAGCAGTTGTGAGTTTGGAGCAGAGAGGAGGGACTTAGCACATGTTTAGGCAAACTCCTCTTGGTGGAGCCAATCCTTTAGTTACCCATGTCCTGAACTTTGACGTTGCTTTAAAAGCTGAGGCTTTGAATTATACCCAGAGATAAATCAGGAGCCAAAGCAAATGTTTCAGCCGCAGACTAACATATTTCTTGCATCTCATGTCAGTTGGCACCTCAGCCACAGATTTTCCAAAAGTGGAGGTTTCCGTAAGATTTTAACACACTCTCTGCAAGGTATACTGCAGTAATCCATTTGTAATACAATTTATGCATCTGTCACCATAATCAAATCTGTCTTCTTCAGAAATGGGTGTAGCTGACACACCAGTTTAAACTGGGCAGAGACATTCCTAGACATGGTTATCATCTGAACACTGCGAGTCAGAACACGATTTTCAGTATCCTTAGGGGACCACTGCATCATCTTCCAGTGCCCCGAGTTGTCAGAATATGTTCATGGCTAAGTAAGCCATGTCCTGACTGAACGTATCTCCTTCTATGTCCCACTTCGGAGTTTAAGATCTTCTGGGGAGACCCTGCTCTTGGCCCCACCTCTGACTCAAACACTCTTAGTGGGTACGAGGGGCAGGGCTTTCTCGGTGGTGGCCCCCCAGCTGTGGAACTCACTCCCTGGGAAAATTAGGTCATCTTCATCCCTCCTCACATTTAGAAAAAAGTTAAAAACATGGATGTGGGACCCGGCCTTTGGGTAATTAAGTGGACAATGACAATAACAATGTTGACAATGGCTTGGAAATGGATTATGGATAAATTTGATGGAGCATACTACCACAGTTTTAGGCTAATAATGGCCACCAGAGTGGTGATTCTTAGTAGATTTTAATTGTATTGTTTTAAGATTTTTAACTATTTATAATGATTGGCTGTTCGAGATATATATGTGTGTGTGTGTGTGTGTGTGTGTGTAGGCATCAAATTGCTTATGATTGGAAGCCGCCCTGAGTCTCCCCCAAGGGGTTGAGAAGGGCGGGGTACAAATATTCGATATAAATAAATAAATAAATAAATAAATTTCTCTGTCTCCCCACTTCTCTTCTTCTATCCTTCCTGGTCTTCTTTAATTGCAGTTCCCACCAGTGATTGCGACGACCAGGACTGATGGAAGTTCTAGTCCAACTGGTGTAGAGGTTCACAAATTTCAGATATGTGTAATTGGATAAAAATATCCAGTATCAGATTTTGACCCATCTGCTCTATCCCCCCCCCCCCCCAGTTTCATTTAGTTAACACATCCTTTAAGCATTCTGCAAGAATTAGTCTTGTGCTTCTTCAAAGCTACGTGAGATGATGGCCAATACTCCAGAAGACAGGAGATGATAGCCAGTACTCCAGAAGACAGGAGCAGAATTCAAAACTCCAGAAGACAGGAGATGATGGCCAGTACTCCAGAAGACAGGAGCAGAATTCAAAACTCCAGAAGACAGGAGATGATAGCCAGTACTCCAGAAGACAGGAGCAGAATTCAAAACTCCAGAAGACAGGAGATGATAGCCAGTACTCCAGAAGACAGGAGCAGAATTCAAATCTTACAGAAACCTCCAAAAGTGGATGACAGATTAGAGAGATGGGCCAAAATTAACAAAACGAAGTTCAACAGTGACAAATGCAAGATACTCCACTTAGGCAGAAAAAATGAAATGCAAAGATACAGAATGGGGGATGCATGGCTCAAGAGCAGTATGTGTGAAAAAGATCTTGGGGTCCTCGTAGAAAACAAGTTAAACATGAACCAACAATGTAATGCGGCGGCAAAAAAAGCCAATGAGATTTTGGCCTGCATCTGTAGGAATAGAGTGTCTAGATCCAGGGAAGTCATGCTACCTCTCTGTTCTGCCTTGGTTAGATGACACCTGGAATATTGTGTCCAATTCTGGGCACCAAAATTGAAGAGAGATATTGACAAGAGGAGGGTGACTAAAATGATCAAGGGTCGGGAGAACAAGCCCTATGAGGAGTGGATTAAAGAGCAGGGTATGTTTAGCCTCAGGAAGAGAAGGCTGAGAGGATGTCATAGGGAGGAGGGAACGAACTTGTTTTCAGCTGCCCTGGAGACTAGGATGCGGAACAATGGGTTCAAACTACAAGAAAGGAGATTCCACCTGAACATGAGGAAGAACTTCCTGACTGTGAGAGCTGTTCAGCAGTGGAACTCTCTGCCCCGGAGTGTGGTGGAGGCTCCTTCTTTGGATACTTTTAAACAGAGGCTGGATGGCCATCTGTCAGGGGTGATTTGAATGCAATTTTCCTGCTTCTTGGCAGGGGGTTGGACTGGATGGCCCATGAGGTCTCTTCCAACTCTATGATTCTATGATGGCCATTATATGTGATAGAAAATTGTAGACATGGTACCCCAGTAACATTTTTATTGCTCTTGTCATTGAATATTTGATCTTCTCAATATAAGTGCTAGTTTCTTTTCAACAGTCAGCCTGTGCAGTCGATGTGGAACAAGTGGTTTTATGGAGTAAGAACAGGCATATTAATAAGACATTGCAACTCATGCCAGAGGCATTGGAGGTTAGGGCTCTGGCCCCTGTGGTTTCCTGTGAATAAAGCTTTGGCAGTTGTCATGGTACTGGAATATGTCAGAAGTAAATAAATATGAGTTGGAAACTTTATAGGAAATGTCTCTTAACAAAGAAATATATTAGTATTCCAGAGGAGCTCCCAGGAAGTAGATGTGGTTGGTTAGGTTTGTGTGTGTATGTGTTTTAATAGAGAAACCTTTCCTTCACTCTGTGTGCAGAACTCACTTTGAAATCCCGAACGCAATAAAAAGTCATCGCTTGACTTTCTCTCCCCATTTCCCAAATGTAGCGTTACCTATTGAATGCCCTTGCGTTATTCATGTGGCTGGAATACTGTACAGATGAACAGCCTTAATTGTCCTCCTGTACATCAATGTGAGTTTTTTACAACATTCCCTAGGTATCTTCATATATTATGAATAGTTGTTTTTATGGCAGACTTGTGACTTGAAGTAGTTTTTCTTGAAAGCAAGAAGCCAGAATAAGATATTGTGCCAGAAGCTGCTGCTTGCTTTACTCTAGTCTCTCAGCTTCATAGGCAAATCGATCTTTTTACATGCATTAAAAGTACAATATATAAATTGAAGAATACATTTTATAGAAGTACTATCTGTACCCGCCATGCTTTGCTGTGGTCAACCTTCCCTCCCTCTTTCTCTCCTTCCTTCCCTCTTTCCTTCCTTTCCTCTTTTTCTTTTCCTATTTCTCTTCTTTCTTCCATCTCTACCTGTTTCTTTCCTCCCTTTCTTTGCTCTTTGGTTACATCCTTCCTTCTCTACTTCCTTCCTTCCCTATCTTTCATTCCTTCCTTCCTTATCTTTCGTTCCTTTTTTTATTTCCTTCCTTCCTTCCCTATCTTTCATTCCTTCTCTCTTTCCTTCCCTCTCTTTTTCCTTTCACTTTTTTATTTCCTTCTCTCCTTCCTTGCTTCTCTAACTTTCTTTCTTCACTTCTTTCCCTCCCTCCTTCTCTCCTTCCTTCCTTCCCCCTTTCCCTCCTTCATTCCTTCCCTCTTTCCCTCCTTCTCTTGTTACTTCTTGACCATCCCTTCCATTTAATATTGCATTTATATCTTACATAGAAAGAAGGAAAGGAAGGAGGGACAGGAAGGAAGGAAAAAGGAAGGGAGGGAGGGAAGGAGGGAAAAAAGGGAAGGAAGGAAAAGAAAGAAGGAGGGACAGGAAGGAAGGAGAAGGAAGGGAGAAGGAAGGAAGGAGGGAAAGGAAGGAGGGGTGAAGAAAGGAGGGAGGGAAGGAAATGAAGTGGAAGGAAATGAAGAAAGGGAAAGAAGGAGGAAAGGGGGGAAGGAAGGAAGGAGGAAAAGGAAGGAGGGGTGAAGAAAGGAGGGAGGGAAGGAAATGAAGTGGAAGGAAAAGGGAGGAAGGAAGGAAAAGAAGGAAAAGAAGAAGGAAGGAGGGACAGGAAGGAAGGGAAGGAGGGAAAGAAGGAAAGGAAGGGGAAGGAAGGAAGAAAAGGAAAGAAAGGGAGGGAAGAAGGGAAGGGAGTGAGGGAGAGAAGGAAGGTCCTTCACTCAAGTACCGTCGACCTTCCTCACCTCCTCCTCCTCCCCTTCTTCCTTGTCTGGGGGCTCCGTTGCTGCTGCTGCCACTCATCCGCCCCTTCCTCTTCCAACAGGGAAAGGAGGAGGGGACCACCCTACTGACATAGCAGGGAAAGAGAAGGTGCTCCATGCGGCAAGCCTCCACCCCACTCCACTCTCGCTTATGTGTGTGTGGCCATGCACGCGTGCCTGGCTTTAACAGACGGCTGTTTCCCTGCCAGGAGGAGGAGGGGGCGTGGCCATAGGTCTCTTTGTGGACATGCAGTTTCTCCTTTGTGGACATGCAGTTTAGAAGTCCTTTCTACTTTTTGTTTTCATTGTTTTTTTGAGTGAAGGACATACATTGGGTTGTTAGGTGTCTTGTGTCCAAATTTGGTGTCAATTCCCCCAGTGGTTTCTGAGTTCTGTTAATCCCACAAACGAACATTACATTTTTATTTATATAGATGTGATCATGACCAGGTGTTGGGAAAATTAAAATGCTTATCAGCCAAACCCCTATGTGAAACCTTCTCATTATCGTCCTTAAATTCTAAAATGGAATGGTAACTGCGAGGCCCTTGATGATATCCAAACAGATGGCTTATTAGGATGGCTGCTTGGTGCCGTGAGAGCATTTTAAGGGGATTGTTGGGAGAAAATAGTGGTGTGCCCCAGGAGGCATTGGTATCAAAACCTCAAACTCCTTTTGGAATAGTGTTCTCTGTGCAGAAACTTCTAAGGTGGGAATTCTTTATCTTTTTAA
>NW_026844366.1:190517196-190527330 GCF_025583915.1 Anolis sagrei ordinatus
AAGTTCAGAATCTGAAGATTACCAACAGCTAATCAAAATCAAGTTTTCATCAGATTACACTTTATGGATTGACTCAGGCCCGTAGCCAGGATTTCGTTTTGGGGGGGGGGGGCTGAATTTTTTTCAGGGGGGGTTCGGGGGGGCTGAGTTTCGGGGGGGGCTGAGTCTGAGTGAAAGAGGGTCTAGCCTAGCAAACCTTTTGTATCATTACCCCAATACCCCCATGCATATGGGATATATTGAGTATGGTGATCAGATCATGATATGAATAAACATAACAGTTTAAATAATGCACCAGTAAGGCCTTTTCGCAGACCACCATGAGAATTTCGGGGGGGGGGGGGCTGAAGCCCCTCAAGCCCCCCCCGAGTGCACAGTTGTCTCTGGATGTAGGTGAACTACAACTCCCAAACTCAAGGTCAATGCCCACCAAACCCTTCGTTTTCTGTTGGTCATGGGAGTTCTGTGTGCCAAGTTTGGTTCAATTCCATCGTTGATGGAGTTCAGAATGCTCTTTGATTGTAGGTGAACTATAAATCCCAGCAACTACAACTCCCAAATGAAAAAATCATAATTTTTGAGTGATGGTCACTCCTTGTGTTGTGAGACGTTTTGTTGCCAAATTTGGTGTGATTTCGTTTATTGGTTCTTTTGTTTTTAAGGTACTCATTATGCACAGAGCATTTTTATATATATAGATAGGGTGGTACTTTCTTGCACTGACTGTTCTTCTCCACTGAGAAGAAGAAACTTGGAGAGGAGAGAAGGTGAAAAGATTGAGCCCAAGGTTTCGGTGTTAGACTCTTTGAAGCAGCCTCCACCAGTGTAGGGTAATGGCCTTACACAGTCTCTTCTTTTGAAGACTTGCCTGAGATTCCTCTCCTCATCCTGAGGCCTGAAGGAGAGGCCTCAAGCCATGAGAATTCAGGAACTCTAACAGCAAGTAGCCGATCCATTAACTTTGCACAGGCACATTTCTGTAATGCACACAGCTTGCGTCTTTGGAGTGTGCCTGTTCAACCATTGCAATATGTAGGAAGTGCCTTTTTAACAGAACTCAGTGTTTCTTAGGAACACATTTAGTGTTGATCTTTCCAGTCATCTGTTTTCGGAACTAATTGTGTTTGGCTGAATTTCCAACCCTCATCAATGTAGGGGAAGGACAAAGAGTTTAAATTTGATTCAATGCAATTTAAGAACATTGAAAGATTGAGAGAGGGAGAAATCTATTTGCTATGCCCTTCCTGAAGAAGCTATTTTAATGTTGCCCTCTGCAAAGGAGCACGACTTGAGTCTCCGGGATTCAGATTCTAAATGTGTGGGTGGCTGGCAGGGATGGTGGTGAGAATGAATGGCTGCCTTCTAACTCGCGCTCATCTTGTGCTTTCTATTCTTGTTCCTGCTATTTCTGCCCCACAATCTTGAGGTACATTTTACAAATGCATAATGAATTTAGAAAGGGCAACAGAAACAGGGCAAGATGAGGAAGTGATTGAGGAGTGGGCAGAGAAGCTACCTGACAGCAAAATCATTTGCACAGTTTGCTTAGATGTATGGCCTGTTCAAGGAAGGTTCTGTAGTAAATGTGTCCAGGATTTCAGGGAAAACTTACATATTTACTTACTTACTTAGGCGATCCCTCGTTGTCCAAGTAGGATAGTCTTCCAAGATCAGTGTACTGGTGGGTCCATAGGTGACTGTGGAGCCCTATTCTTTATCTGCATCTTCTCCCACAGAAGGGCGGAATATAAATACTGTAAATAATAATAAAATAATAATAAAATTCGAGGAACAGACACAGTACTGGGGGATAAAACCACATTTAAGTTGTACAGTTAGTCCAACGCACATACACATCACTGCCAAAATGTAGATTCTCTTCCCTGCCTATAGGGAAAGTTTTCACTCACTCCTGGAACCTTACTTACTTACTTACTTAGGCGATCTCTCATTGGCCGAGTAGGATAGTCTTCCATAATCAGTATTCTTGTGGATCCGTAGGTGGCTGTGGAGCCCTATTCTTGACCTGCATCTTCTCCCACAGTGAGGGCATTGGTTTCCAGGTGGAAGGCGGTCTCGGTCGGGGTTGGCTTGATGCGCCTTCCTCTTCGCATGTTTCCCTCTTTTGCCCTCCATTCACACTTCTTCAAATTCTACAGCACAGCTGGTCACCGCTGACCTCCAGCTGGAGTGCTCAAGGACTTCCCAGTTCTCAGTGTCTGTTCTGGTACAGCTGTACCAGGAGCTCCAGCTTTATTTGCTTTGTATTAAATGTTTGGTTGCGGTCCTGAGTTTCAGGGACTCTGCAGAAAGGTGGCTTCCTTTGGCTGCAGTCATAGAGCAAGTCACCTGTCCATCATCGTTAAGTTTTGGTCCCGCCCCTTGCTCAGGGCAATTGGGAAGGGAGCCATTTTTAGTTAGTCTCAGCAAGGAAAGCTAATGTACAGGACGTGTGCAAGCTTCCCCTGTACAAAAGCTTCAACCCTTAAGATTTCTGGGGGGAAACAGTTTTAAGAGCACCCTAGACTTTCCGGAGGAAAACAGCCCTAAAGACCAAAGAACTCCAGCTGGAGAATATCTAAGCCTTTACTGGTAGGTCCACTCGGCGTTCGAGAAGCAGTTTGACCCGGTAGCGAAGCCCACATCAGTAAGGGTTAGATTACAGTCAGCCTGGGAGAAGTTAAAAAGGGGATTTTCCTTTAAAGAAGAAGTTATTGAAGGCAGTTGCCTGTCCTTTGTGGGCAAGATTAGGAATTCACCAGTTACCTAAAAGCTTGGAATCATTTGCTTAATTTTACTGAAGACAAGAGAAGTTTCTGTTTGATTGTTCATTAACTTTGTTGTACTTCACAAGCCATCTAAAGACTATTTGTGGTGAAAAACCTCTGAGAACTTCTCTTTGGGGGCCCTGGCTTCCTGCTGGGCAAAGGTTGCACATCCTGTTCCAAAGGAAATTCTTTACAGGTCCAGCGCGCAACAGAACAGTGTCTATACCACAGTTTTTAAGGTTGGCTTTGAGCCCATCTTTAAATCTATTTTCCAGCCCACCAACATTCCTTTTTCCGTTCTTGAGTTTGGAATAGAGCAACTGCTTTGGAAGACGGTGGTTGGGCATCTGGACAACATGGGCGGTCCAGCGGAGCTGATGGCGGAGGACCATCACTTCAATCCTGGTGGTCTTTGCTTCTTCTAGCATGCTAACATTTGTCTGCTTGTCTTTCCAAAAGGATTTTCCAAAGGCAGAACTGGTTCCAGGAGTTGCATGTGATGTCTGTAGACAGTCCATGTCTCGCAGGTGTAAATCAAGGTTGGGAGGACTATAGCTTTATAAACAAGCACCTTGGTCTCCCTACGGATGTCCTGGTCCTCAACACTCTCTGCTTTGTTCAGAAAAAGCTGCACTCGCAGAGCTCAGACTCTGTGAAAACTCGCAGAGCTCAGAGCTCAGGAGAACTTGCAACCTGCTTTATAGAATGAGTTAGACCAGTCTAATTAAATTAGAGCTAGAGATTGTTTGTGGTGGAGCAGCCACCATAAACCTATGTCTGCTCCTACAGAGTAGTCTAGGCTCTGCAGAAAAGACTGGTGGTCAAACTGGGTAAACTTTATGAATCTGAAATATTAGATGTATTAGGGTTATTCTACCACATTTGCTAGAATTAAGAGTGCAGGGCCCTCATCAAAGTGGAAAAACAGTAAATAAAAAACCTTACATTTTTCTAAAATGTTCTCTCTAGAAACTTCTAGGTCCTCCAGCATAATCTCAGCAGGCGTTAGCTATAGAGTCACACTGAAATATTTAATGATTCATATATTCTTTTCTCTCTCCCTTCAGTTTTACTCATAAAATTGAAAGAGGCCTGTTTTAAGACAGAATGTAGATTGAACTGATAAATAATAAAACGACTCTTTTGTCTAAAATCTTGACTATTTTAATCATGTAAACTGAAAAATGTAGGTTTAACATGCTCTTCTTAATTAAGAAATAAACATGACTTTGAAACAAACAATCTGTCTTTGCAATTCATTTATAAGATTGACAGTAATTTGGAGGGTGAATGCTTTGTTGTGAAGTTAAATGATATAATTTATCGCATCAAGAATACAAAAAATTACTATGTTGCATCTTGATAATATGGACAAATACCAATTATATGAATAAAATTGTTTTCTGTTATTAGTCGTTCAGCTGTTCAGTTTATGTATTTTTTTGAAAAAATGTGTCTTTTGTTTACTAACTTAATACATGTCTGCTATTAAAAAAGCTTTTTATTTAAATATGCTTTTCAAACTTGCCATTTGTCAATATTGAGAAGGATTTTGTTCATTTCTCCCCAAATCTGTCCCAAGAGTAAATTGGATTATGAATGTCAATTTTATGCTCTTTTGTTCATTCTAATAATTTTGTCAAGTATTTAGATGCATTGTTTTCTCACTTGTACTAGATAACTGTAATCCATTAAAACAAATAAAAATAATGCTGGGAAAGAGATTGTTAAACTCTTCAACCAATTTAATGGGCATCTGTCTCAACAACTGTAAATTACTGTTGACAGTTTGAATACTGCTGCTTATATTTTTCCAGCATTTTGTTTGAGCAAGTATGTTAGTCCCCTTTACATGATAGGAACATTACAGGTTTGTTGTTGGTGGTGTTGTTGTATGGTTTCAGGTCATAAGGTGACCCTGTCATAAGGTTTTCTCATCACGTTTTGTTCTGAAGGATTTGCCTTTTTTATTCTCTGAGACTGAGAGAATGTGACTTGTTCAAGATCACCCAGGAGTTTTCCTCAGCTGAGTGGGAATCTAGCAAATGCTCTCACCCGCAAGGCAACACCCTGTAGCTAGAGCAACCTGTTATAGCTGAAATGTTACTAGACTTGTAAGGTGCCTGTTCTGGTACAGCTGTACCAGGAGCTCCAATTTTGTTTGCTTTGCATTAAATGTTTGTTTGCAGTCCTAGGTTTCAGGGACTCTGCAGATAGGTGTCTTCTTTTGGTTGCAGTTATAGGGCAAGCCACTTGTCCATCATCATTAAGTTTTGGTCCCACCCCTTGCTCAGGGCAATTGGGAAGGGGAGCAATTTTTTAGTTAGCCTCAGCAAGGAAAGCTATGTACAGGACGTGTGTAAAGCTTCCCTTGTACAAAAGCTTCAACCTTTAAGAATTTCCAGGGAAGCATCCCCACAGCTTTGAGAATTTCCAGGGTTACAGAAATTCCAACAGAAACAGAAGGAAAAGAGTCTCCAAAGACTTTCCAGGGAAACAGCCCTAAAGATCAAAGAACTCCAGCTGAAGAGACTACAGGCCTTGTTGGTAGGTCCACTCGGTGCTTTGAGACGCAGTTCAACCCGGTAGTGGTGCCCACGTCAGTTAGGTTTAAGTTTCAGTCAGCCTGGGAGAAGTTAAAAAGGGGATTTTCCTTTAAAGAAGAAGTTATTGAAGATAGTTGCATGTCCTTCGTGGGCAAGTTTAGGAATTCACCAGTTGCCCAAAAGCTTGGAATCATTTACTTAACATTACTGAAGACAAGAGAAGTTTCTGTTTGATTGTTCATTAATAAAATACTTTGTTGTACTTCTCAAACCATCTAAAGACTGTTTGTGGTGGAAACCTCTGAGAACTTCTCTTCAGGCCCCCTGGCTTCCCGCTGGGCAAAGGTTGCACGTCCTGTTTTAAAGGTTGCACATCCTGTTTTACAACTATTTACAGGCCCAGCGCATGACAGAACAGTGCCCCATCCCCTTTAGTCTCCCCCCCCCCCGCAGTGCTTTGACCCCTCTATGAGTCTCCCCCACCTCGGTTCCACTACACCAGGCTGAGGACTTCATCCCACAGAACAGGTCAAGTGTTTGGGAGAGTAGGTTTTCCATAAAGCTACCACATACCCTGTTTTGAAATTAAATGTGTATCTGTTTTGAGTAGAAATAGCTTCTGACAAGGGTATGGAGGTGTCCAGTGTTTATTCACACATAAATAAATAGACTCAAGTTCATTTCCACATGGAATACACTTCCATGTGAGCCAGCATGGCGTAGTGATCTGGGTGTTGAATTAGGACTTTGGGAGACTGGATTTGAATCCTGCCCAAACAGCAAAACCACTAGGAGTCCTTGGGCAAGTTATACACTCTCAGCCTCAGGAGAAGGCAATGCCAGAAAACACTTCTGAATAAATGTTGGCAAGAAAATCTCATGATAGGCTGATGCGATGAATTCCCTACCTGTCAGGCTAGGAAAGGCTCAGAAAAGTAGGCCCAGGTTCAGCAGCCATCTTAGATACTCAGTTCCTGAAGGGGGTGTGCTTAGGAGCAGCTTGGAGGGAAATGAGAGGAGTTAGTGATTGGCTGGGAGAGAGTGGAGCTTAACTTGGCAAAAGAAAAAAAATCTTTAAGGGGACGTTTTGAAATCTGACAGTCAGATTGGGTCTGGGTGTAAGAGAAGGAGGAGATGGAGTCTGGGTGTCAAAGAAGAAAGAGTTTGGAGTGAAGAAGTGAAAAGTTAGGGAAACCTGAAGTTGGTCAGTTAGCCGGCAGATATAGTTAGTGAGAAGCTTTGCAGCTGTTGGGAAGGATAGCTAAGGAGGTGGAGTGACAGACCCAGGGTAAAAAGGTCTGTCTGTGTGAGGAGTTTGGGATTTCTGGGCAGAGAGGAATCATGTCAGTAATTTCTGGAGGGAGAGAGGAGTGTTATGTGCAGCTAAGATTTAAACTGTTTAAAGAAACCACATGCTTTATTCAACATTAGAATAGCTAAGCTTAATACCTGTTTTATTTAAGTTCTCTCAAATAAACATTATTGTTATTTGTTCACAACATCTGCCTCACGTATGCCTCGGTGTGTAAAGATCTAAAGCAGTCTACTGGGGAGATCAAAATACTAATGGTAGCAGCGCTTATTTAAAATAGGAATCTTTTCATTGTTACCTCAGAGCACAAAGCCTGAGTGCGAATCCAGCACATTCTAGCTTAAAGATACCCAAGTAAGCCAAGGGCTTAACATTACTTTCAATTTGTGGTGGTAGCCAGTGTTCTTTTGAAAGGTTTTCGGCCAGAAGAGTGTTCAAGCTTATTCAGCTTTTTGATTTTAATTAAATAAGCCACATTCTTTTCTAACTGGTCTATGGCTGGTGGGATTTAAACTTAAATAGTCTCCTACCTTTTACATTTGGTGTACAGAGGTTGGGATTTTATTGCCAAATAAGTCCCTAAACCATTACACTTGATGTCAAGTGCTGGGATTTATACAACAAATAAGTCCCTATCCATTATAGCTGACCTAAGAGCACCAATGACCTTTAGTAGCCACAACACACTTCCACATCCAAAATTTCATGTCATGTGAGCTGCCAATTAAATCTTTAATTCCTTGTGGAATTAGTTGCAGCCTCAGAGTTTTTTCAGCCTCTTATCTTCCCATGGAGTAACCAGAAGATCATTAAGTCATAGAATCCAAAGCAGAAGTTAACATATTCTTCCCGATATAAAGAACTTACACGCTTTAATGAGATCTGTTCTTTGAACTGACACAGTATTATTTTTCCCTCAGAAAATAAGGAGATAAAGAAAATGGAGTGGATTGTTCAGATGACACTTAGGATGTTACAAACTTAAGTCTTGAATGTTTACAAATAAAGTGAAGGATGCACTTCTACTGCTGTGTAATAGTCAGCTGTACTAAACTTCTGAAAGTACAGAGCACTATATTTCAAGGAAGTGAGCATTAGATTCTAAGGTTTAGAGCAATGGTTCTCAACCTTCCTAATGCCATGACCCTTTAATACAGTTCCTCATGTTGTGGTGACCCCCAATCATAAAATTATTTTTATTGCTACTTCATAAATGTTATGTTAATGTTATGAATCATAATGTAAATATCTGATATGCAAGATGTATTTTCATTGTTACAAATTGAACATAATTCAAGCATAGTGATAAATCACAAAAACAATATGCAATTATATATGGCTGGAGTTACTCTTAAGAAATATACCTATTCTAGCTTACATACAAATTCAACTTAAACAAACCTACAGAACCTATCTTGTTTGTAACTTGGGGACTGCCTCTATATGCTTAAGAGGAGGGCTGCATTTGCAAAGACTTGAACAGGGATGTGGATGTGAAGGTCTCTTCTTTAGAAGGAGGCAGCTCTCATGTAACCAAACGTGGCTTTTGGAAATCTTAGGGCAATACCATTTGAGTTGTCTTGGACAGATTGTGTTGTCACCATTACCTTCCCTGAGGCTGAGAAAGAAAGACAGAGGAGAAGGGGGAGAGAAAGAGGGGAAACKAGAAAAGAAAAGGAGAGTGAAGGAAAGGTGGCATAAGGGAGGAAGAGAAAGAATGAAAGAGTGAGGGTCACGAGAGAAAGAGAAAAAGAGAGGAGGGAAGAAGGAAAGATAAAAAGAAAGAGAAGGAAGAGAAGAGGAAGAAAGGGYGAGAGAGGCAGGAGGGAGAGGAAGAAAGAGAAGGAAAGACATCAGAAAGGGAAGGGAGAAAGGGGAACAAGAGAGAGAAAAGAGGAATGAGAGGAAGAAAGACAAAAAGAAAGAGAGAAGAAGGGGGAGAGAGAGAAAGAGAAAAAGGAAAGAAGAGGAAGAAAGATGGAGAGTGATAGAAAAAGAAGTGGAGAGAGAAAGAGAAAATGGGGYAAGAATGGAAAAATGGGAAAGAGGAGAGGGGAAAAGGGGGATGACAAAGAAAGAGAAAAGGGGACAGATAGAAAGGGAGGTGAGAAAGGGAGGGAGATAGAGGAGGAAAGAGAAAGAGAAGAGTAAGTGAATTATTGATGGAAAGAGGGGGGCAGAGAGAAGAGGAGATGAGAAGGGGGAGAGAAGGAGGAGAAAGAAGGGAAGCGAAAGGAGAGGGAGGAGAGGGATAGAAAAGAGAATGAGAAAGGAAGGGGAAGTGGGAGGGGAGAGAAAGAAAAAAGGGAAAGAGAGAAGGAAAGCAGAGAAAGAAGGAAAGAGAAAGAAGGAGGGGAAAAAATAAAAGATAGGGAGAGGAGGAGAAAGGGAGAAAAAAGAGAGAAGGGAGGGAGGAAGAAGGAGGGGAAGGAAGAGAGAAAGAAAAAGAAGAGAACAAATAAAACAAGATAGGATGAAAGGATGACAAAGAGAGGGGAAAGGGAAAAGAAGGAAGGGGGGTGAAAGAGAGGGGTGAGAGAGGGCTTGCCTCTTCCCACCACACGTATTTCTGCCTCTAAGCTCCTCTCCGTGACTCCTCTCCACCCCGTGCCGCCAGAGAAAGAAGAGGATGGATGACCATCTGTCAGGGGTGCTTTGAATGCATATTCCTGCTTCTTGGCAGGGGCTTGGACTGGATGGCCCATGAGGTCTCTTCCAACTCTATGATTCTATGATTCTAGGAGGAGGAGCTCCTTTTTGGACCCAAAGGAGGCGAAGCAGTGACCACCTGAGAACGATCATTCAACCCCTAAAGGGGTCACGACCCACAGGTTGAGAACTGCTGGTTTAGAGGAAAATTGAGAACTGCTTAGCAGGTTGTTGCATTTTTATGAACTAACTGTTCTTTTCCATGTATTGTACTTAGTCTGCTTGTATGTCTTTGGACATACAAAAGTAAATTATCAGGGCTCCTAGGATTTGGGTCTAGGATCTGACATGGATACCAAAATCTGTGGATACTCAAGTCCCAATATAGACAGTGGCATAATAAAGTGGTGTTCCTGATATAAAATGGCAAATCAAGTTTGCTTTTGTATTTTTTTAAAAAAATACTTTAAGCTATGGATGCAGAATCTGTGGATACGGAGGGTTGACTGCATAGAAGTTCACAGAATTAGATAACTAACAATGATAATAAAACATCATTGTTGTTTTATCCCATCTTTCTCAAAAATGCTCAGAACACTATATGTATCACTCTCTGCTGCTGCAAGAAACCTGTGAAAGCAGATTGGTTCGTTGTCACTCAGTGAACGTTGTGGCTAAACAAGGGTTGAACTGAGACCTTACTAGTAAAAGCCTAACTTTTTAGCCACTTTACAACATTGGCTCTTACTTAACAAATATCTTTGGAACAAAAATGTGCAGACCAGTTTCTTTCAATGGCTTCTCTGTGTAGTCTGACATGGTGGTTGTGAGAGTGGTCCAGCATTTCTGTGTTCTCAAA
>NW_026844366.1:190536437-190561192 GCF_025583915.1 Anolis sagrei ordinatus
AGCAAAAGATGTCACTCCAAAGGAGATTCATCAGAGAATGCAAGCTGTTTTGGTGATTGTGTTGATGTGAGTACTGTGCATCATTGGGCGAGTAAGTTTAAAGATGTTGAGGTGGGAACATCTGACTTGCATGACAAACAAAGAGTTGGATGTCCTGTGACAGCAACCACCAAGTTTCACAAGCAAAAGGTTGACAGATTGATTCAGGATGATCGTCGTATCACTCAGAGAGAAATTTCAACCATAATCAGCATTTCATAGAATCATAGAATCATAAAATCAAAGAGTTGGGAGAGACCTCATGGGCCATCCAGTCCAACCCCCTGCCAAGAAGCAGGAATATTGCATTCAAAGCACCCCTGACAGATGGCCATCCAGCCTCTGTTTAAAAGCTTCCAAAGAAGGAGCCTCCACTACACTCCGGGCCAGAGAGTTCCACTGCTGAATGGCTCTCACAGTCAGGAAGTTCTTCCTAATGTTCAGATGGAATCTCCTTTCTTGTAGTTTGAAGCCATTGTTCCGCGTCCTAGTCTCCAAGGAAGCAGAAAACAAGCTTTCACAAGAATGTGTGGGTCACATTATTGCTTTGCTTGGCTATCGGAAGATCTGTGCACGATGGGTTGCAGAAACAGTGTTGATTTCTTCCATGACGGTTTCAGAAAACTTGTTCATCGTTGACAGAACTGTATCCAATTGTCTGGTGATTATGTGGAAAAGTGAATAGTGGTAGTTAAAGTGCACATTCTAAGGATTATTTTTGCGTTTATTAAAATATTCCCATGCAAACCCGAGTAACGAAGGTGGAGGCATTACTTTTAATTCAACCCTCGTAATAAAGTGTATCCAGTTTTCCTGAACATTGTGGGCTGTGTCTATTCAGAGAGGCCCCAGAACCTGACACTTTGTACACATATGATTGCACCCCCATAGCAATATCATTACTAAATTTGCAGATGATGCAACTGTGGTGGGGCTTATCTCTGAAGAGGATAAGTCTGCCTATCGGTATGAGGCGGATCGGCTGCTCACATGGTGCAGGGACAATAATCTGGTTCTTAACATCAATGAGGAGCTCATCGTGGACTATAGAAAGAACAGACCAGAAATCTAGCCCTTGGTCATAAATGGGAACCAAGTGGGGCAGGTGGCCAGTTTTAAGTTCCTGGGTGTCACTGTGAAGAAGGATCTGACCTGGGGCACCCATACAGCAGTGTTGGTTAAAATGGCCCAACAGAGACTGTACTACTTGAGACTTCTAAGGAACCGCCAACTGAATGAAAAACTGTTGGTGACTTTTTAGCACTGTGCTATAGAGAGTGCCCTAACCTACTGCATTTGTGCATGCTTTGGTAACAGTGACAGATAGGAAGGTGCTCCAAACGATCACCACTTCTGCGCAGAGAATCATTGGTTGCCCTCTCTCCTTTTTGGAAGAACTTTAGAGGTCCCACAGCCTTAAGAAAACTCAGAGCACTCTTGGGGATCCATCTCACCCAGCATGTTCTTTTTTGAATTGTTGCCATCTGGAAGACAGTACAGGGTGACTGTCTGCCAGATGGAAACAATCCTAGAGCTGTGGCTATGTTTAGCTTCACGGTTTTGCATTGTTGGGGCACTGGGGGCTGTGTGGTGGTGGTTGGGGTATGGAGGGATGGGTGTGTGGTTTTGTGGTGTGTGCTGGGGAAGGCATTTAATTTCTTAGTGCAGCAGCACAATGACAATAAAGCTAGAAGGGTGAATAGATCCCCATCCACAACACACACACACATGCAAACACACACTGACCTAAATAACCTAGAAACATTAGACCATGCCTGATTTTGGAAGCTAACAAGGCTGTGAGCAGATCTGCGTTTTTCCATCTACGTCAGGCTAGGCGACTGGCTCCCTACCTATCTAGGAACGACCTGGCTACGGTGATCCAGGCGACGGTCATCTCAAGGCTTGACTACTGTAACGCCCTCTACATTGGCCTTCCTTTGTCAGTGATCCGGAAACTGAAGCTGGTGCAAAATGCGGTGGCTCGTCTTCTCGCCGGGGTGCGGCGAGGTGTCGTATCACCCCAATTCTACAACAGCTGCACTGGCTTCTGATTGAGTACCGGATTACTTTCAAGGTGCTGGTACTAACCTTTAAGGCCTTATATGGTCTGGGGCTGGCGTACCTGAGGGCGCTTATCCCCCTACCAACCCCAGAGATTACTTCGGTCCGAAGACCAAAATTTGCTTGAAGTCCCCAACATCCGGACTTATCATCTGTCTTCTACTAGGCAGAGAGCCTTCTCGATTGTAGCCCCTTATTTATGGAATGCCTTGCCAGTTGAAACCCGATCTATCCGAGACCTACTTGCTTTTCGGAAAGCCTGTAAAACCTTTCTCTTCCGACAAGCTTTCGATGGGTGAATAACTCGGGACTATGTCTGTTCTTGTTTTATTGTATTTTAAAGTTAATTGTATTGTTTTAATCTACTGCTGTAAACTGCTCCGAGCCAAATTGGGAGTAGCGGTATACAAGCCTAAATAAATAAATAAATAAATACTTGGGTGGGAGACTGCCAGTGAATACCAGGTGCTGCAGACTATATTTCAGGCAAAGGAAGAGGTAAAACTGCCTCTGAATATTCCTTGCCCAAGGAAATCCTGTGGAATTCATGGGGTAATCATAGGTTGACAGATGGCTCGAAGACATACCCACAAATACATACAGAGACTAATTAGGCAAAGACTCACATGATGAGAAATTTCAAAATCTCAGGGTAAAACATGATGCTCTCTAGATTTGTATTGAAAGAAGACTAAAAGATGCTAGGGTTCTCTTAATCAATGGTACAGCTGAGGATGGAAAAACTAATATTGCTATACTTTTTCTCCAGTCCAGTGGAGATCTGTCACTATGCTTGCATACTGCAAAAAAGAGACAAGAAAATTACCTAGCTGCAAATATAATTCCCCGAAGGTGTGTAGTTGTGACAGATCTAATCTTACATTCCTATCTGTAGTGCATGAGATATATTTTCCTAATCTAGGCTTTTGTTACCTACCATATTTATAATGTAGTGGAATCATCTGCTGACTAGTAAGAGACTTGTGCAATTCTCTATAGATGCAGATGTGGTTTTAAATGGAGTTTTGTGAAGGGTCATGACTATGACTTCTGTGACTTTTGCCAATAACAATATTCTTATTCTTAACTAGCTGTCTCCTGCCACGCGTTGCTGTGGCCCAGTCTGGGGATCTGGAAAATAAAGTAATGAGAAAGTGTTGGTTTCTAATATATGTAATTTCTTTCTCCTTGTGGGTAAACAGTATGAGACCTCATGGGCCATCCAGTCCAACCCACTGCCAAGAAGCAGGAATATTGCATTCAAATCACCCCTGACAGATGGCCATCCAGCCTCTGTTAAAGCTTCCAAAGAAGGAGCCTCCACCACACTCCGGGGCAGAGAGTTCCACTGCTGAACGGCTCTCACAGTCAGGAAGTTCTTCCTCATGTTCAGATGGAATCTCCTCTCTTGTAGTTTGAAGCCATTGTTCGCGTCCTAGTCTCCAGGGAAGCAGAAAACAAGCTTGTTCCCTCCTCCCGGTGGCTTCCTCTCACATATTTATACATGGCTATCATATCTCCTGTCAGCCTTCTCTTCTTCAGGCTAAACATGCCCAGCTCCTTAAGCCGCTCCTCATAGGGCTTGTTCTCCAGACCCTTGATCATTTTAGTCGCCCTCCTCGGGACACATTCCAGCTTGTCAATATCTCTCTTGAATTGTGGTGCCCAGAATTGGACACAATATTCCAGGTGTGGTCTAACCAAAGCAGAATAGAGGGGTAGCATTACTTCCCTAGATCTAGACACTGCTCCTATTGATGCAGGCCAAAATCCCATTGGCTTTTTTTGCCGCCACATCACATTGTTGGCTCATGTTTAACTTGTTGTCCACGAGGACTCCAAGATCTTTTTCACACGTACTGCTCTCGAGCCAGGCGTCCCCATTCTGTATCTTTGCATTTCATTTTTTCTGCCAAAGTGGAGTATCTTGCATTTGTCACTGTTGAACTTCATTTTGTTAGTTTTTGCCCATCTCTCTAATCTGTCAAGATCGTTTTGAATTCTGCTCCTGTCCTCTGGAGTATTGGCTATCCCTCCCAATTTGGTGTCATCTGCAAACTTGATGATCATGCCTTCTAACCCTTCATCTAAGTCATTAATATAGATGTTGAACAGGACCGGGCCCAGGACGGAACCCTGCGGCACTCCTCGTCACTTCTTTCCACGATGAAGAGGAAGCATTGGTGAGCACCCTCTGGGTTCGTCCATTTAACCAATTACAGATCCACCTCACCGTAGTTTTGCCTAGCCCACATTGGACTCGTTTCCTTGCCAGAAGGTCATGGGGAACCTTGTCGAAGGCCTTACTGAAATCCAGATACGCTACATCCACGGCATTCCCCGCATCTACCCAGCTTGTAGCTCTATCGAAGAAAGAGATCAGATTAGTTTGGCATGACTTGGGTCCGTGTCTTACAACAGGGAGGAGGGATGAAAAGACCACCTGTACATTACATTCTTTTAGCTTTGCTCCTAGAGCTCGAAAATCATTTGTGATCTTTTGAAACGTATGCCTTGCAGTATCATTGGTTCCTACATGAATCAACATGAGGGGAGGACGTGATAGGGCTTGAGGAGCCTGGTGAGCCTCTGAGTGATATGGTGTATTTTTGCCCCCGGTAGGCAGCATATTTCTCGAGCCATCCCATCTGGTCTGGAAATGACAGCTTCCGTTCCTCTAAGGAGGGAGTCGCCTACTACCAAGACCTGTTTACTTTCGGGAATGACAGGGCCCCTTTTGTGCAATGTAGTGTGTAGGTCTTCAGAAAAGTGATCCTGTTGGTGTGAATTGTGTAGGTGAAAAGTGTTGTCCTCCTCCTCGACATCCCCGGTGCATTCGTCAAGGACAATCCATTGAGATTCGTCCAAGAGCCTATGGTTCTCCTGTATGTGTTCCTGTTGCACCTGGTCTATGGTTGGGGATGGTACACCTGCACGATTGTGCAAGTGTGAATGTTGTGAAGTGTTGTCCCAGTCAGGGCTATCCCCTGCACACTGATCAATGCTTGTGGGTAAACAGTATTTGATTACGTTTCCTTGCCCTGGTCAAGGGAGTTGGACTGGATGGCCTTAACTATTTTCTATTGGTCATAGGGGTTCTGTGTGAGAAGTTTGCCCCAATTCTATTGTTTGTGGGGTTCAGAATGCTCTTTGAATGTAGGTGAACTATAAATCCCAGTAACTACAACTCCCAAATGTCAAAGTCTATTTTCCCCAAGCTCCATCTGTGTTCCTAGTTGGGCATATGGAATATTCGTGCCAAGTTTGGTCCAGATCCATCATTGTTTGAGTCCACAGTGCTCTCTGGATGTAGGTGAACTACAACTCCCAAACTCAAGGTCAATGCCCACCAAACCCTTCTAGTGTTTCTGTTGGTCATGGGAGTCCTGTGTGCAAGTTTGGTTCAATTCCATCATTGGTGTTCAGAATGCTCTTTGATTGTAGGTGAACTATAAATCCCAGCACCTACAACTCCCAAATGACAAAATCAATTTTTTGGAGGTGAAGGACATACATTGGGTTGTTAGGTGTCTTGTGTCCAAATTTGGTGTCAATTCGCCCAGTGGTTTTTGAGTTCTGTGAATACCACAAATGAACATTACATTTTTATTTATATAGATGTGACCTTTCTGTAGTCATATATGTTCTTTAAAAAGTCTGATAATATGAAGTTGCAGTCTGAATTCTGAAATACCTTCTAATTTTACTCTCATTCTTTAGGAATGTCTATGTCCTTCTTTTATCATCTCCCTAACTTCCATCTCAGAATGAAAAATTCTTGTGATGCTTTACTGCAAAGTTACAGGAAAATTGCCAAATAGCAAAATTGTAGGTAAAGGGCCCACAAAGAGTAAGAAAAATGGAAGAATTGAGAAGGCGAGAGCCTTTTTAGAAAAATGGATTAGTCCTCTCCCACACATTCTTTTAGACAAGGTTGATGGTTTTTATGAAGAAAAGAAAGAACAATCTACAGTGTCAGTTTGAGCCAAATGAAAAATGAGATAGAGCAATACTGGTTTTTAAAGTGGAAATTCAACACTGTGTTAGGTATGGGTGAATACAACACTAGAGTGACACTGGAAAGGAACTATAAGCTGGTATGTCTGAACAGGAATGAATGAAAGGGCAGCGACATATCCAATGAAACAAAATTGATGTCAGAAACTGAAATTAAACCTAGGATAGCGGGCTTGAACATGACAACCAGCCAGTGGTAATGTAAGATGAACTTAATAAACAAACTTGCAACCTTTGTATAGAAAATATTGTTCCTTGCAGACCAAAACACAGTTAAGCTAAATAAATCATGGCTTCAATGCCTTCTGAATGTCGCTAATATGTTAGTATAGTAATTATTTAAGGAGCAAGGAAGAGTGTTGTTTCTTGGTAAACAGAATGAACATTAGTTTTGAGGTTGATGCATTAGAACATACAGATATTTTTATTTGACTTTGCTGCTCATTAAGTGTACTTACCTAATATTATTTCAGAGAAAAAATAAACAAGTAAGGGCAAATTAATAATAGTTGCATGTCAAAATGAATTAAAGCACAAGCGCTGTAGGTGGTGACTTGTAAAAACGTGTTTTAAATGCTGGGTGTAGCATTGGCTAGCTGCATAATAACACAGACATAATTTTAATAGTGAGCTCACTCTCTGAATGTGGATACTCTTTTTTATTATATAAATTTTTATTAACCAATTATATAATTACATGGAAAGTGGGGGAATATATTAGAAAAGTAGGAAGATAGGATAAAAAGAGTACAGTAAAATATGAAAAATCCAAAAATCTAAAAAACTACCACCACCCAGAAAAATTGGGGAAAAAGAAAAACACATAAATAAAGGGAAATGGGCTTCGTTCTAATTCAGCTCACATTGTCTCTTTTGTGTATGTGCTCTCCCTTTATGGCTTACAACTCCTTGTGCTTCTTTTCAATATACTCTTCGATTAGTGTCCAATTTATTTGCTTAACCGGGTTTCCTGTATTCTTTCTTAATAAAAAAGTTAATGTATCCATGTCTTTAATTTCAGTTATCTTTTTTAACCAGTTGATCTTTTCTGGTATTGAGTTTTGCTTCCATAGTTTCGCATATACCATCCTGCCGGCCGTTGTCACATAAGTAAACAAAATATCCTCGTTTGAGTTCAGATTTATGTCTTTGTCTGTAATCCCCAATAGAAAATATTCCGGTTTCCTTGGGAATTTTTTATTAAAATTTGATGGGTTTCCTCATGGATGTCTCTCCAAAATTTCTGGACTACCTCACAGCTCCACCAAATATGGAAGAAACTCCCATCATGTTCACTGCACTTCCAACAGGTTTTTGGTGTGTTATTATACATGTGATTTAATTTAATTGGTGTCATATACCACCTATGAAACATTTTCATCCAATTTTCTTTTAAGTCTGTTGCGTAGGTGTATTTTAACTTTTTATTCCACATTATTTCCCAATCACACATGGCTATTGGTCTTTTAAAGTTCTCGGCCCATTTCAGCATACAATGTTTTATCAGTTCTCCCTCTGTTGACCATTCCAACAGTTTATCATATAGTTTTGTTATACATTTTGAATACGTTCTCAGGAATTTGTCCCAGAATTCTTCTTTAATTTGAAATTCTTGTGTTATGTCCAGATTGTAATATTCTTTAATTTGTAAAAAGTGTAGCCAAGTGATATTTGGGAATTTTTGTTTTATCTCTTCATATGATTTCAGTTGTGTTGAGTCTTTAATCAAAAGATCTTTATAAGTTGGCCATATTGTGGATACTCTGAATATGGATGCTTATGTAGCAAAAACAACAGAATCTACACATAAGAAGGCATTATTAGCAAGACTTAGGAAACCTGAGTTGACATCAACAAGGACTGTTGGAGTTCCCCTCCAAGACCATTGGACTGGGGGAGTTCAACATCAATTATGACACTGTTTTATTGGGAGCAGCATAATTATTATTCATTTATTTCATTCCTTTCTACCCTCCCCTACTCCCCAAAAAGGGGACTTAGGGCAGCCTCACATAAGCATCAAATGATGCTATCAACATATACGTCACAAGAATTTCAATTAAACCAGTAAAACTAAATTTAAAACATTATACAAAATTATTAATACATTCATTTATTACTAGCTGTCCCCTGCCACGTGTTGCTGTGGCCCAGTCTAGTGATCTGGAAAATAAAGTAATGAGAAAGTGTTGGTTTCTAATATATGTAATTCTTTCTGCTTGTGAGTAAACAGTATTTCTTGATGTTTCTTTGTCAGTGTTGATGTGGAGAGTGTCTGGTTTGCCTACTCTGGAATATGCAACATATCATAGTCCTTCTTTAAGGGTCTCTTTCAAATCTATGATACTATATCTGTGTGTGAGAGAGGGAATCATATATATCTATCTATATTTATGACTGGATGGGTCTTTGTCAGGAGGGCTCTGATTACATTTTCTTGCCCTGGTGAAGAGAGTTGGACTGGATGGCCTTAAGTATTTTCTGTTGCTCATGGGAGTTCTGTGTGGGAAGTTTGCCCTAATTCTGTCATTTGTGGGATTCAGAATGCTCTTTGATTGTAGGTGAACTATAAATCCCAGTAACTACAAATCCCAAATGTCAAGGTCTATTTTCCCCAAACTCCATCTGTGTTCATATTTGGGCATATGGAATATTTGTGCCAAGTTTGGTCCAGATCCATCATTGTTTGAGTCCACAGTGCTCTCTGGATGTAGGTGAACTACAACTCCCAAACTCAAGGTCAATGCCCACCAAACCCTTCCAGTGTTTTCTGTTGGTCATGGGAGTCCTGTATGCCATGTTTGGTTCAATTCCGTCATTGGTGGAGTTCAGAATGCTCTTTGATTGTAGGTGAACTATAAATCCCAGCAACTACAACTCCCAAATGTCAAGGTCTATTTCCCTTAAACTCCATCTGTGTTCATATTTGGGCATATGGAATATTCGTGCCAAGTTTGGTCCAGATCCATCATTGTTTGAGTCCACAGTGCTCTCTGGATGTGGGTGAACTACAATTCCCAAACTCAAGGTCAATGTCCACCAAACCCTTCCAGTTTTTTCTGTTGGTCATGGGAGCCCTGTGTGCTAAGTTTGGCCCAATTCCATCATTGGTGGAGTTCAGAATGCTCTTTGATTGTAGGTGAACTATAAATCCCAGCAACTACAACTCCCAAATGACAAAATCAATTTTGTTGAGTGAAGGACATACATTGGGTTGTTAGGTGTCTTGTGTCCAAATTTGGTGTCAATTCGTCCAGTGGTTTTTGAGTTCTGTGAATACCACAAACGAACATTACATTTTTATTTATATAGAAGACTTAGGACCTCATCAGACAGAGGTCCTCAAGCCGGGAAAAAGCAGGGTGCATTTGTGGGCAGTGGAGCAAATCTAGCAGGCAGCAGGGAAAACTGTCACCCTACACATCATCCTCAATGCTATCTCATAGGGTAACCCATTGCTGTCTGATTCCCCCCCCCCCCCCTCCCGCACTTTCCCTGGTTTATCTTTTGAGAACATGGGAAGCCTCCTGTGTCCCTAGGGCTCCATCCTAGGATACTTTCAGGACAGAGCCAAGATAGAACCCGGGCATGCTGAGTCCTGGTTCCATCTTGCAAGTGTTCTAGATTGGAGCCATAGACTAATGGAGCCAAAGACTACTGCTACCACTGCCCATCCTGTGGCAGTGGTAGCAGTAAGGGGTTACATACTTCTTGGTCACAATTGGATGTTCATAGTCTGCTTTGTCATATAGCAGAGTTGTTAATGTTTAGGGGTCTTTCACACTTTAACAGCCAGCTGTGAAAAAATTGCAAGACAGTTTGCAGACATCGTCACTCCAATTCAGTCTGACTTGGATGCTGTGGTTGATACACATCCAGTGAATATTAAATTGGCACATTCTAGCTTGGTGTTATTGGATACATTTCAGTTAGATCAGCATGAGAATAGGGACAGGGTTCTTGGAGAACTGAGAGCCAACACATGTGTGTTGGATCCATGCCTTATTTGGCTCATTAAAACAGCCAGAAGGGACTGTATAAGTTGATAAGGACAGCTATGAATGCATTATTGCAGCAAGGCAACCTTCCACCATGCTTTAAGAAAAAGATTTTGGTGAGACTTTCCCGAAAAAGGCCTCCCTTAGCCTCACCATATTACACAGTTACTGACCAGTCTTCAGGGGGCCCTTTTCGGGTAGGATTCTGGGGTGTGCAATGACTTCCCAGCTCTAAGGATTTTGGATAAAACATATATATGTTCTTTTGAACATGGCTTGTTCAAGCTTCAGGATTGGTTATAGGAGAGAGATAGCTTTGAAAACTAAGGTGGATGACCTACAGGATGAGTCTGTTGGTCCTGCTGGAATTCTTGGTAGTTTTTGATACCATTGACCATGGTGAGCCATCCCTCCAAGATAAGACTTATTTCCCTAGGACCAGAGGTGGCCCTAGGTAATTTTCAATTGTAAGCAAACAGTATTTTGCCCCCACCCCCCCACCAATGATTGATATATTTTCTGTTCGTCGTGGGAGTTCTGTGTGCCATATTTGGTTCAATTCCATCATTGGTGGAGTTCAGAATGCTCTTTGATTGTAGGTGAACTATACATCCCAGTAACTACAACTCGCATATGTCAAGGTCTATTTTCCCCCAAGAGCGCCTCAAGAGTGCCCCTGGGCAAAATCAACTATACTGCAAATGTTTACTTTGTGTAATGGGTTGTCAAGGCTTCCCTTGGACTGCTAGGGCTGTTGTGAGCTGAGGGGGCACTCCTCAAGTGGCGGTCAAGGGGCATTTACAGAGGTGCCTCTGCGCCCCTGGCAAAAAAAAAGTGTACTGCGACCGCTTACTTTGCATAATGGACGAGCTGCCCCTGCCTAGGACATTCAGAGCCAATGGGCCAAATCCAACCCAGTATGTCCTTTTATGTGGTCCTCCAGATCTGAACTACAACTCCTAATTTCCTCATTTTTAAACATTATGACCAGAGCTGATGGGATGGTGATATAGTAACATTTGGAAGGTTATTTTTTCTTTTTAGACAGGATAGAGGGGTTTGGTTTTAGATACAAGACTTGTGGATAGAATGCTTTACTTTAAAATATCCTCTAACTTTTCCCCACCTCAGAGCCATAAGTCCTGTTGGGTGACAATTCCTATTATCCCCAGTCCACATGGCAAATAATCAAAAGTGATAGGAGATGTTGGTCAATAACATTTGGGGACACAAATTGGATAAAAATGAAGAATTAGGCCCCTTCTACAATGCTATATATTCCATAATCCACATTATCTGTTTTGAACTGGATTATTTGAGTCCTCACTGCCATATAATTCAGTTCAAAGCAGATAATCTGGATTTTATATGGCAGTGTAGAAAAGGCTCCAGTCCAGTCTCTTCCATAATGTATCAATGATTCCTACATTTTTTATAAGTCTGCATTTGACTGCCATTTACAGTCAAATGCAGAATAGGATGATGAAATGCAGTACAACTCTACTTCATCTATTTCAATGATCAAGGGTCTGGAGAACAAGCCCTATGAGGAGCAGCTTAAGGAGCTGGGCATGTTTAACCTGAAGAAGAGAAGGATGAGAGGAGATATGATAGCCATGTATAAATATGTGAGAGGAAGCCACAGGGAGGAGGGAGCAAGCTTGTTTTCTGCTTCCCTGGAGACGAGGACGCAGAGCAATGGCTTCAAACTACAAGAAAGGAGATTCCATCTGATCAGTAGGAAGAACTTCCTGATTGTGAGAGCCGTTCAGCAGTGGAACTCTCTGCCCCGGAGTGTGGTGGAGGCTCCTTCTTTGGAAGCTTTTAAACAGAGGCTGGATGGCCATCTGTTGGGGGTGATTTGAATGCAATATTCCTGCTTCTTGGCAGGGGGTTGGACTGGATGGCCCATGAGGTCTCTTCCAACTCTGATTCTATGATTCTATGATTCATCTGAAGGTCCATCCATACTACCCAATTACAGCACTTTCATACTACTTTAGATGAAGACTACTTTAATCACCATGACTTCACCCTAAAGAATTCTTAGAAATGGGCTTAGTGAGTCACTTCTAAATGCTTTCCCCAAACTCCAAATCCCAGAAATCCCATAGGAAGGAGTCAAGTGCTGTATTGTGCAAGGAAGTATTGTGCGTAGGCTAAGTTTGTGGAACAAAATGGCCCCGGTTGGCTTCATGGATAGAGTTTTACTACTTGACTATTTATTTACAATATAGTTTCAGTGATAAACTGAATAAAATGTCTCGTGAACAAATCACTTGCAGTTTAAAGTGATGAAAAAACAACCCGACAGATAAAGACGCCATCCCATATCATCAAAATCTTTGCTATTACAAGGGTTTCTACCTTGATGGTTGCTGCCTAACCCTTCTCTCCCTGTTTTCCAGAAGATCTGTACACTTTCATCTGTTTGATTGCTTGTGGTTTCTTTTATCTTCAAAGCCTGTGAAACATTTTTGTGGTTTCATAGAATATTGAAGAGAGGAATGGCGTAAATGTAAAAATAATGTTAACCTGCTTTGTTTAACTGTTTCTACTATATGTAGAGCTTCCAAATCAGTTAGAATCGATAATGCATTAAGTGGGCTGTGGATCCATTAGCTTGTAGATTATCAGTTTTGTATTTTAGTAACCAATTCTTTCTGATATAACTGTATTGGAAAATAGATTTTATAGGCCAGGGAGACAATATGACATCTTGACTAACCTTTGATTTTCAAACAGAAATTTAGCAAGCCTAAGTCTCACTGTTGTTAGATAATAATATGAAAGAATTTCTGTGAAGTTTGATTTAGCTGCATAATTTATTATTTGCAAATAGATGTTTTTAAAGACATTTCTGTTCTAAATATCTGATTTATGATTAAAAGCCATGTTTACGCCATTTGTATTTTTTTAAAAAAGAAACATAATTGAAACTAGCTGTACCTGCCACGCAGTGCTGTGGTCAACTTTATTTATTTATTTATTTATTATTTGAACTTATATGCCACCACTTCCCTGGGGCTCGGAGCGGCTTACAAGAACAGGCTAAAATCTAACACAATTTTAAAAACAATTTAAAACAATTTAAAAACAGCAATATCAAAAATCAAAGGGCTGTCGAAACAGGTACCATATATTCCGGGGTAAAACACGACTGGGGCTATAAGACGACCCCCCAACTTTAATAACAAAAATACAGAGTTGGGGATATATTCGCCGTTTAAGACGGCTCCCCAATCCAGCGCTTCTCACCAGCCTGGACTGAAAGAAGGGCCTCCGGCACTCCTCCTCCGCCTCCTCCTCCGCTGCCTTGGCACATGGCAGCCCCCTGGTCAGGCTCCCTGTCGCTCATCTCTTCCTGGCTTCCACGGGCAGGTCTCGCGAGAAGCGCCTCTTCTCCTGCGAGACACCGTTGTCTCGCGGGAGAAGAGGCGCTTCTCGCGAGACCTGCCCGGGAAGAACGAGAATGGCCTGCGCAGAAGGGCTTTCCCCACTGGTCAGGCCGCTCGCTTTTTTCCTGTCCAGGTCTCGCAGGTCTCTCTTGCTGTTTCTTTGTCAGTGTTGATGTGGAGTGTCTGGTTTGCCCACCCCGGAACATGCAAGATATCATTGTCCTTCTTTAAGGGTCCCTTTCAAATCTATGATACTATATCTCTGTGTGTGAATCATATCTATCTATCTATATCTATGGCTGGATGGCTCTTTGTCAGGAGGGCTTTGATTACGTTTTCTTGCCCTGATGAAGGGAGTTGGATTGGATGGCCTTAAGTATTTTCTGTTGGTCATGGGGGTTCTGTGTGGGAAGTTTGCCCCGATTCTGTCGTTCGTGGGGTTCAGAATGCTCTTTGATTGTAGGTGAACTGTGAATCCCAGTGACTACAACTCCCAAATGTCAAGGTCTATTTTCCCCAACTCCATCTGTGTTCATATTTGGGCGTATTGAGTGCTTGTGCCAAGTTTGGTCCAGATCCATCATTGTTTGAGTCCACAGTGCTCTCTGGATGTAGGTGAACTACAACTCCCAAACTCAAGGCCAATGCCCACCAAACCCTTCCAGTATTTTCTGTTGGTCATGGGAGTTCTGTGTGCCAAGTTTGGTTCAATTCCATCGTTGATGGAGTTCAGAATGCTCTTTGATTGTAGGTGAACTATAAATCCCAGCAACTACAACTCCCAAATGACAAAATCATAATTTTTTGAGTGATGGTCACTCCTTGTGTTGTGAGACGTTTTGTTGCCAAATTTGGTGTGATTTCGTTCATTGGTTCTTTTTTTTTAAGGTACTCATTATGCACAGAGCATTTTTATATATATAGATATAACAGGCACAGGCAAACTTCGGCCCTCCAAGTCTTTTGGACTTCGACTCTCACAATTCCTTACAGCCTTCTGACTGTTAGGAATTGTGGGAGCTAAAGTCCAAAACATCTTTGAGGGCTGAAGTATCCCCATGTCTGATACATAAGCATGCTTGCTTGGTTTCTGACAACCTTTTATGAAAGGGAACTTGAAGGAACAGCCATGAAAACATGAAATAATTACTGCCCCCAGTTTTTGGATGCCTTCCCACTGCAATCTTAATTGAAATCCATACAAACTGTGTTTCTTCCAATGTTCCCACTCAGTGTAAAGAGTACCTAAATGGGATGGATCCTTGATAAATGTGAGCATATCCTGTCCCTAATATTGGCTTTCATAATGTCTTCTGCATGAACACAAGATAAGTATTGCCTGTGTCTACACTCATTGGATTTGCCAAACATAATAAGCCAAGCTTGTGTTTCTATATTTGGCTTTTCAGTTGTAGTAACATCCACATTAATTTCAGTGCTCAGAGTGCCAAATAGCCTCATTTTCATTAACATCATTAATCATCAGTGTTGCTGCTACTGATATGTTAGTCTCAACCCAAACTATTACTCATGTGTTTGGATTTGGTTACTGCATGTTAGATGGTTTAAGTTCCTCTCAATTACATCCACAGAACTGGATTACAATATCATCCAAGGCCTTGGGCATTTGAATGTTCTAGTTGGATGGCCTGCCTGACAAAGGGTTTGGCTCTGCTGAAGCAGATTACAGCTTTTGTCAGTATATACTCTCCCTCTCTGACACTTTTGTGAGACTGGAGGTGGGATATGCATTTGTGCAACTATGTATTGGGCTATTTGTTGGAACTGCTAAAACTGAGAAGAGTCGTCCAATTATGTGCTATCTTTTTTCTTCCTTCACATTAAAGGAATATTTTCAGAGTAGGATGAGTGTGCTCTTTCTCTCTCCCTCTTATTATAAACAGTGTTTAGAGAAATTGCTTTATTGGACTATAGGCCCCAGAATATCCAGTGGCCTTGCTGACTTGGGAATTTATGGACATAGGAGTTCAAATCTGATTTAAAAACTTCTAAAGCCAAATTTAGCTGTAACTAGAGAAGCCCTGTTAACATCAATGGAATTTGTTAGTGTACAGCAGGGGTTCTCAAACTTTCAGCTGCGGAGCCCTTTTTTTAAAAAAAATCTTTTTATTTAGAATATGTGCTCTTAGAGTAGAGCGAGATAGGAAAGTCTAAAATTTCATTTTATTTCCATACAATTAAAAAACCATAAAAACGGGTTTACATCGAAAGAGGGAGAACAATGGTTTGACAGAAAGAGTGAAGGTAAGGTAGGAGTAATGGGGGGGGGACGAGGGCGGGGGAGGGGGTAGGGGAGAGGGGGAGAGTAGAGTGGATAGACAAGGTGACCAAAGAAATTGGACACTTGTGGAAGAAACACTTCCAGGTTTTCCAGGTCATGGATTATCCTTCTCATTTTTAAAAAATTATTTTATTGTTATTACCCATTGATCTTTTTCGTTCCCGTCCTGAGATCTACGGTCTAATTTGTTTTTTATTGCTACTTATTCATATTGTGTGATTCTTAAAATACTTATTTCCTTATTTTCTTTTTCAACATAATCTAATGTTTTGTCCCAGCTTGTTTCTCTAGATTTAATTCTGTTATGTGACAGCCTTTGCGTTAGTAAATCCATGTTCATTATATCTAAAGTTTTTTCTAGCCATTGTTCTGTCGAGGGAGTTTCATTTTTCTTCCAGTATTGCGCCAATTTAATTCTCGCTGCTGTGGCTAGAAAAAAGAAGAATTTATTTGTGTTTTCATCTGTATCAAAGTCCGTAATACCCAACAAGAGGTATTCCGGTTTTAAATCAAATTTGAGTTGTAATATTGTTTCCATTTTTTTGTGAGTCTCGTACCAAAAAGATTTTACTACTTTGCATTTCCACCACATGTGGAAAAAGTCACCTTTTTTGCCACACTTCCAACAGGTTCCTTCTTTTCTTCCTTTGTTGAACGTTGCTAGTTGGCCTGGGGTTAGGTACCATCTATGGAAGAGTTTTAGCCAGTTCTCTCTAAGTTCAGTAGAGTATGTATATTTTAGTTTTCTCATCCATATCTCCTCCCATTCTGAGAAACTGATGGAACGACCTATATCTTTTGCCCACTTTACCATTGTATCTTTAATGTGTTCTCTTTCTGTTGCCCATAGTAGCAATTTCTGGTATATTTTTCTAATTAATTTTGTTTCTGTTTTCATTATTTTGTCCCAGAAATTTTCCTCCAGTTCAAAACCAATTTTTCTATCCTTTTCAATGTTTTCTCTAATTTGAAGCTGCAGAGCCCTTTTTGAAGCAAAAGTTTCTTGTGGAGCCCCAATAAATGTTTATATAATATATAATAATAATAGCAGAAACCCCAGGGACCATGCGGTCCAACTCCTTTCTAACATGCAATAAAAGCACAATCAAATCACCCACAACAGATGGCCACCCAGCCTTTGTAATAATAATAGTGATAGGAGCAACCCCACGTGCCATCCAGTCCAACTCTCTTCTGCCATGCAGGGAAAACTCAATCAAAGCACCCTCTGAGCAGTGGGTCTCGGCATTGAGAAAAAGAGTCTGGGTAGCAAGGGAAGCAAAGGAGAAAGGGTCTGTGTCCGAGGTGAACACTGCTGCTACTTTGACAATTCCAAACTTTTATTTTCCCTGTATTTCTCAGGAGGAGGAAAGAGGAGGAGGCAGGAAGCAGCATGGTGCTGCGGAGACCCTCACTACCACCAAGGGCTCCACGGAGCACAGTTTGAGAGCCCCCAGTGTACAATAATGCATGAATCATTGATTTCACTGCGTCTTCCTCCAATTGAAACAGAAACTAGATCTAGATCAAAGTATGTAACTTCCTGCCTTCAGAGCCTAAATAGGAACAGAGCTGCCTGTTTTTACCTTTCCTGTGCCTAGTAGTCTTCAACAACAATGAATTCAGAATCCTTAGGAGTATTAATTACTTGTTTACCAGTGTTAGGGACCCCCAATTCAGGGTCCCTGCATTGGGCCCCGGTTGCAGGAGGCAGAAAGACAAACACCCAGTCTCAGGAGAAGTACAAAAGCAAGGTTTATTTCATCATGATCACGAGACAGCTAGCCATACCAAACACGCAGGTCTTGGTACTTTCAAGAGGCTACCATGCCCAGTGTCTCTCAGACACACATTATATAGACAAGACCCTTTGGCACTGCAGCAAAAGTTATATAATTATAAACTGCCACCTATTCTTAATTCCTTATTTAGTACATTGACTAACTAACTTATCTAATTCCTTATTTGACACATTGACTAACTGACTTCTTGTAAATCACATGATTTCTTGACAATGGAAAGTACAAATAGCTCTTTCCCCCATATATGGCAATAGACACTTTGTCAGCTTTTTAGCCTTCTGCCTGAACTGTCTTGTGAAAGTTGTTGATTGCACATGTTTCTTAGGTGCTAACCCAAAAATGTTCCAGACAAGACGGACCCTTATTGGAAGCTAATTTCTAAATACAGAGGGGATACATTTTTAACTTTGATTTCTCTAGTTTCATAATTATTGCCCTATCACCAGCAAAGACAATAACAAGAACAGAGCTCCCCATTTTCGGCTTTCCACTGCCTAGTATTCTTCAAAAACCAATGGATTGAGAGCCCATGGAACTATTCATATTCTGCATCCCAGCAAAGACATCAAGCATGGGGTGACCATGTTGACCCATCTATTGCCTAATTGTAAACAACAGCTAAGTAAAGCTTCCTTCATCTTTCCTCGCCTCACAAGAGCTTCGTCGCTAAGAATGCAGGAATTTGTTTCCCACTCACTTTTCCTTTTGTGCCCTAATATTTACCTTGTAATCCTGAAGGTGGTGGCAGTCAGTTTTTCTTACTCTGTGGATTTTTTGGTGGGTACATTACAAATGTGGGGCAGTGAGACTGCTCTTCTCATTATATAATTATAGCACTATGATTCCACTTTAACTGTAGTGAGAGCATCCTTTGAAATCATGGGATTTGTTGTTTGGATACATTCATGTATATATCCAAAAACTCATAATGCTAAATAATTAGCAATTGTAGTTCTGGTTTTGTACAATTCCAAAATAAATATTTGCACATACATTCAAAATGCTTCTGATAAAAAAGAGTGAGCAAGGCCTTATAGAGATTTAGAACAATAACAAGCATCCCAAAGGAAAATGAGAATTCACACAGAATTGCTGTTGATGTTATCTTGGTGCAATATCAATTTAGGGGTGTTGTACATCATGTTCCTGCTTAATCAGAGTTCATGCTTACTCAGTGCCTAAGATTGATGACTTCCTTTTAATTTTTGAGCAGCTTCTTCTGCTCAACACTTTTTATGCACAATGTGCCGATGGGTGTTTCATTGTTTCCTGTGTGTGGGAAGTGAGGTCTAGTTAGTGTTATGGAACAGATGCATTTCACAATCAACTTCAATGACAACATGACCACTACATAAAGCTTCCAAAATATATTGATAAGCACACTATGGTCAGGTATGTATCTATATAAATAAAAATGTAATGTTCGGTTGTGGGATTAACAGAACTCAAAAACCACTGGACGAATTGACACCAAATTTGGACACAAGACACCTAACAACCCAATGTATGTCCTTCACTCAAAAAATTGATTTTGTCATTTGGGAGTTGTAGTTGCTGGGATTTATAGTTCACCTACAATCAAAGAGCATTCTGAACCCTACTAACGTTGGAATTGAACCAAACTTGGCACACAGTTCTCCCATGACCAACAGAAAATACTGGAAGGGTTTGGTGGGCAGTGTCCTTTGGTTTTGGAGTTGTAGTTCACCTACACCCAGAGATCACTGTGGACTCAAACAATGATGGATCTGGACCAAACTCTACACGAATACTCAATATGCCCAAATGTGAACACTGGTGGAGTTTGGGGGAAAATAGACCTTGACATTTGGGAGTTGTAGTTGCTGGGATTTATAGTTCACGTACAATCAAAGAGCATTTTTAAATATAGTTGTTATTGTAAATGTGTTATTGTAATTATGAACTATGATATTTTACTGATTGTATTTTTTATGGTTGTAAACCGGGCTGAGTCCCTCTAAGAGGTGAGAAGCTCGGTATAAAAAACTTTAATAAATAATAAAAAAAATTGAACCCCACCAATGAGAGAATTGGGCCAAACCTCCCACACAGAACCTCCATGACCTCCAGAGTGGGCCACAGCAACATTTGGCAAGGGACAGCTAGAGTGTGTGTGTGTATGTGTATATATGTGTGTGTGTGTGTATTGTGTAAAGGTGGTATACAGAATGTAAAATAAAATAAAAGAAGTACATCGAATACACATAATACAAATACATCTGTCTACCACACTCTCTTACTCCCAGCACCCATGACTTCCCACACCACTCAATGTGAAACTGATTTTTTGTTAAAATCTATCCTTATCTTTATATTAATAACTAGCCGTTACTGTGGCCCAGTCTGGTGATGTGGAAAATAAAGTAATGAGAAAGTGATGGTTTCTAATATATGTAATTTTTATGCTTGTGGGTAAACAGTATTTCTTGCTGTTTCTTTGTCAGTGTTTGCCTACTCTGAAACATGCAATGTATAATTGTCCTTTTTGGGATGTCCTTTTCAAATCTCTGATATATATGTGTGAATCATATCTATCTATCTATCTATCTATCTATCTATCTATCTATCTATCTATCTATATCTATGGCTGGATGGCTCTTTGTCAGGAGGGCTTTGATTAACTACAACTCCCAAATGTCAAGGTCTATTTCCTCCAAACGCCATCTGTGTTCATAATTGGGTATATTGAGTAACCCTGCTAAGTTCGGTCCAGTCCCATCATTGTTTGAGCCCACAGTGCTCTCTGGATGTAGGTGAACTACAACTCCCAAACTCAAGGTCAATGCCCACCAAACCCATCTAGTGTTTTCTGTTGGTCATGGGAGTCCTGTGTGCCACGTTTGGTTCAATTCCATCATTGGTGGAGTTCAGAATGCTCTTTGATTGTAGGAGAACTATAAATCCCAGCAACTACAATTCCCAAGTGAGGGGGGGGGGGCTTGAGGGGCTCCCCCCCCCCCAATTCTCATAGTGGTCTGCAAAAGGCCTTACTGGTACATTATTTAAACTGTTATGTTTATTATTATCATGATCTGATCACCATGCTCAATATATCTCATATGCATGGGGGTATTGGGGTACAAAAGGTTTGCTAGGGTAGACCCTCTTTCACTCAGACTCAGCCCCCCCTCCAAATCAAACTCCTTCCCCCGAAACAAAATCCTGGCTATGGGCCTGATTGTAGGTTAACTATAAATCCCAGCAACTACAACTCCCAAATGACAAAATCAATTTTTGAGTGATGGTCACTCTTGGGTTAGTAGGTGTCTTGTGTTCAAATTTGGTGTCAATTCATCCAGTGGTTATTGAGTTATGTTAATCCCACAAACGAACATTACATTTTTTATTTATATAGATTTCCCCTTGCTGCTATTTTAAACTTTACCTTTGTCTTTCTTTCTAAATATTCAAATGCAAGCTTCAGTTTTTTTACAAATAAAAGGGCGGAATTTAAATAAAGTGTTATTATTAAATGAAGTGTTATTACTGCCTCAGCAGGAAGATCAACAGCACTCCATGCTGGTCACATGACCTTGAAGGTGTCTACGGACAACACAGGCTCTTCGGCTTAGAAATGGAGAGCCATTGTTTCAAGGCATTGACTGTTTTCCTTATGTCTGTATATGTCTGTATATGCTGGAATCTGCCCTGAGTCCCCTCAGGGAGATAGGGTGGAATACAAATAAAGTGTATTATTATTATTATTATTATTATTATTATTATTATTATTATTATATTTTGAAAGTTTCTTTCTCTACAGCAGTTGGTAAGGGTGTTGATCTCCCACCCAAGTTCCAAGATCAGATGGGTCCTGGTGACTAGGATATTAGGAGAAGGAGACTAGGAGGCTCCTTCTTTGGAAGCTTTTAAACAGAGGCTGTATGGCCATCTGTCAGGGGTGATTTGAATGCAATATTCCTGCTTCTTGGCAGGGGGTTGGACTGGATGGCCCATGAGGTCTCTTCCAACTCTTTGATTCTATGATTCTATGATATTACCTTCTATCTTTTCCTATGCAAGATATGGGAAATGGCAACAAAAACATGAAAGAATAAATTCAATTTGAGAACACCCAGGACTGACTATTTCTGTATTAGGTGTTGTCAACTTTATTTATGGCAGAAATTTTATTCCATTTAAAGATATTTCCGTTTTGTTACTCGTATCTTGTTGAAGAGATCTCTTATTGTGTATCCTTCCAAAGAGTGTAGCTTGCTCTCAGTAGTCCTGTCTTGTTCTTGATTTCGTCCTCTCTCGGTTTTGTGTGTGTGAAGGAGAGCAGATCAAACAAAATACTAGTGACAGGTAAAGATAGCTCCTGAAATGTGTAGGAGGAAATCTAGCTGCCTGTATTGTAAATTGCTGGTATACTGCTCATCAACTGTCACCTCTCTGTGATGTTTTATTGATGACATTTTTTAAAAACCAAAACCAAAAAAACAAAAAACTTTCTCTTTTCACCAATTTCAGAATCCAAGATATGTACTGTATTTCCTCAATTCTGAGATGCTCTTTCTTCCCCTCCATATAAACAACCAAGTGCATTTTAGAAACTCTGGTGTGATATATATATATATATTATATATTGTCTGCTGGTAGTACTGAAATTAGCGTGTGTCTTAAATTGATGACTTCTTAGAATAGAAAAATAGATGATATCATATAATTGATCATGTTTGGATTAAAACCCAGAATGGATTCACTTCACTACTGAAAAAAGAACCGCAAACCACCAATATTAATGCTTCTGCTTAGTCAATTGAAATTTTCTGTAGGAAACTGTCCTAAAGACAGCCGCTGACTTACAGATTTGGAAAGACCTGATTCAAGGGGTATTGTTAAAATAATAATAATAATAATAATAACAACAACAATAATAATATTTATTATTATTATTATTATTATTATTATTATTATTTATTTACAACATTTGTATCCTGCCCAAATCAGCCCGAAGGCGATTATTAGGATCTGGCCAGGGTGGTCCATGCCTTAGTCACCTCCAGATTGGACTACTGTAATGCGCTCTACGTGGGGCTGCCCTTGAAAACAGCTCGGAAATTTCAGTTGGTCCAACGGGCGGCGGCCAGGTTGTTAACTGGCGCTCCTTACAGGGAGCAGTCAACCCTCCTGTTTAAGGAGCTCCACTGGCTGCCATTCATTTTCTGGACCCAATTCAAGGTGCAGGTTCTTACCTACAAAGCTCTGAATGGTTTGGGACCTGCCTACCTGCGTGACCGCATTTCTGTGTACGAACCCACACAATCACTTAGATCATCTCGAGAGGCCCTGCTCACACTCCCACCTCCTTCGCAGGCGCAATTGGTGGGGACGAGGGAGAGGGCCTTCTCGGTGGTGGCCTCCCGACTCTGGAACTCACTTCCCAAGGACATCAGGCATGCCCCAACTCTGGCAGTCTTTAGGAGGAGCTTGAAAACGTGGTTGTTCCAGTGTGCCTTCCCAGAATAGTGAACCCTTAGCATTATGTCCTCTAAAAGCACTTTATACTGATTTAGGACTGCTTGTTCATTTCCACCAATGCCCCACCTTCTCTATCTTGTTCATGCCCAGCATTATTTTTTAACTTAATTACATTTGGCCCAGCCGTAGTTTTAAATGTGTTTTGTGCTATTGTTCAATGTTTATGCTATTTGTGTATGAGATTTATTTTAATTGCTTTGTATTGGTAGTTATATTTTGCTTCGTATTGTGTTTATTGCTTATATTGATGTATTGTGGTCTCGGCCTCATGTAAGCCGCACCGAGTCTCTTGGGAGATGGTAGCGGGGTATAAATAAAGTTTTATTATTATTATTATTATTATTATTATTATTATTATTATTCAAAGATAAATAAATTGAATAATTAGCAGAAATGCATGTTTATAACAACAACAACAACAACAACAGCAACAACAGTGATACTATTATATTATATTTTACTATTGTCAATAATAGTATTATAAATTAAATATGTACCAGTTAGGCTAATACAACAGATCTAAAGTGTTACAAATATATTTTAGTGCACAAACAGATGTTCAGTTGCATAATATATCAGTTGTGATTTTATCTAGTCCATTAGTGCATGCTAAAAGGATGATCCTGGAAAAACAACCAGCATTTTAAAAGTGTCTCAATGTCTATTTTTCAGTAAAAGTAATCAATGCTTCTCATTTAAATTATTTACAAGGTTGCAAACATGTTGTCTCTAGAGACACTGAAAATAATAGCATTTTATAGTAAACAAATCCTACAGTATTGGCAGAATATGGTTTAATTTGAGGAGGTATTATATACATTAAAATGTGTTTGTCTCCTGGTATATCCAAATATTTAACGTACAAAAAAGAAGTGAGAGAAGTTACTTGTGAATATGGAGGTTTATTGAGAAAGCTTGTTGTGGTTATTAGGCTTGTGCAAAAAAATAATAATCAGAAGTTTCAGAAATCATAATAAAATTGAAGTTTTGTAAGTCGGAAGCCATATTTATTTTATTTATTATTTATTTTGGGTATTTTTATGCCGCCCTTCTCATACCCCTAGTGGGGGACTCAGGGCGGCTTCCAAACAGCACATATTTGATGCCTACAATTAAACACAATAAAATACACAACTAACAGTAATTATAAATAAGTAAAACATTGAGTTAATATAATAAAATCTACGAGAAAAGAAGCCAGCCTGGTGGCCATCGTTTTGCTGAGTTCTGTAATTAGTGATTCCATTCAGCTTATCATAATCCATTTCCAAAGCTCTTGTCGTCATTGTCCTTGTCAGTCTGCCAGATTACCCAAAAGCCTGGTTCCATATCCATGTTTTTAAGTTCCTTCTAAAAGAGAGGAGGGTTGACGATGATCTAATTTCCCTTGGGAGTGAATTCCACAGGCGAGGGGCCACCACCGAGAAGGCCCTGTCCCTCATCCCCACCAGTTTTGTTTGTGCTATTCAAAGTGTTTGCATGGCCCACACCAAATATTTTAGAATCAAATTTTACCCCATACTTTTTTTGTTTTGTAAATCTCATTAGGCTCCCAAAGTCATTTCATATTCAATGCAAGGCAAGGAAGCAAAGCCAAAGGCTGCCTTAGTGCCTTGCCATTACTCTGTGATAT
>NW_026844366.1:190574038-190594038 GCF_025583915.1 Anolis sagrei ordinatus
TTACAGAGCTTAGCTATTGATTAGCTTTATAGTTCAGCAATCTCCAGAATTGAGTCACATTGGCAGTTGTATTTCAAGAAACATTAGTTTTGGTTCTTTCAAATTCACTGGAATGTTTGCTTCATGCCAACACTGGGACACAATATATTTTAAATCATTGATTATTTCCTTTAGTATTTAACTTTTGAACTCTTATTTAATGACATTTTATGTCTCCGTTAAATATTTAGTGCTTTCTTTCTTTGTGTGAGCAGGTACATATGCTTTCCATTTGCCTAGGCATAGACTGCTATTATAAATGAGCTGGCTACATAAAATATTTGACCTGCAAGTGGGGGGAGAGAAGAGGAAGAAGGATTTTTCTGCACACAGCCCGTGCCTGCTAAAGTCTGTCACTTTGGCATAGAAGGAACGAGACATCTGTCAGTAGTCCTTTGATGAGCTTTATTACCTGCCTCAGGACAAAACAGATAACTGAAGGTTTCCCCTAAGGGCAAGCCACATGAGCAGTGTAGCAAATTATGGTTACATTTTATGTCAGGAACCTCTGGAATACTGATGTGACATAGTGGAAATGTAGTCCGTTCCATCACAGTATTTGGAGGAAGTTCATTCCCTAGGCACTTTCATATAGTGTTGGAAGAGAGCAGAGTACACTGAAAGCTTCTTCAAAGATCATGTTCTTGCCTCTGAAATGTAGAGTTGTTTCAGAGAATCTCTCCATTGGTTCATTTGTGCAAAATAATTGAATGTGTCTACAAAACATGCACCTGCCATAAGTAGACTTACAGCCAAGCTCTTACTCGGGCAAATGAACATGTGCCCTGCAGACAGACCACCTAAAAGAGTTCTCAGTGAGGTCTTTACTTTAAAATCCCAATACTTGTCCAATTTATCCTATTTATTTATTTATTATTTATATCGAGCATTTTTACCCCGCCCTTCTCAACCCCTAGGGTGACTCAGGGTGGCTTCCATTTGGCAATAATTCAATGCCATATCATAAAATACAAAATAACAAATATAACAATTAAAAACATGAACATTAATAAATAAAGATTAAACCGTATACTTGCGATCCATTTAGCTATTGCCAGTCTGGTGGCTATTTTTCTAGCCATATACTAATATATACTAATGATTACTCCACTTAACTTATCCAAATCCACTTCCAAGCCATAGTCAAACATTACCAATTGTCCTTTAACCCAATTGCCCGAAGGCCTGGTCCCACAACCACGTTTTTACCTTCTTTGTAAAGGTGAGGAGGGATGACGATGACCTAATTTCCCTGGGAAGCGAATTCCACAGGCGGGGGGCTACCACCAAGAAGGCCGTGACCCTCGTCCCCACCAAACGTGTTTGAGACAAAGGCGGGGCCGAGAGCAGGGCCTCCCCAGATGATCTTAAGCGCAGAAGTGGGAAGTAGGAGATACATGCTGGACCGGAGCCATATAGGGTTTTATAGGTCAAGACCAGCACATTCACTTCACTTCACTTTATTTCTTAATTATTTACACAATATAAAAAACATTCAACATAAAAACATTCAACAGTGACTATTTCGCAAATTAGATCTGACTACTTAAATGCACAACCAAACATCCAAGTCTTGAGTGCCTTTACAAAAGGTCACATCTCCGACATTGCTCTAATGTATGGAGGCGATGAGTTCCACAGAATTGGAGCATAGGTCAAAAAAGCTCTGCGCCTTGTAGCTTCCAGGTGTACCTCCCTAGGGCCCGGTATGTATAGGAGATTTTCCTGGGTGGATTGCAACATTGTCGCAAAAATCTCATTGCTGGGAACCTATAATACTACTCTCAAAATTGAGAAAACCAAAATGCTCTTCCAGCAGTCACCGGCCAATCCCTCTCCAATGCCAGAAATACAGCTTAATGGTGTAACATTAGAAAATGTTGACCATTTCCGCTACCTTGGCAGCCACCTCTCCACAAAAGTCAACATTGACACTGAAATTCAACACCGCCTGAGCTCTGTGAGTGCAGCATTTTTCCGAATGAAGCAGAGAGTGTTTGAGGACCGGGACATCCGTAGGGATACCAAGGTGCTTGTTTATAAAGCTATTGTCCTCCCAACCCTGCTATATGCCTGCGAGACGTGGACTGTCTACAGACGTCACATGCAACTCCTGGAACGATTCCATCAGCGCTGCCTCCAGAGAATCCTGCAAATCTCTTGGGAAGACAAGCAGACAAATGTCAGCGTGCTGAAAGAAGCAAAGACCACCAGCCTTGAAGCGATGGTCCTCCGCCATCAACTCCGCTGGACCGGCCACGTTGTCCGGATGCCCGACCACTGTCTCCCAAAGCAGTTGCTCTACTCCGAACTCAAGAACGGAAAATAGAATATTCGTGGGCAGGAAAAGAGATTTAAAGATGGGCTCAAAGCCAACCTTAAAAATTCTGGCATAGACACTGAAAACTGGGAAGCCCTGGCCCTTGAGCACTCCAGTTGGCGGTCAGCTGTGACCAGCAGTGCTGCAGAATTTGAAGAGGCACAAATGGAGGGCGAAAGAGAGAAACGTGCCAAGAGGAAGGCACATCAAGCCAACCCCAACCGGGACTGCCTTCCACCTGGAAACGGATGCCCTCACTGCGGGAGAAGAAGCAGATCAAGAATAGGGCTCCACAGTCACATACGGACCCACGGCCAGGATACCTTGGGACCATCATCCTCGGACTACGAGGGATCGCCTAAGTAAGTAAGTAATATCTATTTTCCCTAAAATGTACCCCAAAAGAACTCAGATCATGCCTACTCTTCTCAGAGGAATATGTTAATCTCAAATTAAAATTTAGCTAGACCATACCCTGGTTTTGGGTTTTTTAAAATAATGTTCTGGTTTGCATGACTACTGTGATGAACTGCTTGTGATTTCCTCTCTTAAATGAACACATGAGTATTCTGTTGTTTTCGCTGCTGAGGTGTGAAACTGGCCTTACTCTGTGATAATGAAATCAATAATGGAAAGAGCTGTAAAGATCATCTTTCTTTTATTTGATTGCAGAGAAGGACAATATTTTTATTTCTCACAACATATGAGTTTGTCTTGTACTGACATCACTCGATGTGTAATGAAGGCTGCTGCATTCATGTGTTCCCTTTGTCAGTTCCTGGAAGCGAAATCTCTCTGTTGGTTGTGCTGGTCCATGTTTTAGGATATATTTTTCATTCTAAGCTGACTCTTGCCACGAGAGCCCCTATGGCTTGTAGCAGTGCAAGTAAATTGCTCCCTGCCTTTATCAGGAGAAATGAGAATACTCTATGTTGTTGCATTATACTGTGTTTGGCGACAGTAGTGTTTTTTGACCTCTGCTTTTTGTGTGTCATATTTGCGTTCTGCTCAATTTATTAGGTAGCTCTGTTTCAGTAGACTGACATTGTGTAGCATATCTTTGTAGATTTCCTTTAAGACTGGAACACATGCCTTCCAACCTTAAAGTGCTCTCAAAACTACAGGAGCCCCATTCACTTTCTTTCTATATTCCAAACTAGCCGTCCCCTGCCATGCGTTGTTGTGGCCCAGTCTGTGTATATGTATTTTGTGTGTGTATATGTGTGTGTATACATGTGTATTTGCATATATGTGTGGCTTTGTGCATGTGTTGTAATGTATTTTTTTTTAGCTTTTAAAGTTTCTTCTGCAGTGTTTTCCAGTGTTTTTATGAGTGATGGTCACTCGTTGGCCTGAGAGGTGTCTTGTGTCCAAATTTGGTGTCAATTCGTCCCGTGGTTTTTGAGTTCTGTTAATCCCACAAACGAACATTACATTTTTATTTATATAGATGACCCTAGGGAACAATGTTGTATTCTGGCTTTTGAAATTTCTGATTTTTCAGCATTAACTAATACCAGGAAACCAGCAATCTCAGAAGGAATGACTAATGAATGGGAGAAACTGTGACTGCTATCCTGTCTTTGCAATGATCTATAACAGGGCTTCTTAAACTATGCGTCCCGACCCCAAACAGGGTCCCTTTAGCTCAATGTTGGGGTCTTGAAAAAATTGACAAGAGGAAAAGATTTCTGAATACCCCTCCCCAATTTCCATATGTTTGCAGTGTTCAGAGTGGATTTTGAAAAATGCTTTAGCTGTAATTCACAAAGGGGAAAATCAGCCTGTTTGCAAAGGCTGATGCATTATCATTAAATGTTTTCTTTTTACACCTATTTTAAATGCTTACATGGATGGCGTGGTTTTTAATATTGAATGTAATGTTTTTAAATGTTTAATATGTATTACCCGTATTTTCTGGTGTATAAGACGACTGGGCATATATTACCTTCACAAGAAGAAAAGGTATTTTGGAAAGAGTATGTAAATTGAAATGGCTCGGAAGTGGGGAGGGTGGGCACAGAGGTGAACAAAAAAAGTATGCAAGATATATATACACTTATAGTTGATGTAATGAATTGAGTACGGAATATAAGAGTATTGATGTATTCTAAGAAAATGAATTAATATATATATATATATTTAAAAAGACGAACTGGGCATATAAGACGACCCCGACTTTTCCAGTTAAAATATAGAGTTTGGGATATTCTCAAAATATAAGTCTACGACTCTTCTAATGCACACCAAATAAAAATTAAAAAACATCAGATTTGATTTAAATATGATAATTTTCCGATTACCATACCTCCTTCTCTGCCTCTCAGATCTCGCACATTTACGCCTGTGTCACATCACTGCAGTCCTCAGGGGCGAGGTCTGAGAGGCAGAGAAGGAGGTACAGTAATAGGATACAAGGATGGGCCAGATGGGTGAAAGAGGTGTATTTTTCTGGGCACAGTGCTGCTCTATCTCTTTTTTCCATACCTTGGGCGCCCCAGACTCCTGCAGCTTGCTCCGTCCTTCACTTACACCAGTGGTTCTCAACCTGGGGTCCCCAGATGTTTTTGGCCTTCAACTCCTAGAAATCATAACAGCTGGTAAACTGGTTGGGATTTCTGGGAGTTGTAGGCCAAAAGCATCTGGGGACCCCAGGTTGAGAACCACTGACTTACACCTTACCAGTGAGGCACCCCCTCACTTTGTCATCGGGACTGCGTTAAGTCACAAATCCTGGTGAGTAGATTTTCTTCTACCGTACTTGTACAGCGCTGCCCTGCCTGCTTTCATACGGTCACCACATATGGTGACCGTATGAAAGCCATATGCAGCCGTGGCTGTTTTTGAGCTCTCCCCACCATTAGCGGCGACCGCAGATTCTCCAATCGGGCTCAGAAGTTTCAGCACCTGGCCTATAAGACGACAGCCGGCGTATAAGACGACACCCAACTTTTCAGAAGATTTCCCTGGGTTTAAAAGTAGTCTTATACACCAAAAATACAGTAATTTGAATTTAAATGCTCATTGGAATTGTATGTTGCTTTAAGGCATTGAATAATTGCCAATATGTATGGTGCCTTGAGTCCCCCTCGGGGTTGAGAAAGGCGGGGTATAAATAGGGGAAATAAATAAATAAATACATACATACATACCTACCTAAACATTTCTATGGCAGAATGGGGCCCGTAATGAAGTTTAAGAAGCCCTGATCTATACAAGTAATTAGATAGAAGGAAGGGGTTAAACTTTTGTGTTAATGTATGTCTTGAGTGCATGCATGCTGTTGTGGTGCTCAGCCAACACTGAATCACAATCATGCCTAAAGGAATGTGTATCCTTCCTTTACAGCCATATAAAATAATAATAATAATAATAATAATAATAATAATAATAATAATAATACTATATTTATATACCTCTCCATCTCTCCGAGGGGACTCAGAGCGGTTCACAGGTAACATCACAAAACATACAAAGTAAAAAACAACATAACCATAAGATTAACAAAACAAAATATAAGCATAAAAATTGTCGCCATAACACACATATATTAAAAAGAATCCTGCCTGTTCAAGGCAACTTAAAAATTTAGAAATAATACATAATCAGTTTATTTCACTGATATCATCAAACTGCAATCGCTATTATGTAAGTAACTATTTTTCAGATTAATACTGATACATGTATTGGTTATATTGTGTACTATTCTATCTGACAAGTTGTGTTGTTCAGCTGCCTTGGCGTTCTATTACTCTCTTTTTAATGAGAGGGGATATTGAATTGTTAATCTTTTCCCCACCAAAACACATTTACAATGAGGTGCATGCCTAATATAATCCATATAAATCTGTATAGTATTACAGTTACTTATGAGTAGTGGGATTGAGAATTGTACCAAAATAAATGGAAATTTCCATGTTGATGATGATTTAAATCAAGATATCCACTCATATAGCTGAGAGCTACCATTTGTGGGTATACAGAAGTTTGGGGAAAGTTTCCTGTTATCACTTTTCTGATGACAGGCGCAATTCATTGTTATACTAGAAAACTGCAAACAGAGTATAGTTTTTGAAATTACACATCAGCATGTAAGATGCAGTGAGCAATTAATCAGACTGAAGATTTCTTATTAAATAATGTCAGCTACCTTTGCCCTTGAGAACCGATTTTTAATAAATGAGATATGCGTGATTTTACCATCAAGAATTGAACTCGTAATGTCAATACAAAAAAAAAATTACTCATGCATAAAAAGCTGTTAAATTGTAACATGGTCTATTCTGCTTAGCTTTTCTATCACTTCAGTGTCTACATATCTCTTCATATGTTCATTAAAATCACATCTCTTTAATCTGTTGCAAAGAATTTAGGCATCTGTGACTGCTTATGTTCTCGTTCTCTCTCGCTCTTTCTCTGTGTCTTGCAATTTGGAAAAATAATTTTTTGGACTCTTAGCAATGTGTCTCTACATTACAATTACCTTTTCTTGTGGTGTTGGGTGGGACTGAAATATCAGCCCTACTATATCTCCCAAATAAGATGTGGAGCTGGAATGAACGCTGAAGCTGAATGTCCAAGGCCATGAGCATCATGAACTCCTTCGTCAACGACGAAGACAAACAGACCAGTAACTTTGGCCCAAGAATATACCAAGTCCCACCACTGCTTTCAGTTCACCAGTTCATAGCACTGGTTGAGATAGATAATTGATTCCAAGCAAGCATACGTATTTTACAGAACTTCAGAGTTATGTAGACAAAGAGAATATGAGCAATATTTATTTATTTACGACATTTATATGCCCTTCTCACCCCAAAGGGGACTCAGAGTGGCTTACAAAGGTATATATTACATACAATATATTATATTATTAGCATAGTACAATATCAGCATTAAACATTGTTATATTGGGTTCTTGTAATACTATCAAGCAATATAGTAATATATAGAATCATAGAATCAAAGAGTTGGAAGAGACCTCATGGGCCATCCAGTCCAACCCCCTGCCAAGAAGCAGGAATATTGCATTCAAATCACCCCTGACAGATGGTCATCCAGCCTCTGTTTAAAAGCTTCCAAAGAAGGAGCCTCCACCACACGGGGCAGAGAGTTCCACTGCTGAACGGCTCTCACAGTCAGGAAGTTCTTCCTCATGTTCAGATGGAATCTCCTTTCTTGTAGTTTGAAGCCATTGTTCTGCGTCCTAGTCTCCAAGGGAGCAGAAAACAAGCTTGCTCCCTCCTCCCTGTGGCTTCCTCTCACATATTTATACATGGCTATCATATCTCCTCTCAGCCTTCTCTTCTTCAGGCTAAACATGCCCAGCTCCTTAAGCTGCTCCTCATAGGGCTTGTTCTCCAGACCCTTGATCATTTTAGTCGGCTAACAAGAAGAAGTAGAGCACCATGACTGGACCTTTGAAGGGCAAACATAAGAGGCTGGGGATAGACCAATAAGGTATTTTTTAGATGAACTGTCTTCATTTGCTAGATAAACTGTCCCCATATTTGCTTGAAGATAAAAGCAAACCCTCATAGTTTATCTTTCATTTTCTGATGGTTTATCAGTGGGGGTTCCCCTTCATTTTGAACTGTAACAGGTAACAAACTACATTTAACAAAGCTTTCTTTTAAACAAACAAACACACATCTGTATAAATAAAAATGTAATGTTCATTTTTGGGATTAACTGAACTCAAAAACCACTGGACGAAATGACGCCAAATTTGGACACAAGACCCCTAACAACCCAATGTATGTCCTTCACTCAAAGAAATTGATTTTGTCATTTGGGAGTTGTAGGTGCTGGGATTTATAGTTCACCTACAATCAAAAAGCATTCTGAACCCCACCAACGATGGAATTGAACCAAACAAAAAAATACATTACAACGCATGCTCAAAATCCCATATATACACAAACACACATATATAGACATATACACAAATATATACACACTCAAAACACATATACTCAGACTGGGCCACAGCAATGCATAGCAGAGGATGGCTAGTGTGTATATATGTATGTGTGTGTGCAGGGGCGGCTCAACCCATTACGCGAAGTAAGCATTTGCAGTATAGTTGATTTTGCCCAGGGGCGCTCTTGAGGCGCTCTTGGGGGGAAATAGACCTTGACATATGTGAGTTGTAGTTACTGGGATGTATAGTTCACCTACAATCAAAGAGCATTCTGAACTCCACCAATGATGGAATTGAACCAAATATGGCACACAGAACTCCCACGACGAACAGAAAATATATATCAGTGATTGGTTGGGGGGGGGGGGGAAATACTGTTTGCTTACCGTTGAAAATTACCTAGGGCCGCCTCTGGTTATTCTCTAACCATGTTGTGGCTGGTGATTTTATTGTATTACTAGCTTGGGGACCCGGCGTTGCCCGGGTTATTAGAGAAAGTGGGTAATGGCGGTTCTGTATGCCAAGTTTGGTCTTTATTGGTCTTTGGATAATGGCTGCCTTATTTTCAGGAAGTGAGTGAAGGTACTTGAAGTCCCATCATCCATGGGCCATCCTCCTACAAACAGCAGCAGGATATAGAGTGGGTCATGGGGGCTCTGTGTGCCAAGTTTGGTCTTTATCAGTCATTAGATGAGGGTGGCAGTGGTGTCAGTAAGTGAGTGAAGGTACTGCAAGTCCCATCATCCAAAGTCCATCCCCTTTCAAACTGCAGCAGGATGTAGAGTGGATCATGGGGGCTCTGTGTGCCAATAAGGTCTTGATTGGTCATTAGAAGAGGGTTGCAGCAATCTTTGGAAGGGAGTGGAGGTACTTGAAGTCCCATCATCCATGGTCTGTCCTCCTCCAAACTGCACCAGAATGTAGAGTGGGTCATTGGAGCTCCATGTGGCAAGTATAGTCTTGATTAGTCATTGGCGAGGGTCTCAGTGGTCTCAGGAAGTGAGCAAAGGTACTGTAAGTCCCATCATCCATCTCCAAATTTTTCCAAACAACACCAGGACGTAAAGTGGGTCATGAGAGGTCTATGTGCCAAGTTTGGTCTTGATCCGTCATTGGATGAGGTTTGCAGAGGTCTCAGAATGTGAGTGAAGGTCCTGGAAGTTCCATCATCCATGGTCCACCCTTCTCCAAAACTGCAGCAGGATGTAGAGTGGGTCATGGGGGCTCTGTGTGCCAAGTTTGGTCTTGATTGATATTAGATGAGTTTTGCAGCAGTCTTGGGGAGTGGAAGTACTTGAAGTCCCATCATCCATGGTCTGTCCTCCTCCAAAGTGCACCAGGATGTAGAGTGGGTCATTGGAGCTCCATGTGCCAAGTTTAGTCTTGATTAGTCATTGGCGAGGGTCTCAGTGGTCTCAGGAAGTGAGTGAAGTGACTGCAAGTCCCATCATCCATTGTCAAATTCTTCCAAACCGCACCAGGATGTAGAGTGGGTCATGCTGGGTCTCTGTGTAAATTGTGGTCCTGATCCATCACTGTTGGCAGTTGTAATGGTCTTAGGAAGGGAGTGCAGGTATTGCAAGTCCCATCGTCCATGGTGCATCCTCCTCCAAACTGCACCAGGATGTAGAGTGCGTCATGGAGACTCAGTGTGCCAAGTTTGGTCTTTATCGGTAATTGGATGAGGGTTGCAGTGGTCTCAAGAATTGAGCAAAGGTACTGCAAGTCCCATAATCCATGGTCCATCCCCGGCCAAACCACACCAGGACGTAAAGTGGGTCATGAGAGGTCTATGTGCCAAGTTTGGTCCTGATCAGTCATTGGATGAGGTTAACAGCGGTCTCAGAATGTGAGTGGTGGTACTGCAAGTCCCATCATCCATGGTTCATACTCCTCCAAACTGCAGTAGGATGTAGAGTGGGTGATGGGGGCTCTGTGTGCCTATTTCGGTCTGTATTGGGAGTGTTCTGACCCAGCCCCCTTTGGCCTTTCCTTTCCTCTCTTTCTCATCTCGGAATGTTGGATTTGAGGCTGGCCAATCAGAGACCATATGCAAATTTCCTTCTGTCATGCCCCGTTTCTGCCATGAACCCTCTTCTCCACCAGGGGCTCCTGTGAAGCTGGCCAATCAGAGACCATATGCAAATAGCTCCACAGCGGCAGCCAATCAGAATCTTGGAACTTTCAGGCTAGCCAATCGGAAAGCTGCCACAAACACGTCCGCCCTCCACACTTCTGCCCTTCCACTACAAACACTCTCTTTTATTATATACTAGCTTGGGGACCCGGCGTTGCCCGGGTTATTAGAGAAAGTGGGTAATGGCGGTTCTGTATGCCAAGTTTGGTCTTTGGATAACGGCTGCATTATTTTCAGGAAGTGAGTGAAGGTACTTGAAGTCCCATCATCCATGGTCCACCCTCCTCCAAACAGCAGCAGGATATAGAGTGGGTCATGGGGGTTCTATGTGCCAAGCTCTTGAGGCGCTCTTGGGGGGAAATAGACCTTGACATATGCGAGTTGTAGTTACTGGGATGTATAGTTCACCTACAATCAAAGAGCATTCTGAACTCCACCAATGATGGAATTGAACCAAATATGGCACACAGAACTCCCACGACGAACAGAAAATATATATCAGTGATTGGTTTGGGGGGGGGGGGGGAATACTGTTTGCTTACCATTGAAAATTACCTAGGGCCAAATCTGTGTGTGTGTATGTATGTGTGTGTGTGTGTGTGTGTGTGTATATATATATATACTAGCTTGGGGACCCGGCGTTGCCCGGGTTATTAGAGAAAGTGGGTAATGGTGGTTCTGTATGCCAAGTTTGGTCTTTGGATAACGGCTGCATTATTTTCAGGAAGTGAGTGAAGGTACTTGAAGTCCCATCATCCATGGCCATCCTCCTACAAACAGCAGCAGGATATAGAGTGGGTCATGGGGGCTCTGTGTGCCAAGTTTGGTCTTTATCAGTTATTAGATGAGGGTGGCAGTGGTGTCAGTAAGTGAGTGAAGGTACTGCAAGTCCCATCATCCAAAGTCCATCCCCTTTCAAACTGCAGCAGGATGTAGAGTGGATCATGGGGGCTCTGTGTGCCAAGTTTGGTCTTGATTGGTCATTAAATGAGGGGCATTGTTTTCAGGAAGGGAGTGAAGGTACTTGAAGTCCCATCATCCATGGTCCACCCTCCTCCAAACAGCAGCAGGATATAGAGTGGGTCATGGGGGTTCTATGTGCCAAGTGTGGTCCTTATCAGTCATTGGATGAGGGTGGCAGTGGTTTCAGTAAGTGAGTAAAGGTACTGCAAGTCCCATCATCCATGGTCAACCCTCCTCCAAAACTGCACCAGGATGTAGAGTGGGTCATGGGGACTCTGTGTGCCAAATTTGGTCTTGATCAGTCATTGGTCTCAGGAAGTGAGTGAAGTGACTGCAAGTCCCATCATCCATTGTCAAATTCTTCCAAACTGCACCAGGATGTAGATTCGGTCATGTGGGCTCTCTGTGTGAATTGTGGTCCTGATGCATCATTGTTTGCAGTTGTAATGGTCTTAGGAAGGGAGTTCAGGTATTGCAAGTCCCATCGTCCATGGTGCATCCTCCTCCAACTTGCACCAGGATGTAGAGTGCGTCATGAAGACTCAGTGTGCCAAGTTTGGTCTTTATCGGTAATTGGATGAGGGTTGCAGTGGCCTCAAGAATTGAGCAAAGGTACTGCAAGTCCCATAATCCATGGTCCATCCCCGGCCAAACCACACCAGGGCGTAAAGTGGGTCATGAGAGGTCTATGTGCCAAGTTTGGTCCTGATCAGTCATTGGATGACGTTAACAGCGGTCTCAGAATGTGAGTGATGGTACTGCAAGTCCCATCGTCCATGGTGCATCCTCCTCCAAACTGCACCAGGATGTTGAGTGTGTCATGGAGACTCAGTGTGCCAAGTTTTGTCTTTATTGGTAATTGGATGAGGGTTGCAGAGGTCTCAGGAATTGAGCGAAGGTACTGCAAGTCCCATAATCCATGGTCCATCCCCGGCCAAACCACACCAGGGCGTAAAGTGGGTCATGAGAGGTCTACATTGGAAGAAGAGGGAAGGTGGCTGCCTCTTTTGGGGCCTAGCTGGGAGAAGGCAACCCTAGAAGGCCTGCAAGGATTTGGCAGAAGGGTCAAAGGAGGCCGGGGTGAGGGGGCTTTGGGGCCCAGAAATGTTCAGAAGCAGAAAAAGGCATCATTAAAAATATAATTATTGTTTTTCTCTGCTTTCATTGGAATAATGTAGTGCCATACCTTGTAGAAGGACAATGCTTTTTCAGATCACCCAGTCAGAAGCTGCCTTCTTGGACACAATGTAGAAGAGGGAAGGTGGCTGCCTCTTTTGGGGCCTAGCTGGGAGAAGGCAACCTAGAAGGCCTGCAAGGACTTAGCAGAAGGCCAATCAGAAACCATATGCAAATTTCCTTCTCTCATGTCCCTGCTTCTGTCATTAACCCTCTTTGCCACCAGGGGGCCCTCTTGAGGTTGGCCAATCAGAGACAATATGCAAATTTCCTTTGCCCTCTCAGCCACTTGAGGATGTTGGAACTTTCAGGCTGGCCAATCAGAGGCCATATGCAAATAGCACCGCAGTGGCAGCCAATCAGAAAGCTGCCACAAACTCCTACCTACGTCCTCCTTCCTCTGTCCTCCCTCGCACACAAACTTTGACTTTTATTATATATATAGATATAGATATAGATATAAATATAGATAGATATATGAAAGGACAAAAATGCTATTTTTCTGTGTAGGCACCTGTTGCTAGAATGAAAATTGATGAGGGTTCAGAGGTGTGTGTGTGTGGTGTGTGTGGTGTGTGTGTGTGTGTTGTGTGTGTGTGTATATATATTATATATATATATATATATATATATATATATATATATGAATTTTATAAAAAGCAATATATATACACATGCACAACAGTACCCCCCCCCCCCCTCAACCAATCACTGATATATATTTTCTGAACATCATCAATTTTCATTCTAGCAACAGGTGCCTACACAGAAAAAGAGCATTTAATGTCCTTTCACCACTTTTGGTATGTACTGTACTGCTTCTGACATATTTCTCTTCCCACCCTGTGTAATAAGGCCCTTAACAGAAAACAACAACATTGTTCCATATAAATGTTGTTTTGTTAGTTTAGATAATTGTAATCAAAGAAAGAAATTAGGCAGAGAAGAGATTAGAAATTAAGCTAATCAGTTGAGTAGATTACTCAGGACAAACAATTCAGCTGTTTCAATATTTTTGTAATATTATTTGGAAGCACTCCCTAAATAACAGTTACTAAGGAAGACCCAGCTGGCAATGCAAATAATACAGAAAATGGTGTATAAAATGCAGCAAAAGAAACAGCACAACATTCTTAGGAAAAAGGCATGGTTTTAGAAAGTTTACTGAACAGTTGGCTTTAGCTGTAGAACCATGTTTCTTGAACCAGCATATACTGGTTCAAGTGCCTTTTGCCATGATAGCATTTTACAGGTTAACCAGTACCTTGGTTTTTACTTCATACATCATTAGCAGTCATTCAAAATATCATGCTTATTTTCTTAGTATAGAAAGAGTGTGTAATGATCCTTGGGAATTCAAATAGTTATTTCTATTGCGCATTACTAGACTTATGAATCATATCCCCACCAATATGGGCTTGAGATAATATGTAATAAAACACACTTGAATCAATGCACTATTGGAATATGATGACTTTGATTCTAACCCAAAGCTGCCTTCTCCGTGATGCCAACGTGCAGCTGAAATATATTATCTAACTTGCTGCTTTTGATCTATTTGTTTCCATCAAGTAATTTTCTGCCCCCTCCACCCAGGACAATAAGCAAGATCATGCAAGGAAAAAAAATAAGATACCATCTTAACATGATATGAATACTCTCCAATATTTCACAGAGGAAAACCAATAATAATAATAATAGTAGTAGTAGTAGTAGTACTTTATTTATACCCCGCTCCATCTCCCCCAGGGGGACTTACATGAGGCCACACCCAACAATACAGTAACACAATATAACACAAAAGCATAACAAAACCAGAAAATAAAATATATAAATTCAAAACCAATATAATAAGCAAACAGCAAAAGCAAATCAAACATTAAAACAGAGAAGATTAGGCTGGGCAGGGCCGAACTCAATGATAATTTTTTTTAGAAATACTGGGAGACAGGACAATATAAATTATCGGGAGGAGGATCCAGGGATAAGGAAGGATTTAATTGCACGAACCATAAAATAAAGTGCTTTTAAGGTCATTTTATGCAAAGTTTGGTCAGCAAGTATTTTACATTAAATAACTGAAGGCACATTGGAATAACTAGGTTTTCAGGTTCCTCCTGAAGATTGCCAGTGTGGGGGCTGGGGAGTGAATTCTCTGGGAAGTGAATTCCAGAGCCGGGGGGCCGCCACAAAGAAGGCTTTCTTTCTCATCCCCACAAGACACACTTGCGATGCAGGTGGGAGCGAGCGAAGGGCCTCTCTGGAAGATCGAAGAGGTCGGGTGGGTTCTTGGATAGAAATGCGGTCATGCAGGTAGGCAGGTCCCAAACCGTTCAGGGCTTTGTAGGTCAAAACCTGCACCTTGAATTGGGCCTGGAAAATAAATGGTAGCCAGTGAAGCTCCTTAAACAGGAGAGTTGATCGCTCTCTGTAATTTGCACCAGTTAATAGTCTGGCTGCCGCCTGTTGGACCAATTGGAGTTTCTGGGCCGTCTTCAAGAGCAGCCCCATGTAGAGCACATTGCAATAGTCCAATCTAGAGGTAACTAAGGCATGGACCACCATGGCCAAATCAGACTTCACGAGGTACGGTTGCAGCTGGCAGACGAGCTCCAATTGTGCGAAGGCCCTCCCAGCCACCGCCGACGCCTGAGCTTCAAGTGTCAGCGCTGAATCTAGGAGGACACCCAAGCTGCGAACCTGTGATTTCAAGGGGAGTGCAACCAAGGCATGAGAGGCTGAACCATCTTGGTCAAGATGGTAAAAGTTATTAATGCAGTAGGACACATCTCAGAAGAGGCTGCAGCAGTTTGCTTTTGCCCAAGTCTACTGGCAAAAGCAAAAGTCTGCCCCCTCTTCTCCTCCCTTCTCTGCTGTTAATTGAATGCAAACTACTGTTGCACATTGAACTCTGTTTTCTGCAAATTTAATAATACATGGATGAATGGGGAAAATGGAGGAGGAGACAGAAACTTAAAGTACAGCAACAGAGGATTAATTGGGATTGCCCAACCAATTTAGGATTTTGGGTAGGTATGGGAGGCATTTCATAAAAGCGCAAAATCCCATCTGTGAGCTGGTATAACTACAAACAGCTATTAATAAAACAAAATAATACATGGTGCCTGAAAACACAGAAAGAACTACGAGAATCGGAGGTGGAGATATCATGGTTTAATTATTTGCAAACAAAAGAATGTTTTAAAGAAGATCAAAAATTAAGCTTCAATGCTAGAGAGACATGTTGGGACATCATAATGACCAGAGAAAAAAAAGATAATTAAAACAATCTACCAAAGTCTTCTAGAATGGGATAATGAAAAGACCTGGTCAAGGACAATATGATCAAATGGGTAGTGGATGTAGGCCATTCAATACTTCTAAAAGAATGAGAACACATCTAGAAGAGAAAATTGAAATATACAAGTGCCATCAGTATAATAGAAAATTGGTACAAGATGTTTTATCGCAGGTACCTCACGCCAGTACAATTAGCCAAATTTTACAAGAACCATAACAACCAATGTTGGAAATGCGAAAGAGAAATGGGATCATACCACCACATGTGGTGGGATTGTAAGATCATTAAGAAATACTGAATAACAATCCACAGGCACTGTCAAAATATTATCAAAATAAAATACGAATTGAAATGCGAATGCTACCTGTTAACGGATTATGAAATTGGGAAAAATGAAGAAAATATTCTTTTTTATCTCACCGCTGCGGCGAGAATTACGATCGCCCAAAAATGGAAAGACAAAGACCCTCCAATAATAGAGAATTGGCTCTCCAAGATTGGAGAATTTATGAATATGGATAGACTGTCACAGATAATTAAAAATCAGAAAAAGGAAAATCAAACCAATTGGAACCAACTCAAAAAGTATTTGCAGGAAAAAATGAAGATTAATATTAATATATAAATAAGATAATCAAAATATTCGGATAGCGACGACATAAAGAAAACCTTTTTAATTTTTGTTTTTAAACTGAAGCTCACATCTCTGTGGAATGGACTGGAAGCTCCGCACCATAAACTATTTCCTTCACTCTTTTTCTTTTTCTCTTTCTTTCTTCTTTCCCATTTCCCTACTTTCCTATTACCAGTATTGTTCCTCCTCTTTACGTGTCTGATAAAAAAAAAAAGGAACGGTTGGTGGGAAGTGGGTGGTAATTTTTTATCCCCTTTTGTTTTGTTTTTTGTTTTTTTATTTCCTATTTTCCTACTTTTCTATCTTCTTATAAATATTCCCCTCTTTCGATGTAACTTTATAATATTCTAATAAAAATCATTTTTTAAAAAGGATTTTGGGTAGGTATGAATATAGTGTCTCTCTTCCACTTTCCAATAAAAAAACATATAGAAATAGGTCACTCGTTGGAACTGCATTATTTTGATTAAATAAAAGAAATAGAAATTTGAACAAGGGCTTTGTACATTGTTACTGCTGACAAAACTTTTTTCCCAAAGCAGGAATGACATTTTAGTACTTCTAAAGTATTTTGTTATATTTCATGAAGATCAAACCAGTAAGAAACATTTTTTCTCACACACATTAAATTCCAGTGTTTACAGACATAAGGGTGAATTACAACACAGAATATGAGGATTAAAGTGCTTTCAGGGAAATGGAAAGAACAATTGCAAATACTTCCTAATAGCTGATTCCCATCTTTTGCAATTAACTCTCCAGCTAAACATGCCCAACTTTGTGTGATCAGTTTCCTCTCTTGGGGACTGTCCTGCAAGATAATATAGGCTGTTAAAATATATCTACAGGATATCCTAGACATAGAGAAGATGCAAGGGAACAGTTATCCTGTGAGTTGGTAGCTTTTTGCCTGCATTTCCTGTTTTCCATCAGTAAGGAAGAGTTGCTATTTTGTGTTAGAGCTTTCCTTTCCTCCTTTTCTTATATGCTCACTTCTCCCCATTCTCTGCTTATCTTTCTTCCTCCTGACCTCTTTGGATAAAAACTGGAAGGACCCTAAGTTACTATGGAAAGCTTATCGGGTATGGCTAAATGGTGAATAGTCAAAAGAGGCTGTCATCCACTCTTCTTCATTTAAAAAAGGCGATTTGAAAAATGGTAATTAATGTTTAATACTGTATCTTTGCAACTGTCACCAAACATTCAAGCTCACAGCTTAATACTGTATAGCTAAATCAGACAAGTTGTCTCAGAAGTACAATAGGAAGTGCTGATCAAGTGTGCTTCGTGTTTAGTTTACATCTTTTTCACATGGTGCCTATGATGATAACCAGTTTTTCTCTTCAGTGCCTTCATTATATCTCCCAGGAGACTAAGCAGCCCACAGTCCTTCTTGCTTTTTCATATTACAGGGCTGGCAATGCACAAGGCATTTTTGTTTCTGCCATACACAGTGGCAATGACAGGCCAAGCTTTTAAGTGCCTCTGTTATATTATATTGTTGTTCTGTGCCCGTTGTGATCTGTTTTCCTCCTTTCTCTGCAAGGATTTTGTGTTCTATGCAATGTCAAAAGCCAGCGCTAAATGGTGTAATTGCCTAACGGGCATATAAAAATCCACAAATCTAGCAATCCTTTTCAGTATGCAGAATTGTTAATTTGGAGCACATGGTAATGCATGGAGCTTATTCAGTGAGGTTTCATTTGAACAGTGTGGTCTCACATCATATTATATAAGCCTTATAACAACTGAAAAAAGGAAGAATAATGGCAAGAGTAGTGATTATCATGGGTTATTGACTTTCATATTATCGTTTGCTATGTTTGTCCAAAGAATAATACAATAAGCAACTCTGTATTTGGACTATGTTCTATAACAAGGGTCCTCAAACTTTTTAAATCGGGGGCCAGTTCACTGTCCCTCAGACCATTAGAGGGCCGGACTATAGTTTTTTTAAAAAAAATCAATTAAAAAAATCCTATGCACATTGCACATATCTTATTTTGCTGTGTGGAAGGGCCTTAGAGGGGGTTCTTTCTAGCCCTCTTTAGGCAGTAATTCCAGGAGCAGAGAATGGGAAATCTTCCTATTTCTAGTCTGAACAAAGTCTGGCTACCAGTATTAAAAAAACTCTAAAATTATAACTGTAAATAAAGAACAACACTCAAACACAGGGGAACTCCAGACAAGAAACAATCAGGGGCAGCTAATCACCTCTCAACAAAGTCCTAAAAACTGTCAGGCTATGAAATGGTAATCAAGGTGGCCAATTGAAACATTCATACCTACCTCCAACAGACAAGAGTTCTTTCTCCCACCCTGGATCTTCCACAATTTTCCTAGTTAAAGGTTTTCCTCTGACATGAAGTCCAGTCGTGTCTGACTCTGGGGTGTGGTGCTCATCTGCATTTCTAAGTCGAAGAGCCGGCGTTGTCCGTAGACACCTCCAAGGTCATGTGGCCGGCATGACTGCATGGAGCGCCGGGGCAGCCTCCCTTGGCTGGCTCACGCTGCTCATCGGGCCCGATGGGCAGCGTGAACCTGCCAAGGGAGGAGCAGCCCCGCACAGCCAACTCACGCGTAAATCACCTCGTGAGGTGCTTTACACGCGAGTAGGCCATGCGGAGCAGCTGCCCTTGACTGGCTCATGCTGCCCATCGGGCCTGACGGATAGCGTGAGCCTGCCAAGGGAGGAGCAGCCCCGTGTGGCCTACTTGCGAGTAAAGCACCTCGTAAGGTGCTTTACTTGCGAGTAGGCCACGCGGAGCAGCTGTCCTTGGCTGGCTCACGCTGCTCATCGGCATCAGCCAGCCAAGGGAGGGGCACTCCTCCTCCGCGGGCCGGATAAGTGCCCTTGGCGGGCCGGAAGTGGCCCGCGGGCCGTAGTTTGGGGACCCCTGTTCTATTATCAGTTTTCAGATTATATTATTATCCTTGAAAATATATAATAATTTATCCATATTTCATCATCACAATCATCAGTTTTTCATACAGACCCATCAGTATGAGAGCCGGCAGAGAGTAGTGATTTGGTTGTTGAACTAGGACTCTCATGATCAAGTTCTAAATCCCAATTGAGCCATGAAAACACACTGGGTGCCTTTATACATGTCATACACTCTTGGTTTCAGAAGAAGACAACTCCTCTGAATAAATCTTACCAAGAAACCTCCGTGATAGTTTTGTCTTAGCGCCACTGTAAGTCGGAAACAACCTGAAGGCACATCAATGTATATGGCATATAACGCAAAACAGCAACAACAAAAAGGAACCAGCCTTGCCAAGGGCATACAATCTAAAATATATATACAGAAAAATCTTAATGTCTCTCACAGAGCCCAAAGTATGGGCAGAATCTTAAACTCTGTGTATTTGAAGCTTCCAGATTATATGAATTCCCTTGCAAGGAAATTGCTCATATGTAGGAAATAAGGATTTTCCATATGTAAGAAATTGCTCTCTCTCTTTACAAGCTGAGGATTGTTTGTATTAATGGTCCCCATATAC
>NW_026844366.1:190599038-190733361 GCF_025583915.1 Anolis sagrei ordinatus
TTAAAATTAGGCATGTCTGCATATGCACGCATGCACATCCGCACACACATCTTGCAGATCCACGCCAAGGAGATTAAAGGCAAACAAGGAAAAGAGAAACCACTTTTTTCAAATGTACAACTTGCATAATTTGGGAGTAGAGTCAGGAGAGCGAGGTGGAGAAAGGGTTATGAATAGAGCTGGAGGCATAGGAATAATATTGATAGAAATCAGAAATACTTGATGACAGGACTGGATAAGAGAATGCAATTTTAGTAAAGCAGCTGGGAAGGAGTTAATGCCTTCTTTGTCATTTAGTATTTGCTGTTTCAACACACATGTACACACACGCACACAGTATTAGGTGCACTAACTTTTGTTAGGAAAACAATTCTAAACTGTCATATATACTTGTATTTAAATGGACCTCATATACATGTCAGTGGGAGGTGTTGGGACGAAAAATTTTATTTTGCATATTACCCGGAGAGAACCAGCATTACCGGGGGGGGGGGGGTGCCCCTGGTTACTACTGGCCACTTCTGATCGCTGCTGGTCACCACTGTAGTTTCCATGCCCACTCATTCAAAAAGACCCAAAACATCCCTGTAGTTGAGATTGTAGAGGGGTCATTGCATCTTTTAGGTTCTCTCAGAACAGACTAAGCTTTAGCCTTTTGGAACTCTAGTCACAGAATCCAGACTGACAAAGTTTTGGGACACAATACAGTAGACATCACGATTATGGAAAAGAAAAAAAGTTTGGATTATTGATGTCACCATAGCAACTGATAGTCGCATTGAGGAAAAACAACAGGAAAAACTCAACCGTTATCAGGACCTCAAAATCGAACTGCAAAGGCTCTGGCATAAACCAGTACAGGTGGTCCCAGTGGTCATCGGCACACTGGGTGCCATGCCAAAAGATCTCAGCTGGTATTTGGAAACAATAAACATTGACAAAATCACAATCTGTCAACTGCAAAAGGCCACCTTACTTGGATCTGCGCATAATTCAAAAATACATCACACAGTCCTCGACGCTTGGGAAGTGTTCAGTTTGTGATTTTGTGATACGAAATCCAGCATATATATCTCATTTGTTGTGACATACTGTGTTTTTGTGTCAGTAAAATAATAATAATAGTAATAGTAATAATAATAATAATAATAATTTTATTTTTATATCCCACCTTCATTTCCCCAAAGAGATTCAGGGCGGGTTACAAAGGGATAAGTCCAAAGAACACAGAATTAAAACATAGCACAATAAGATAAATTCAAAACAAAACAAAATAAGAACATATTACAATAAAACATAACATCATAAAAACAATACCATGGCTGAGCAATAAAAATGCTGAGTTCGGAGGGCTCAGAGTTTGTGCAAAAGTTCCTAGATAGAGGGTTGTTGTAGGTTTTTTGGGCTATACTGCCATGTTCTAGGAGCATTCTCTGCTGACGTTTTGCCTGCATCTATGGCAAGCATCCTCAGAGGTTGTAAGGTCATAACCTCTGAGATGCTTGCCATAGATGCAGGTGGGAAGGGAAGGGAAGACTGGTTCGGAGGGAAGTTAACACTTTAGTCTCTGAGTTCCAGCAGCAGCGCCTCTCAGTCTCAGAGATGGAATGAACAACTTCAGTTTATCCTGAAATGAGAGATGAGTATAAATGATCAAGGAAAAGAAGCCTTGGGAGATGTTTTAGAGGAGGATGTTTACTTTAAATTTGTCTGCTTTTTGTTCAAGTGTGCACACAGATGAAAAAGAAATGTTAGAGGAAGAAGTGCTTTCTCCAAGAAGTTTATTTTATGAGGCACTGATGGTTAAAGAGTAGGAGAAAGCACCCACTCTTTAGTTTGCACTTGAAGGGATGTGTGTGTGTGTGTGTACATGCTGGATCCTTTAATATATCCCCTTTGCCAAATAGACCTCCATCTCAGCTATCGTATTAACTATTAACGTATCGTACCTTGGGAAGTCTGACTTGCCCATGGTAGTCCACGCTCTGGTTACATCCTGTATAGATTACTGCAACGCGCTCTACCTGGGGTTGCCTTTGAAGACAGCCCGGAAGCTCCAAACGGTCCAACGTGCAGCAGCCAGGTTACTAATAGGAGCAGCGCTCAGGGAGCATACAACTCCTCTGCTGAACCAGCTCCACTGGCTGCCAGTTTGCTACCGGGCTGAATTCAAAGTGCTGGCTTTAGCCTATAAAGCCCTAAACGGTTCCGGCCCAGCTTATCTAACCGAACGCATCTCTTCCTACAAACCCTCCAGGAATTTGAGATCATCCGAGGAGGCCCTGCTCTCAATCCCGCCTGCTTGGCAAACACGTCTGGCGGGGACGAGAGACAGGGCCTTCTCTGTGGTGGCCCCTCGGCTGTGGAACTCCCTGCCTAGGGACATTAGATCAGCCCCCTCCCTCCTGACCTTTCGGAAAAGAGTAAAAACTTGGCTCTTTGAGCAAGCATTTATTTATTATTTATTTACAGCTTTTATATTCTGCCCTTCTCACCCCGCAGGGGACTCAGGTGGATTACAGTGTACACATATATGGCAAACATTCAATGCCAATTTTGACATACAAACATATACAGACATACACAGAGGCTATTTAACTTTTTCTGGCCGCCAGGGGAGCTGTCGCTTTCATCGTCCATCTGCGACGCTGATGAAGTACCTTCCGCATTCCTCGCATGCTTCCCCGCTGGAGTTCTTCTTTATGGCCTCATAAATTAGTTAATTTTAGCCTCCCCACACTTTTAAGGTGGTCCCTTATTTTCCTACTTGACAGATGCAACTGTCTTTCGGGTTGCAAAGGTCGACAACAGGCTACACAATTGGTTGGAAACCCACTCCAACCCGGGCTGGCTTCGAACTCATGACCTTTTGGTCAGAGTGATCTTAATGCAGCTGACACTCAGCCAGCTGCGCCGCAAACCCGGTTCTCAGAATAAATAGAAAAACTTGAATTGGCCCAAGACGATGGAACGGATAAGGACTTGAATGAGAGGATATAGTTTTTAGCTTTTAATATTGTTATTATGCACTGTCTTATGTCTAATTGCACTATAATGGTTCTTTTGCTTATCAATGTATGTACTTTTATGGCATCGAATTGTGCCAATTGTGTACACCACTCTTGAGTCGCCTCTAGGCTGATATAAGCGGGGAAGAAATAATGCAAATAAATAAATAAATAAACTCTCTCTCTCTCTTTCCATGCTTAAAGTAGGGTTCTGGAACAAGAGTGATGGTTATAAGCACAAGGTTGTATAGTGTGTTTACAGGAGGAAAAAAATGATCAGAAAACTACTCACGAAATGGCCTGCAATTCCCTCGCTTTTGTCCTTGCCTGAACCATGCCTGTAACCTTTTGCTATTTGCAGACATAGTAATAGGGCTAATGGCTCTGACTTGGTGCCTTATTCCATGCTCATGACTCTCACTGATGTATTCTACAAGGAAATTGAGTGGAGCAAGTACTGACTTTTTTTGAAAGGTCAGGGTTGTGTGTGATCAAGTAATGCCATGTTCTAGTAGTAGAAAGAGATAATTGACAAAGCTCTCCCGTTTCTACTGGCTCTAGGAAGCCCTCCCATTTTGGAGTTAAAATGGATAAAGACTTTTCTTCCACGAACTGAGTAGCAGAGAAGGTTAGGAAAGAGGAGGAAATAGCACAGGGTGCTAACACTATATATGCAAAATATTCTGGAGAAGCTTTGCAAATGAATATTTGTGCTCACTCTTTGGTTTCTTAAGACATTGAAGAATTAGTAAAGATTTAAGTTATGCCAGAAAATACACTGGGGGGTGGGGTTATCTTGGCAGTGAAAGAGGGGCCAGTAAGTGTAGAAAAATTGTACCTTATTTGAGGAGTAGATGGTAGATAGAGTGTCCACAGTTGATGAACAGGCTGCTGGTTTGTGTCTATTTGGCTACAATTGTTTCTTTCCTAGAAGCTCCTGGGAGATCATGGTGTCTAGATCTAGGGAAGTCATGCAAAGATACAGAATGAGAGATGCCTGGCTCGAGAGCAGTACGTGTGAAAAAGATCTTGGAGTCCTCGTGGACAACAAGTTAAACATGAGCCAACAATGTGATGTGGCAGCAAAAAAGCCAATGGGATTTTGGCCTGCATCAATAGGAGCATAGTGTCTAGATCTAGGGAAGTCATGCTACTCTTCTATTCTGCCTTGGTTAGACCACACCTGGAATATTGTGTCCAATTCTGGGCACCACAATTGAAGAGAGATATTGACAAGCTGGAATGTGTCCAGAGGAGGGTGACTAAAATGATCAAAGGTCTGGAGAACAAGCCCTATGAGGAGCGGCTTAAGGAGCTGGGCATGTTTAGCCTGAAGAAGAGAAGGCTGAGAGGAGACACGATAGCCATGTATAAATATGTGAGAGAAGTCATAGGAAGAAGGGAGCGAACTTGTTTTCCGCTGCCCTGGAGACTAGGACGTGGAACAATGGCTTCAAACTACAAGAAAGGAGATTCCATCTGAACATTAGGAATAATTTCCTGACTGTGAGAACTTTCAGCAGTGGAACTCTCTTCCCTGGAGTGTGGTGGAGGCTCCTTCTTTGGAAGCTTTTAAACAGAGGCTGGATGGCAATCTGTCAGGGGTGATTTGAATGCAATATTCCTTCTTCTTGGCAGGGGGTTGGACTGAATGGCCCATGAGGTCTCTTCCAACTCTTTGATTCTATGATTCTATGACCAGCAACTGGTGGCTTGTGGGCCAGCACTTTGGACAGCACTGATCTAGAAAATATTGACAGAAGAAGAGTAAAATAGAAGGAATTATACCAGGGGTCCTCAAACTAAGGCCCGGGGCCCGGATACGGCCCTCCAAGGTCATTTACCTGGCCCTCGCTCAGGGTCAACCTAAGTCTGAAATGACTTGAAAGCACACAACAAGAACAACAATCCTATCTCATCAGCCAAAGCAGGCCCACACTTCCCATTGAAATACTAATAAGTTTATATTTGTTAACATTGTTCTTCATTTTAATTATTGTATTGTTTGAAAGTGTTTTTGCACTACAAATAAGATATGTGCAGTGTGCATAGGAATTAATTCATGCTTTTTCAAATTATAATCAGGCCCTCCTAAAGTTTGAGGGACTGTGACCTGGCCCTCTGTTAAAAAAGTTTGAGGACCCCTGAATTATACTATATGAAGGAGCTGGGGGTGGTGACGGCCGACAGGAAGCTCTGGCGTGGGCTGGTCCGTGAGGTCACGAAGAGTTGGAGACGACTGAACGAATGAACAACAACATTATATTATATCTTCGAATGATGAAGTTCTTAAAATAACTAGCATGAATGGAAACAGTTGAGAGAGAGAGAGGAACTGTCAAATGAAGCTGTTTTCTTCGGTGCTGAGGAAGCATGCCCTGCTTTTCAGCCTTCCATCTGATGCTATGCAGAAAACTAGAATGACAACCAAAAGATAAATGTACATTTGAAAGCTTAATATAGCTTGCCTTATCACTCTTTTGCTTCCTCCCTGGCTCAAAACAATATCTCAAATACCAACAGGGTACTTCTTTTCTCCAAAAAGCTTATACTTTCCCAGTTCACGAGCTCCAACCCCCTTAACTCGGTTTTTCCAGTATCAACTTTTTTTGATCCATACATTGATTTCATTTCTTACAGATTTATAGGACATCGGAGACATTGCTAAATACTGCCTTACACATTGGAGGTAAAAGACTGGGAAGTGGAAAAACAAGCTGGAGCAGTGATACTAATATCCAAAAATGAGAAGATGTCAATGGTGTCTTCTTGCTCTAAACATCACAAACTGGTGTTATAACAGCAAATGGAGAGAGAGAGCTCTACAGTGCATAGTAAAAAGTTTAAAACTGTGTGTATCCTGCTAGAAGCACAACTTTGAAGTATTGTAAATACTAATTCTAGTCACAGGTCAGCTTTGGGTCTGCATCTGTGACAAGATAGTGTTTTCTTCCAGACTGGCTCAAGGAGCATAAACATAGCTTGTCAGTAGGGGCAATGTGTGTTACCAGAGTCATATTCCCAAGTGATAATTAAAGTATTTTGAAATGCATGTGTGCTTTCAGCCTTCCTCTCCCTTTAATCTTAAATGGGAAATCAGTTTTGCCGTGGTCAGTGACCCGCCTTGACAACTGACTACTGTGTCACTGAAAGTTCCTCATTATGCCATTCATTTGGTTTATGCCTTTTTCCCTAGTAGCATACCACCTGGAATGCTACATAATTAATGGGACTTCAGATAAAATTTTCATAACTCTCACAGTTCATTCATATTAACCAACTGTGACCAGTCTGAATAAATACACGCGGGTGTGTGTTTACATGGATGATGCTCAAACTGCTCAGCCATCTTTCAAGGCAATCTAATTGTTAGTAGGCATATCTTCCATTACTTTTTATTTCAGCAGTTGCTATGATGATTTCAGGATAATGTTTGGACTATTTCATGTTAAACTGCTGAAATTGAATGAAAAGCTGTGCTCCTTGATAATATCAAGATGTTGTTGTTGTTCATTTGTTCAGTCGTCTCCGACTCTTCGTGACGTCCTGGACCAGCCCACGCCAGAGCTCTGTGACGGCCGTCACCACCCCCAGCTCCTTCAAGGTCAATCCAGTCACTTCAAGGATGCCATCCATCCATCTTGCCCTTGGTCGGCCCCTCTTCCTTTTGCCTTCCACTTTCCCCAGCATAATTGTCTTCTCTAGGCTTTGCTGTCTCCTCATGATGTGGCCAAAGTACTTCAACTTTGTCTCTAGTATCCTTCCCTCCAGTGAGCAGCCGGGCTTTATTTCCTGGAGGATGGACTGGTTGGATTTTCTCGCAGTCCAAGGCACTCTCAGAACTTTCCTCCAACACCACAGTTCAAAAGCATCTATCTTCCTTCGCTCAGCCTTCCCTAAGGTCCAGCTCTCACATCCGTAGGTGACTACAGGGAATACCATGGCTTTGACTAGGCGGATCTTTGTTGCCAGTGTGATGTCTCTACTCTTTACTATTTTATCGAGATTGGACATTGCTCTCCTCCCAAGAAGTAAGCGTCTTCTGATTTCCTGGCCACAGTCTGCATCTGCAGTAATCTTTGCACCTAGAAATACAAAGTCTGTCACGGACTCCACATTTTCTCCCTCTATTTTCCAGTTGTCAATCATTCTTGTTGCCATAATCTTGGTTTTTTTGATGTTTAGCTGCAACCCGGCTTTTGCGCTTTCTTCTTTCACCTTGATTAGAAGGCTCCTCAGCTCCTCCTCGCTTTCGGCCATCAGAGTGGTGTCATCTGCATATCTGAGGTTGTTAATGTTTCTTCCAGCAATTTTTACCCCAGCTTTGCATTCATCAAGCCCCGCACATCGCATGATGTGTTCTGCATACAAGTTAAAAAGGTTGGTTGAGAGTATGCAGCCTTGCCGTACGCCTTTCCCAATCTTGAACCAGTCTGTTGTTCCGTGGTCAGTTCTGACTGTTGCGACTTGGTCCTTGTACAGATTCCTCAGGAGAGAGACAAGGTGGCTTGGTATGCCCATCCCACCAAGAACTTGCCACAATTTATTATGATCCACACAGTCAAAGGCTTTAGAATAGTCAATGAAGCAAATAGATGTTTTTCTGAAACTCCCTGCCTTTCTCCATTATCCAGCGGATATTGGCAATCTGGCAATATCAAGATGTATGAGTTCAAATTGTTGCATTTTTTTTTCTTGCACGGAGACAATGAGAATGTGCACATGTTGTTGTTCATTCGTTCAGTTGTTTCAATGGTGATGACCTCATAGGTAGAAATAGGTAGTGCATTGTTTCCCTGGTGAACATAAACCATTTGAATACATCTTAAAAAAATAGAGATCTATTCAGACATCGTGGGACCTTGTTACACCTTCATTTCAAAGGTGGTTAAACCTTTGAAGTGAAGGTGTAACAAGGTACCATGATGTCTGAATAGTTTCCCTCTTGATATTTATGAAAAATAAAAAAATGGAGATCTGTTTTGGGGAGCTATGTTTTTCCCCTAACTGCTCATGGTCTCTTTAGACTGGCTAGACTCATGAATGAGGACAATCCTTCACTGAATAGCAACTGCTGTGCTGTGCAAAGGAAGACAAATGCCACTCCTGCTGTGAGGCTGAAACAGGGCTATCCTTTGCATGGAGAAACCATGGGAGTCTTCAAGTTGCTTGAGGCAAGATCTCACAGGAAACAAGGCATAGGACAAATCTGGCCTGGCCTTCAGCTATAAGGACATAAAGCCTTCCCAAGGGTCCCTAAAAGGAGGTCGTGATCATAAAATTAACTGGCAAAGTGACGTGAGCAATGGGAACTCAGCAGGGAACACCTTAAACAACACCATTTGCCCTTCTCCCATGACTATCCTCATTTTACCAATAAAGGGAAGAACAAGTCAAGCAATCTAGAGAAATGGTAGGAGTTACGGGGCATAGTGAATTTGGGTTTTCAGCCACAGATGCCTTAGGACCCTGACATAAATTTGCCTAATTTTGTATTAGAATGAAATGACTACTCATTGGTTGTCAAGTAATTATATGCTCAGATTAGATAGGGAGATATACGACTCTATTATGCAGCATTCCCGCTGCTGTGTGGCTGAAGCTCAGTAAAGCCATGACAGCAGCAGTCTTGTTTGTCCATAGAAATTGGACTTGTGAATAATTGCTGAAAATTGAAAGATTTAGGCAGGAACTATCTCTTTTTTTGTTTTTTGTTTTTAAAAGGCCAATGGCAAAACTGTTGCTAGGTTCCTAAAAAATTCTGAACTCTGGTCCATTCTGCATATGTTAATGTGTGCCCGTATCTGCAAAGGCAGAGATAATTACTGGGATTTATTGTCTACAACAAAATAAGTTCTTCAGTTGCCTTGCCACCCTATCTTAGGTAAAGGTACAGGTTTTCCCCTGACATGAAGTCCAGTCGTGTCCGACTCTAGGGTGTGGTGCTCATCTCCATTTCTAAGCCTGAATAGCCGGTGTTGTCCGTAGACACCTCCAAGGTTATGTGGCCAGCATGACTGCATGGAGTGCCATTACCTTCCTGCCGGAGCAGCACCTATTGATCTACTCACATTTGCATGTTTTCTGCTAGGTTGGCAGAAGCTGGGGCTGATAATGGAAGCTCACACCGCTCCCTGGATTCGAACCTGCGACCTTTCAGTCAACAGGCTCAGCAGCTCAGCGCTTTAACCCACTGCGCCACCGGGGTCTATCCTAGCCCCCGGTGGCGCAGTGGGTTAAACCCCTGTGCCGGCAGGACTAAAGACTGACAGGTCGCAAGTTCGAATCCGGGGAGAGGCGGATGAGCTCCCTCTATCAGCTCCAGCTCCTCATGCGGGGACATGAGAGAAGCCTCCCACAAGGATGATAAAAACATCAAAATCATCTGGGTGTCCCCTGGGCAACGTCCTTGCAGACGGCCAATTCTCTCACACCAGAAGCGACTTGCAGTTTCTCAAGTCACTCCTGACACAACACAAATACTTCAAATTCTGCAGCACTGCTGGTCACAGCTGACCTCCAGCTGAAGCGGTCAAGGGCCAGGGCTTCCCAGTTCTCAGTGTCTATGCCAGAGTTTTTAAGGTTGGCTTTGAGCCCATCTTTAAATCTCTTTTCCTGTCCACCAACATTCCTTTTTCCGTTCTTGAGTTCGGAGTAGAGCAACTGCTTTGGGAGACGGTGGTCAGGCATCTGGACAACGTGGCCGGTCCAGCGGAGTTGATGGCGGAGGACCATCGCTTCAATGCTGGTGGTCTTTGCTTCTTCCAGCACGCTGACGTTTGTCCGCCTGTCTTCCCAAGAGATTTGCAGAATTTTCTGGAGGCAGCGCTGATGGAATTGTTCTAGGAGTTGCATGTGACGTCTGTAAACAGTCCACATCTCGCAGGCGTATAGCAGGTTTTGGAGGACAATAGCTTGTTAAACAAGCACCTTGGTATCCCTACGGATGTCCTGGTCCTCAAACACTCTCTGCTTCATTCGGAAAAATGCTGCGCTCGCAGAGCTCAGGCGATGTTGTATTTCGGTGTCAATGTTGACTTTGGTGGAGAGGTGGCTGCCAAGGTAGCGGAAATGATCAACATTTTCTAATGTTACACCATTAAGCTGTATCGCTGGCATTGGAGAGGGGTTGGCTGGTGTCTACTGGAACAGCACCTTGGTTTTTTCAATGTTCAATGACAGGCCGAGCTTCTCGTATGCTTCTGCAAAGGTGTTTAGAGTGGCTTGTAGATCTTCTTCTGAATGCGCACAGACGACGTTGTCATCAGCATATTGGAGTTCTATAACAGATGTTGTTGTAACCTTGGTTTTGGCTTTCAGTCTGCTGAGGTTGAATAGCTTGCCATCTGTCTGATAGATGTTTAATCTTTCCATACCCAGACATCCCACTTACCCCCTTTTTTCTCTTTTTTTTAAACATATACTTGTAAATGATATATTTCTTAATAAGAATTATTTGAAAAAATTAATTGTTTCCCATATCATCCAATTAGTTTCTTCAAATTTTACTTTAGTGTCAATATGCACTCCTTTCCTGCCTGCCTGCAAATTGCCTTTATCCAAGAGCTTGTCTGGAGGAGTCCGTTCCTGCCTCAGTGTTTCAAGTAAATAATGATAAAAAGGGAGTCTCTTGTCCAGACCACCCGTTTTGATTCTTTCGCTCTTCATACACCTCCTTTGTTCATTGTTATTTACACATGCAAAATGATATCTCTAGGGAACCTGTAATCTTCTTTTAAGTCTAGATTCAGTTCCAGTATCTCAAACTGATAGAGCTCTGTGTGGTAAATGTTCAAAGCATTATCGAGGTGATATTGACTAATCCCATTATTTTGTGAAAGGATCTGTGTTTGTCTCCCAAATATTACATTGAAAATTGACACCTTTGAGTCATACTTATACCAATATTACAACTTTGTTCTTTTAAAATCACAGTAAAAGGCTACTTTTGGATGAGATGTCCTGGAAGAGTAATGATTAAGCTTTTGACTCAAATATGTTTAAAGGAGGTTTCAGCCTGCAATTCCTATTTGAAATTAGGATATTTATAGTTAATACAAAGCCATCATCATACTGTGATACTGAGAGGGAATTTATTCGACTGACATTGCTAATAAAATGTTTATTAAAAAGTACTATAGTTTTATGTTAGGAGAAAATAAGTGTATTATGTAATTTTATAATTTGAGCTTCTGGGAGTGCTTTTTAAAGACAGAATCATCATATATTGTAGTTTAATTAATTGAATTAATTAATTAATTAATTGAATTGATTAATCCTGACAAGACAGAGGTCCTTCTGGTTGATCGTAAACCAGATCGGGGTATAGGGTGGCAACCTGTGCTGGACGGGGTTGCACTCCCCCTGAAGTCACACGTCCGCAGTTTGGGTGTCCTCTTGGACTCATCACTTACGCTTGAAGCTCAGGCGTCGGCGGTGGCCGGGAGGGCTTTTGCACAATTGAGACTCGTGCGCCAACTGCGACCATACCTCGTGAAGGCGGACCTGGCCAGGGTGGTCCATGCCTTAGTCACCTCCAGATTGGACTACTGTAATGCGCTCTACGTGGGGCTGCCCTTGAAAACGGCCCAGAAATTCCAACTGGTCCAACGGGCGGCGGCCAGGTTGTTAACTGGTGCTCCTTACAGGGAGAGGTCAACCCTCCTGTTTAAGGAGCTCCATTGGCTGCCGTTCATTTTCCGGTCCCAATTCAAGGTGCAGGTGCTTACCTACAAAGCCCTAAACGGTTTGGGACCCACCTACCTGCACCGCATTGCCGTATGCGAACCCCCATGATCCTTCGTTCATCTGGTGAGGCCCTGCTCACGATCTCACCAGCATTGCAAGCGCGATTGGTGGGGACGAGGGACAGGGCCTTCTCGGTGGTGGCCCCACGACTCTGGAACTCCCTCCCCAAGGACATCAGGCACTCCCCAACACTGGCAGTCTTCAGAAGGAGCTTGAAAACATGGATGTTCCAGTGTGCCTTCCCAGATTAAGGAATCCCAAGCAATTGTCCCTAATGCACTTTATGAGAGAGTTAGAATTGTCTGCACACCCTTCTATTCCCAAAATATCCATTCTACCTCACCAGCATTTTTAGAATTTGAACATTTGGCCCTGCCACAGGTTTTTAACAGTGTTGTGCTTTTATTATTGTTTTATTGCTTGCTTATTTATTGTTGCATTGTATTGTTGTCTGTTGTGTTTTTGTTAATGATGTACTTTGGGCTCGGCTTCTTGTAAGCCACACCGAGTCCTGCGGGAGATGGTAGCAGGGTACAAATAAAGGTTTATTATTATTATTATTATTATTATATTTATTTATTTGCCATATTTCTACCCCGTCCTTCTCAACCCGAAGGGGACTCAAGGTGGCTTACACATAGACAACTATTCAATGTCTTAACAACACACAATTAAAAACAACATTTAAATTAAGATTAAAATTAATATGCCTTAAAAACAGCTCAAAACAAATTAAACAGGTAAACAAATTAAATTAAACAAATTAAATTAAACAGGTAGTAATAATTGAGGAGCCCCCGGTGGCGCAGTGGGTTAAAGCACTGAGCTGCTGAGCTTGTTGATCGAAAGGTCGCAGGTTCGATTCCGGGAGCGGCGTGAGCTTCCGCTGTCAGCCCTAGCTTCTGCCAACCTAGCAGTTCGAAAACATGCAAATGTGAGTAGATTAATAGGTACCGCTCCGGCGGGAAGGTAACGGCGCTCCATGCAGTCATGCCGGCCACATGACCTTGGAGGTGTCTACGAACAACGCTGGCTCTTCGACTTAGAAATGGAGATGAGCACCACACCCCAGAGTCAGACATGACTGGACTTAATGTCAGGGGATTACCTTTACCTTTAATGATTGCTGAAATACCTTGGAAAATACAATGATGTAGAAATCAATGTGATAAGAACTATATGACTTGACTGTGTGTTAAGTGATCACTTGTTAAACTTGGAATTACTTTGTGCTTAATGATGTTAAACCGAAAGAATAGCACTGCTGGCTCAATGGCCTACCTAAGTCCAGCATACCGGTCATACACAATCGCCGACCCAGGTTCCTGTGGGAAGCTCATAAGCTCATAAGCAGGAAATGAGTGCAACAACACCCATCCTCTTGTGTTTCTGGACAAATGATACAGAGGCATATCCTTTCTAGTACAGAAGACCTACATATTATTATAATAATATAATAATAAACTTTATTTCTACCCTGCCACCATCTCCCCAGTGGGGACTCAGTGCGGCTTACAAGGGGCCAAGCCCGGACAAAACAATACAGCAATAAAATCAAAGCATATACATTAGACAACAACAACATTATCAAAATGACATTAAAATAATAAATGATAATAAAAATTAAAAAATTAAAATACCAATAAACACAATCACAATAGAAATGACAATGGGCAGGCCATATATTCCGAATAAAAACAATTAAAATAGGAGCAGGAAGTTTAAATGGAACTCATAAAACACTTAAAGTTATGGCAACATTATGTAAGGGATCCTTTCCTAGGGCCTTCTTGCAATGTGATTTTCATGTATTTTTTCTTATCTGAAATGAATAATATCTTGAGTTGTATCTACATTGTAAAATTAATCCAGTTTAACTCCACTTTAACTGCTCTTGCTCAATGGCTATGGAATCATGAAACTTGTCATTTTAAAGTTTCTTAGACATCCCTCCAAAAGAGTGCTTCACCAAACCACAACTTTCCGCATTTCATAGCATTGAGCAGTTAAAGTGGTGTCATACTACATTAATTCTGCCGAGTTATTGTGAATTGGTTTGACAAATGAAGCCAAGCATTTATTTTATTTATTTATCTTGGTGGAAAATCCTGAATATATCAAAGTATTATCACAGGCAGCTTGCTCATTAAATTAACTAATTAATTGCTTAGCGATAGGAGGTAAGGTAGAAGGTGGAAACCTTTTCATATTTACTATAATTTAAAATGATCTGATCAACCAACTGCTAGACTTACTTGATCATAGGAAAATAATGATTGTGATTTTAAGTGGTTTGCATATAAGACAATGGTTCTCAACTTTTAGCTCCCTAGGTGTTTCGAACTTAAACCCTCAGGAATTCTGGCCGTTAGTAATGCCAGTTGGGGTTGGTGGGAATTGAAGTGCAAAATATATTGAGAACCAATGGTTAAGAACATCTGATCTGACACCCCATACACACACACACACACACACACAGACAATTATATTGAATGGTTGCAATTTTTACTGCATAAGTTTCTGGCTCACTGAAAGCTACATGATTGTATTAAATAAAATATAGACAATGACTTTATAACTATTTTTTCCTGCACACCTATGTAGTAAATATTGTAATGTAAGTTTATCATGTTATTGATTTATATGTTCACTAGCTGTCCCCTGCCACGCTTTGCTGTGGCCCAGTCTGTTGATCTGGAAAATAAAGTAATGAGAAAGTGTTGGTTTCTAATATATGTAATTTCTTTATGCTTGTGGGTAAACAGTATTTCTTGCTGTTTCTTTGTCAGTGTTGATGTGGAGAGTGTCTGGTTTGCCCACCCTGGAACATGCAACATATCATTGTCTTTCTTTAAGGGTCCCTTTCAAATCTATGATACTATATCTGTGTGTGTGTGAATCATATCTATCTATCTATCTATCTATCTATCTATCTATCTATCTATCTATCTATCTATCTATATCTATGGCTGGATGGCTCTTTGTCAGGAGGGCTTTGATTATGTTTTCTTGCCCTGATGAAGGGAGTTGGATTGGATGGCCTTAAGTATTTTCTGTTGGTCAAGGGGGTTCTGTGTGGGAAGTTTGCCCTGATTCTGTCATTTGTGGGGTTCAAAATGCTCTTTGATTGTAGGTGAACTGTGAATCCCAGTGACTACAACTTCCATAATTGTTTGAGTCCACAGTGCTCTCTGGATGTAGGTGAACTACAACTCCAAAACTCAAGGTCAATGCCCACCAAACCCTTCCAGTATTTTCTGTTGGTCATGGGAGTTCTGTGTGCCAAGGTTGGTTCAATTCCATCATTGGTGGAGTTCAGAATGCTCTTTGATTGTAGGTGAACGATAAATCCCAGCAACTACAACTCCCAAATGACAAAATCATAATTTTTTGAGTGATGGTCACTCCTTGTGTTGTGAGACGTTTTGTTGCCAAATCTGGTGTGATTTCGTTCATTGGTTCTTTTGTTTTTAAGGTACTCATTATGCACAGAGCATTTTTATATATATAGATGTGCCTCATTGGATTTTGTGTGTTGTTGCACTACTGAGTGCTTTCTATGAGCTACCCCAAGTACTTTCGGGGAGATGGTGGAGGGATACAGATCAAGTTTTATTATCACAGTATTTATTATTATAACAGTAGTATATTAGCACAATTGTGCACAAAAGTAGAAAATGAGTTAGAAAGATTTTATGTAATCAAACTATTTACTTTACCATATTAAATATAAAAACTCATCTGATATGTGAAATAACAAAGGAAGTGGTACAGAAGTATTTATTATTTTACTAACCAGATATCTTCAAACAAAGTGCTTCTCAAACTGTTCAAATCCCATAATTCATATGTGGGCTGGGATATCCAGAGGTTTGGTATCTAAAACATCTGGAGGACCAGAGTTTGAGAAGCACTGCTGAAATACACTGTGCTGAAACTGATACGACGAAATTCCAAAGAAATTGAGAAAGCTCAGAAATAAAAATAAAGGCATGACTACAAACAAGGTGGGTTTTTTTTGTAAAATTCCCATATTTGTCGAGCTGCAGATCCTATTATTTCTCTGTTGGTTCTGCTAGCTATGTCTCCTAGTAATAATAATTTATCCAGATTAGTTTCAGGTATACCACACTCATATTACAATTAATCCACTCCTTGTCAAGTAGTTTCCAAAGTACAAAGTTGGTTATTACTTTAAAGTCCTACATGGTTTGAGGGCCTTTGCACAATTGAAGCTCATGCGCCAGCTGCGACCGTACCTCGTAAAGTCAGATTTGGCCATGGTGGTCCACATCTTAGTTACCTCTAGATTGGACTATTGCAATGCGCTCTATGTGGGGCTACCCTTGAAGATGGCCCGGAAACTCCAACTGGTCCAACAAGCGGCATCCAGATTACTAACTGGTGCGAATTACAGAGAGCAGTCAACCCTCATGTTTAAGGAGCTCCATTGGCTGCCATTTATTTTCCGGTCCCAATTCAAGTTGCAGGTTTTGACCTACAAAGCCCTGAACGGTTTGAAACACGCCTACCTGCACATCCGTTTTTCCGTCTACGAAACCATACGACCTCTTCGATCCTCTGGAGAGGCTCTTGAAGTGCTCCCGCCCTCATTGCAAGTGCTACTTGTAGGGATGAGAGAGAGGACCTTCTCTGTATTGGCCCCTTGGCTCTGGAATTCGCTCCCCAGAGATATTAGGCAAGCCCCCACCCTAGCAATCTTCAGGAGGAGCTGGAAAACAGTTCCACTCTCTTCTTTCATGCAAGGTAAGCTAATAGGGGCCAAAATTTCAATAAAGGGCCTAAGCTGTTGGGCGGGCTGGGCCAAGGCTAGTGCAAAGAGAAGGGAAGCATGAGGCTGAGAAAATGCTACAGTGCAGGAGACAGTCTCAGCAATGGCCATACTGGAGGGCCGGGGGCAGGCCCGTAGCCAGTATTTTGATTCGGGTGGTGGGTGGTGGGGGGTGGGGGCTGAGTCTGAGTGAAAGAGGGTCTACCCTAGCAAACCTTTTGTATCGTTACCCCAATACCCCCATGCATATGGGATATATTGAGCAGGGTGATCAGATCATGATATGAATAAACATAACAGTTTAAATAATGTACCAGTAAGGCCTTCTCGCGGACCACCATCAGAATTTCGGGGGGGGGGCTGAAGCCCCTCAAGCCCCCCTCCCCCCGGCTACATACCTAGCCGGGGGCCACTCATTTCCAGGGCCAATTAAAGGACTATTCAAAAACATTACCCATGGGATCTCTTCTTCCCATATAATCCTTCCGGTTCTCTGAGGGACATTTACTCCAGTCAGGCAGAACTAGACTGGCAAATATCACCTTCATGATTTTGGGCAGTGACACCAGACTCTGGAATGGCCTCCCAAAAGAGATTTGACAATTAAACAGTCTGTCTGGATTTTTTTTTTTTAAAAAAAAAAGATCACTTTTTGGGAGGTGGGGATGGGGTTGACATTTAAAATATCCAAACCCTATACTATTTTCTTCATTTCCCAGCACTTGATGCTATATTTTAATTGTCAACTTCAAATAAGTTGGTTTTTAATTCCAGAAATAGTCAAACAAAAAAATGTTCGTTTCCTCCTCCTCTTTTACATTTTGTTTAGACTTATAGTGTATCAATAAATAATTAAAATTGCACACTTGCACTTTGTACTATAATTCCTTTTTTAAAAAGACAAAAAGAAAGAAGGACAATTTTTGACATTCGCAAATCCAGCAAATCAATATAAATAGGCCCCCAAAAGAATGCAATGAGCGGACATGGAGGCAACAACAAACCCCAATCCTGTTAAAATAATAATAATAATAATAATAATAATAATAATAATAATAATAATAATCTTTATTTGTACCCCGCTCCATCTTCCCAATGGGGACTCGGTGCAGCTTACATGAGGCCAAGCCCAAAACAACAATTACATGAAATAAAACAAAACCGAATACGCAAATAATAAACAATAGCACAAAAAATAATAATAATGGGAATCTTTTGGAATAACTCATGTTTCTTAGACCAGCCTGGAAGAGTCCATAGATGTCACTAGATCCGTTCTATAAAATGCTATAAACAAAAACGAATGCACACACAGTTTTGTAGTCCATTTCATTAACGTTCTTTAGAACGTTGCTATATGAAGTTTCATTTCATGCATTTGATAATTAAATGGACGGAAATGAGGTCTGACAATAGATCTTGTAGGTGCACACCAATTTTATTTTTAATTGAATAGTGTTTGCAGATAGTTTTATTTTTTAAAAGTAGTTCCTGCCATGTCTTTGCATACAAATGTGTGATGTTTTTCATTATCAATTCTGTGATATTTCTAGCCTGCTTTCAAATTACTTGTCATTATCTCTCAGTCATTTAAAACATCTTTACAATGTACTGTTGAGCATTCCAAGCACTGATTATCTGAGGGATTTTGTCTTTCCCTGTTGTCATATAGAAGCATTAATTTGCACTAATAATTAATCCTTTACCCTTGTCTTGGTGTTTGGGGAAAAAGAAGAGTTTGGTAGAGTAATTGCAAATTTTATAACTGTATATATACACTGATAGTGGTACAAATGCAATGATGGTGGTGGTTAGTGGTGGTGATGACGATTCCTGTAGCCCCTTCCTCCACACCTTTTCCTAGTATAGAACTCAAGGTAGCTTATTAAACAGATACAATTAAAACATCAGTGTACAAAGGTTAATATAAAATTTAAAGCAATTAATAACCTGGGTCTGAGATACAGTATATACAGATTGAGCATCCCTTATCCAGGGGAGTATTTTGGATTTTGAAAGGCAGATCTGGCCAAAGTGGTCCATGCCTTAGTCACCTCTGGACTGGATTACTGCAATGCACTCTAAGTGGGACTGCCCTTGAAAACGGCCCGGAAATTTCAGATGATCCAACGGGCGGCGGCCAGGTTATTAACTGGGGCGCCTTACAGGGAGCGGTCAACCCTCCTATTCAAGGAGCTCCACTGGCTGCCATTCATTTTCTGGAACCAATTCAAGGTGCAGGTTCTTACCTACAAAGCCCTGAACGGTTTGGGACCCGCCTACCTGCGTGATCGCATTTCCATATACGATCTCACATGATCCCTTCGATCATCCCGGGAGGCCCTGCTCTTGATCCCACCAGCATCGCAGGCATGATTGGTGGGGACGAGAGAGAGGGCCTTTTTGGTGGTGGCCCCTCAACTCTGGAACTCACTTCCTAAAGACATCAGACAGGCCCCAACTCTGGCAGTCTTCAGGAGGAGCTTGAAGACGTGGCTGTTCCAGTGTGCCTTCCCGGAATAATGATCCCATAGCACTTTGTCCTCCAAAGCACTTTACATTTCTTTAGGTCTGCTCGTATGCCCTTCCACAAACACCACTATCACCTTTTCGTCCATGTCCCAGCATTACTTCCAATTTTAACTTACATTTGGCCTTCTCACTGCTTTTAATTGCGTGTTGTCTTATTGATAATGTTGTATATTTCATTGCCTATGTTTTTATTTTAATTGTACTGTTGTTATTATTGCTTGTATTGTTGTATTCGGGCTCGGGCTCATGTAAGCCGCACCGAGTCCCTTGGGGAGATGGTAGCGGGGTACAAATAAAGTATTATTATTATTATTATTATTATTATTATTATTATTATTAAAACCCAAATGTGTCGTTGAGATAATGACGCTTTTGCTTTCTGATAGGTCGTTGTACATAAACAATATTTCAGAATTGGACACAATATTCCCTCTATTCCGCTTTGGTTAGACCACACCTGGAATATTGTGTCCAATTCAAGAGAGATATTGACAAGCTGGAATGTGTCCAGAGGAGGGCGACTAAAATGATCAAGGGTCTGGATAACAAGCCCTATGAGGAGCGGCTTAAGGAGCTGGGCATGTTTAGCCTGAAGAAGAGAAGGCTGAGAGGAGATATGATAGCCATGTATAAATATGTGAGAGGAAGCCACAGGGAGGAGGGAGCAAGCTTGTTTTCTGCTTCCTTGGAGACTAGGACACGGGACAATGGCTTCAAACTACAAGAGAGGAGATTCCATCTGAACATGAGGAAGAACTTCCTAACTGTGAGAGCTGTTCAGCAGTGGAACTCTCTGCCCGGAGTGTGGTGGAGGCTCCTTCTTTGGAAGCTTTTAAACAGAGGCTGGATGGCCATCTGTCAGGGGTGATTTGAATGCAATATTCCTGCTTCTTGGCAGGGGGTTGGACTGGATGGCCCATGAGGTCTCTTCCAGCTCTTTGATTCTATGATTCTATGTACCACATAATTAAAATATTATGTATAAAATAAACTTTACACTATGAGTATAAGGTGTATATGAAACATCCATGTATTTCATGTTTAGTCAAGCAATCATGGCAATCATGGCAAATAACAATATTTAAGTTGCAATAAAATCTTTAACAAGTTCTCTGAGATGTTTATTTTTCTTAATTCAATGCAGCTTAGTATGTACTATTCTTTTATTAAGGATTGCAGCCTTAAACTGGTACAGTGTTGCATTCAAAGCCCTTAATTGAAATAATATTTATGCTGCGATTTTCTTAGCTACCTTTCAAGGCTTATCCTTTTTCCAGTATAAAAAGTAGCTCCAACCTCTTTTGTCACAAATTTGAGTGTGAATGATATCCCATTTCAATACGTTGATTTATAACAAAGAGGAAAAGGCATGTGAAACTTTGCTATAGGTGGAAAATCCCAGAACATAAAGTGCTTTAAAAAATGGAGAAAGAGAAACTTGATGCAAGAAAGTATGAACTAGAATGTGCTCTCTGCTGCCTATGTTAAAACTTGATGTTTGTTTTTAATATGGTTTTATATTGAATTTTTCTATCACTAGTAATCCTTTAAACCAGAGGTTTGGGTGAAAATATTAAAATAACAGCAATGGAAGCAATTATTAATTTAAAATAAAGAGGAAAGATGCATTCCAGACCAATTTTCAAGCAACTGTTTCTACATTAAGCTTCTGCTTCTTGACGTTTCCCTGTAATCTGCCCGGAGTGAAAGGGCAAAGGGGCACATTTACTGCAGGAAAAGTATAAAATTGCGTGACATAGCAATTTGCTGACTTTCTTTGGATGAACCCAGACAAAGCTGGCATCCCTCTGTGTTTAGTCTCTGTGACACTGCCCTTTATCAGAGTTTGATCAATTTTGGAGGGTCACTGGAAGGCATTCATGAGGTATTTGCGATGTCAAAAGCACATGAACATATTTTCCAATTTATCTTAATTACTTGTCTCACCCACATATTTAATTTGTCTCTGTTTATATTCAGAAGATTTTAAAAACACAACCCATTCACATCTTTCTCAAATAAGTGGATATAATTGGAGCAATGTACTGCTATTTTTTTAAAGCTGAAGCTCTTAAAATATGCATTTTGCTTATAGCTTTAAAAGGATTGATCTAAAATCTCTTTCCATGAAGGAATTTTGCAGTGTAATATCGTATAGTAGACTTGGAAGTAACTCCATTGGATTACATTTAGTTTACTTTTTAGCTGCTGTTTCAAGATGGAGCTATTACTTTTCTAAATTTTGTTAGGAAACATGCATTATTATTATTATTATTATTATTTGCAGCATTTATATTCCGCCCTTCTCACCCCGCAGGGGACTCAGGGCGGATTACAGTGTACACATATATGGCAAACATTCAATGCCAATTTTGACATACAACATATACAGACATACACAGAGGCTATTTAACTTTTTCTGGCCGCCAGGGGAGCTGTCGCTTTCATCGTCCATCTGCGACACTGATGAAGTACTTCCGCATTCCCCGCATGCTTTTTTGCTGGAGTGCTTTGCTGGAGTCCTTTTTATGGCCTCATAAATTAGTTAATTTAGCCTCCCCACACTTTAAGGTGGTACCTAATTTTCCTACTTGACAGATGCAACTGTCTTTCGGGTTGCAAAGGTCGACAACAGGCTACACACAATTGGTTGGAAACCCACTCCAACTCGGGCTGGCTTCGAACTCATGACCTTTTGGTCAGAGTGATCTTAATGCAGCTGACACTCAGCCAGCTGCGCCACAATAGAGGGAGTGACATATACATCCTTTCCATCTTGGAAATATGTTGGCTTTTTGCATACTTGACTACAGGAGCCCCCAGTGCTGCAGCAGGTTAAACCGCTGAACTGCAGAATTTGCTGACCGGAAGGTCGATGGTTTGAATCCGGGGAGCGGAGTGAACTCTCACTGTTATTCCCAGCTTCTGCTAACCTAGCAATTCAAAAACATAAAAAAATGTGAGTAGATCAATAGGTACCATCTGGCTGGGAAGGTAATGCTCCATGCAGTCATGCTGGCCACATGACGTAAGAGGCATCTACGGACAAGGCTGGCTCTTCAGCTTAGAAATGGAGATAAGCACCACCCTCCCAGAGTCAAGACACAACAAGACTTAATGTCAAGGGGAAACCTTTCCCTTTACTACTTTAGTAACATCTACGAGGGTTATTTTTTAAGTAAGGTCCGTTGGAACATAAGTACACAACGAAAGTTTATTTCAAAAAAGTAAATTTATTTTCAGAAAGTACATACTTCACTCTATTTTTCGACATAGTTGCCAAGTTTGTTCAAACACTTATCATACCTCTGAACCAATTTTAAAATACCTTCTTCATAAAAACTTGCCACCTGCTCCGATAACCAAATCGTCTGTAATCAAAGAAGGGCGACCGGAGCAGTCCTCATCATGGATGTTGTCACGGCCATCTTTGAATTGTCGTACCCACTTACGCACTTTGCTTTCACTCATAACAGTATCACCGTACACTACAGGAGCCCCCAGTGGTGCAGCAGGTTAGTGGTGAAGTGTATCACCGTACACTTCACAAATCTGTCGATGAATTTCTGCAGCAGGCAGGTTCCTTGCTGACAAAAAACGTATCATTGAGCGAACCTCACATGCGGCGGGTGAGTTGATAGTCTTAAACATTTTTAAAGCACAGAACAGAACCGTACAGGTTGGCTACAGAGCGGAAACTGAGCACAGTTGTTCCCGAGGCATGCCGGTACACGACGCACACACTCGTTGCGGTATGCACGCGAACTACTAGTGTCTACAACAAAACGGACCTTACTTAAAAAATACCCCTCATATTTTATATTGTTAATATAAAAGTTGTGATGCATGTAAAGATGTCACCATGCAGATTCAGTGCAACAGAACAGGTTCATATGGGAAAGGGCCAATTCTGTCACCATTTTATAAAAGAGACACCATTTTACTCTGTCATCATTATACTGTATATCCATAGATTTTGGTATCTGGGGGTGGAGGTCCTTTTGGTATCTGGGGGTGGAATCGATGCCCAATGGATACCAAAGGGCCCACAGCACACTTTTGCAGTTCAATTTTAAGGTAAATATATTAAATTTTAATTATATGACAACCTTTAAATACACAGAATCTGTACCATGTTCCTGCCTGAGACAGAGACCAAGATGTCCCCTCTGTCTGCCGAGTCAATCTGTAGAAGATGACTAGATGGGCTGCTAAAAATGAGTGCAGTATCATGTCATCATCATAGGCAATCCTTCATGGCTGCGTATGATTATCTTCCAAGTGTACTTATTTTACTTACTTAGGCAATTCCTTGTTGTCCAAGTAGGATAGTCTTCCAGGATCAGTGTGATGGTGGGCACCTAGGTGACTGTGGAGGCCTATTCTTGATCTGCATCTTCTCCCGCAATGAGGGCATTGATTTCCAGGTGGAAGGTGGGGTTGGCTTGATGTGCATTCCTCTTGGCACGTCTCTCTCTTTCGCCCTCCATTCATGCCTCTTCAAATTCTACAGCACTGCTGGTCACAGCTGACCTCCAGCTGGAGTGCTCAAGGGCCAGGGCTTCCCAGTTCTCAGTGTCTATGCCAGAGTTTTTAAGGTTGGCTTTGAGTGTAGTCTTTATAGTGGGTCCATAAATGACTGTACAGACCTATTCTGGGTCTGCACAGTCTTTCACATTTCTTCACTGCATGCTCCTAAGGAGCCAATTACTACAAAGGCAGACTTGGAGTGGATGCTACACTTGTACTTCTCAGTCCTCAAGCCTTCCAGCTCAGTTGCTACTTCTTCATCCTGCCTGTACCACATACAGTTGTTCTCTTTTATGTGTTATGATATTTTCTAAGAATACCAGCCTAAAATTGCAGGTAGAAAATATTGATGGAGCAGTATATTATATAAAAATAACATAGGAGACTTGGCTAGCATTGAATGATTTTAAAAACTAACATTTTGACAAATAGATTTTAAAAGTATGTTTGAATAAATCATGGATTACTCACGGCCCTTCAATCTTTTGATCTACTCTGAGGTTTTAATTCACATCTCGAAAAATCCAATTACCATATGCTGTTTAGGGAAGGATATGTACAATGGAGAGTATTTTGTCTTTGTTATATGTACACGCCTTTCTTTACTTTGATTATGACTAACAATCGCATTCTCTAGCCTACTTTTTACTACCTTCTTTGCAAGAAGCCTAGCTGTCTTCCTGTGGAGAAAAAGAGACTATTTTTCCAGGTTATCTTTTTGTGTGTTGTGTAGAGGGTGACTAAAATGATCAAGGGTCTGGAGAACAAGCCCTATGAGGAGAGGCCTAAAGAGCTGGGCATGTTTAGCCTGAAGAAGAGAAGGCTGAGAGGAGATATGATAGCCATGTATAAATATGTGAGAGGAAGCCACAGGAGGAGGGAGCAAGCTTGTTTTTGCTTCCCTGGAGACTAGGACACGGAACAATGGCTTCAAACTACAAGAAAGGAGATTCCACCTGAACATGAGGAAGAACTTCCTGACTGTGAGAGCCGTTCAGCAGTGGAACTCTCTGCCCTGGAGTGTGGTGGAGGCTCCTTCTTTGAAAGCTTTTAAACAAAGGCTGGATGGCCATCTGTCAGGGGTGCTTTGAATACAATATTCCTGTTTCTTGGCAGGGGACTGGATGGCCCATGAGGTCTCTTCCAACTCTACGATTCTATGATTGTAGAGACATATTCTTGAGCTGCATGTTCTTTGGAAGGCATTCCCAGTCAGGGTTGTTATATTAAAAAATGCAAATCCCCCTCCCCCCCTCCAAGCTTTTAAACAGAGGCTGGATGGCCATCTGTCAGGGGTGATTTGAATGCAATATTCCTGCTTCTTGGCAGGGGGTTGGACTGGATGGCCCATGAGGTCTCTTCCAACTCTTTGATTCTATGATTCTATGAATATGGCTGCACCCAACTGTATTAGTCACCCATGGGAATGAATGCTAGTGGTGGTGGTGTTAAGAGAAAACTCAGAATCATCCTGCTTTCAATCAATCATTCAGTCAAAATTTTAATTGTATCCTGTCTCCTCTTTGCGTAGGGACAGAGGGTGGCTAACAACATGAAATAATAAACAAAGCAAACAATCAATCATAAATTAAATCATCATAAAATCAATAAACCACAGTTATATATACCACATTAAAACACTAAAGATTAAAAGCCATTTCCAAAGTTAAAAGCCACATCTAGAGTTAAAACTTAAAAGCCATATCCGGTAAAGCAGTCCTTATTTAGCAGGCCAGATCTTCCAGTGTTAGGCTCTTCATATGCCTGGGCGCATTTTAATAGGTTTTTGAAAGAGGACAGTGAAGGCGCCATTCTAATTTCCTTTGGGAGGGAGTTCCAGATGCTGGGGACAACTGCAGAGAAGGTCTCTCTCTCTTGTGTCCACCAATCGGGTTGGAGATGGGAGTGGGCTCAAGAGGAGGGCCTCCCCTGCTGACCGCAGTGTCTGGGCAGGTTCATTTGAGGAGAGGTGGTTTGTCAGGTAGTCTGGACCCAAACTACTTTTCTCTCTCTAACTTTATTGCCACTGTCTTAAAATCACTATGCTCAGAAATTTCTACTTTACACTGTGCCATACAAAACCTGAGGTGAGTAGGTGGCCCTTGTGTTCTGCTGTGCGCTGGGCCTGTGAAGAATTTCCTTAAGAACAGGACGTGCAACCTTTGCCCAGCGGGAAGCCAGGGGGCCCAAGGAGAAGTTCTCAGAGGTTTTCACCACAAATGATCTTTAGATGGCTTGTGAAGTATAACAAAGTCTTTTATTAATGAACAATCAAACAGAAACTTCTCTTGTCTTCAGTAAAGTTAAACAAATGATTCCAGGCTTTTATGCAACTGGTGGCTTCCTAAACTTGCCCACGAAGGACAGGCAACTGTCTTCAATAACTTCTTCTTTACTTTAAAGGAAAATCCCCTTTTTAACTTCTCCCAGGCTGACTGTAATCTAAGCCTTACTGATGTGGGCTCCACTACCGGGTCGAACTGCGTCTCGAAGCACCGAGTGGACCTACCAGTAAAGGCTTAGATGTTTTCCAGCTGGAGTTCTTTGGTCTTTAGGGCTGTTTTCCTGGAAATCTTTGGAGACTCTTAAGACTGTTCTCCCCCGGAAAGTCTTAAGGGTTGAAGCTTTTGTACAGGGGAAGCTTGCACACGTCCTGTACATTAGCTTTCCTTGCTGAGACTAACTAAAAATGGCTCCCTTCCCTTCCCAATTGCCCTGAGCAAGGGGCGGAACCAAAACTTAACGATGATGGACAGATGACTTGCCCTATGACTGCAACCAAAGGAAGCCACCTATCTGCAGAGTCCCTGAAACCTTGAACTGCAAACAAACATTTAATACAAAGCAAATAAAATTGGAGTTCTTGGTACAGCTGTGCCAGCACATTTTGTCCACGGACTCGTTCTTTTAAGTCATTCCTTAACTAAACATTTGGCTGTGCTGATCATCTCATACATTGAAGAGAGAATGCATATAACTGAACACATGCAAAATTTAAACCTTATGGTAAAATGTCATTATTACAAGGGCAACAAACTTTTCATTCCTATGGTCATTCCCCCCATATCTCCTAATCTTCTTTGGAAGATTAGGGGACATGCTGAAGCAGATGGGGGTAAACAAGGAGGAGAAGGCATAAGCAGAAGTCTCTTGAATAATATTAAGAGTTGCCCAAAGACCACTCAGATTAAAAGTATGCAGTCAGTTTATCATGAACGGGAATCAGAACCTCTGAGGATGCCTGAGGATGTGGGCAAAACATCAGGAGAGAATGCTTCTAGAACAGGGGTCCTCAAACTTTTTAAACAGAGGGCCAAGTCACAGTCCCTCAAACTATTGCACAATGCACATAACAATAGTTAAAATGAAAACCAAATTTAACAAATACGAGGGGTATTTTTTAAGTAAGGTCCGTTTGAACATAAGTACACAACGAAAGTTTATTTCAAAAAAGTAAATTTATTTTCAGAAAGTACATACTTCACTCTATTTTTCGACATAGTTGCCAAGTTTGTTCAAACACTTATCATACCTCTGAACCAATTTTAAAATACCCTCTTCACGAATCCTCGCTTCAACTGAAGCCACCAAATCGTCTGTAATCAAAGAAGGGCGACCGGAGCGGTCCTCATCATGGACGTTGTCACGGCCATCTTTGAATTGTCGTACCCACTTACGCACTTTGCTTTCACTCATAACAGTATCACCGTACACTTCACAAATCTGTCAATGAATTTCTGCAGCAGGCAGGTTCCTTGCTGACAAAAACCATATCACTGAGCGAACCTCACATGTGGAGGGTGAGTTGATAGTCTTAAACATTTTTAAAGCACAGAACAGAACCGTACAGGTTAGCTACAGAGCGGAAACTGAGCACAGTTGTTCCCGAGGCATGCCGGTACATGACCTTACTTAAAAAATACCCCTCATATAAACTTATTAGTATTTCAGTGGGAAGGGTTAGCCTGCTTTTGGCTGATGAGATAGGATTGTTGTTGTTGTTGTGTGCTTTCAAGTAGTTTCAGACTTAGGTTGACCCTGAACGAGGGCCGGGTAAATGACCTTGGAGGGCCGCATCCGGCCCCCGGGCCTTAGTTTGAGGACCCCTGTTCTAGAACATGGCCATACAGCCTGGAAAACTCATAGCAACCCAGGAATTACCGTATTGTTTAGAGTGGAAATAAGATCAAGGATTTGGGCCAGTATTTGCACATGCAGCTTCTTAAACAAGTTTTTAACTCTATATAATCCTAAAGCTTGTTCTGTTCCTTTAAGCAATTTCTTTCAGTAATTGGTAAATGTTCACCAATTAGAAGCTGTTTATATGCAGTGTAAATTAAGTATAAAGCAAGAGGGAAGAATAAGGAATGACTGTAATAGACTGCGTTTCTGGGGTATACTTGGTTTAATTAACACAACTGTGGCACCAAACTAAAAAAAAAGTTGTGAGCAGCAGGATGAAGTCGGAATTTGTTTTAAGATTGAAACAATGTCTTTGGTATGCTTAACTTTTTTTGACAGTTTACAATTGCTGCTAGCACAGCACAGCTCCCAACAGTGGTTTGGTACAACTCTCAGTGGCTTGGAAATTAAAGCTAAATTGCTTTACAAAATGCTGTTACATGACAAGTGTGTGATTGTGGAAAGTATTGGTTTCAGGGTGTTTGAAATTTCCTGGTTCTTCAGGATATCTTTTAATGCCTTTAAAATGTAACTGCAAATATAAACTAAATCAAGATAGTTTTCGAATTGATTAAATAAAGTACATTAAATGAGAGTGGGCTAAATTAAATATTTTGGCAGTGGTCATCCCAAAGAAGAGGGAATCCCCTTTCTCTGGGAGTACACTACACTGCCTGGAAGTTTTCTCCAGAGGGTTTCCCTGCTTTCTATGACAAATGTTGAGGCTGTTATTATTTTGGAGGTGCAATTTGCCATCTTCTGGCACCATTGACAGCATTGTTTCCATCAGTGTAGTGACTGCTGAAACAAGCACATAGAGGTGTTGTTGTTGTTGTTGTTGTTGTTTTTTAAAAAAAATAAAATTTATAACTTTTTAATTTTTTTCTATAAAATATTAAAAAGCAGATTGGATAGAATAAAAGAGTTAAGGCTACACATAACCAATGAGGAAAATGTTCGGCAATTAAGAAAATAGCATTCCAGTGTTGTTCTGCTATGTAGCAGGCATGTAGCCGGGGGGGGGGCTTGAGGGGCTTCAGCCCCCCCCCCCCTGAAATTCTTATGGGGGTTCGCGAGAAGGCCTTACTGGTACATTATTTAAACTGTTATGTTATTCATATCATGATCTGATCACCATGCTCAATATATCCCATATGCATGGGGGTATTTGGGGTAACGGTACAAAAGGTTTGCTAGGGTAGACCCTCTTTCACTCAGACTCAGCCCCCCTCCCCCCCCTGAATCAAAATCCTGGCTACGGGCCTGCTTGGAGACAAAGTAGTCAGAGCTTCTCTTAATGGCAGAGAAATCCTGGGATATTCTCTGCCCTAGTGCTGAGTTGCTATTTTTAGAAGGAGCTGATCCTTCCCTATCTAAACTTAGCACTAGTTTTGAAGGCAAGAAGGTAAGTACTTACGATGGCTTGTCTGAGCTGGCCTGGCTTAACCGCAAGCACATCTGAGTCCTTTTGCTATACTGCAGAAGGCAGGAGAGCTTCTCAAAATGGAGATTTCATCCCCAGGAAAAAAGGCGGTCTCTAGACCAAAAAGATACTTTTTCAAGCCAATAGCAGCAAAAGGCTTTGCAGGCTGGCTTCCAGCCTCTGTTAATGGTTAACTATCAGGGTGTTGCTGAATCTGTAGCAACCCTGGGAGAAATGCAAAAGGATGCTACTTCCTATAACTATAGGGCAATGCAAATAAAATCTTGGGAGACAGAACAAGACTGTGCTGGTACGGCTGTACCAGGAGCTCCAACTTTCTTTTCTTTCTGTTATCTGTTTGCAGTCATAGGGCAGGCCTCCTGTCCATCATAATTAAGCTTTGGTTCCGCCCCTTGTTCTGGGCTCTGGGAGGGAAAGGAGCCATTTTTTGGGCAGTCTCACACAAGGTAGCTAAGCTATAGGACGTAGATCAGCTCGTCCCATAGAAAAGCTTCCTTTCTCAATAACTTCCGGGGATACAGAAACAGAAATTCCAGGAGAAAGGTCCCAAAAGCTCTGGCTGAGAGCTCACAGCCTCTCAGCCTCACAGCAACAGAGGGAAACAGCCCTGAAGTTTTCAAAGAATTCTTGGAGGGAGGACAGCATTACAGATCCACTGAACTCCAGCTGAAATATCTTCAAGCCTCGGCTGGTAGGTCTACTCGATACCCAGACACATTTGGAATGGGTAGTACCACCCACACCGATGAGGCATAGATAAAAAGAAGCCTGGGAGAGGTTAAAAAAGGGGTTTTCCTACAGATAAAGTTTAGTTAATCAAAGTCAGGTGCCAGTCCATTGAGGACTAGATAAGAAAGCCTTGAAGTGTTGTTTGAACCTTTGAAGATTTGTTGTTTGTTCCATAATAAAGACTTTGTTGTATCATTAAAGACTCTAAAGACCATCACTTCAGAAAAATCCCTGAGAACCTCTCTTTGAGGCCCTGGCTTCCCGCTGGGCTTAAAGTATACGTCCTATAGAAAAGACAGCTATTACAGGCCCAGCGCGTGACAGAACAAAGACCACCAAATATTACTAATCATTTTTGTTCAAATGGATTCATGCCCAAGCCTTATACTGATTATCCAGTCATTTTGTTAACCTGGTTCAAAATATTAATCTAAAACATAGTGTAACTGGGCCATAATGCGATACCACTAGGATGATCTTGAAGTTAAATGTAAAGGCTTAAAAAACTCTAATATAGTGAAGGGAGAAATCTTAATTAAATGAAATGCAGTCAGTTTCTCTGACTTCCTCGACCAAGTTAATACTTTTTCTTCTGCTTTTTACATGCATTTTTCCTACTTTATCATGTTCAAAAAGTGGTGCATTAATTTATTAGAAGTATGTTTGAAAAAACGTTATCTGGTAATATTTAGACAATGCTGTTAAGGCTTTCCTTATCAAAGGCCGGGCTCATTCTTCAAGATTTACTTTGAAAACTATGCTTCTGACACTGTTGAACTGCCTCACTTAGTGATCAGGTTACCAACAAATCAAAGAAAGCAATAAAATGGCAGTATCAAATAGCTACTTAAACTGAGCTGTAGTCTCTGTCAGTGGCCTCAGGATAGGTATTACCATGCCTTTTTAAAAGAAAAAGAATATCGTTCAGATTAAGATTTCTGTCATGATACAAATATGCACAGTTTTTAAAAGGTTTCTTTTTATTCCTTGTATTGATCTCTTACCTTAAATCAGAGTTGTATTCATCAGGACTGCCAAGTATCTGTTTGACTTCACAACACACTCCTTTGCTTACTCTGCCACAGCTTTAACCTCTCAAACATGCATTATTTGCTCAATCTTCTTTCCAGTCTTCTCTTTCAACATCTCTGCTTTCTGTCATATAAGCCGTAAGAAAGAGCAAGAATTTTGGTTATGGATTGCATATGACTGCACAATTCTGACCCTTAAAATGCTGGAGAAGCAATGCGGAAAGGCAGTACAAAAGGCAGATTCTTTCTTTCAATTTTTTAAAAAAGTTCCCATAGTCTGTTTGTTCTTTCCACATTCTCAGCTTCATTATACTTGTCTTTTTCATGTTCTCTTTCAGCCCAAGGATCTGAACAGATACCGAGGGCCTAAATTGTTACACTCCTGATAGATCTTCCTTCACCCTTCTCATTTCTTTCTGTCTTTCTCCTCTTCACAACTCCATTGTCCTCTGAAGTTTTCCTACATGCCTTGATGTCTTCATAATTAGACTTCATTTGTTATTGGCTGATGATTCATCATCTGTTCTCTCTTAGCCATCTACCAGGGTGGGAATTGTGTGGGTCTCGAGACTCTTATATGAGGGATGAATGAAAAGTAATGCCTCCACCTTCGTAACTCCTCAACACTTCATAGAATCATAGAATCAAAGAGTTAGAAGAGACCTCATGGGCCATCCAGTCCAACCCCCTGCCAAGAAGCAGGAATATTGCATTCAAATCACCCCTGACAGATGGCCATCCAGCCTCTGTTTAAAAGCTTCCAAAGAAGGAGCCTCCACCACACTCTGGGGCAATGAGTTCCACTGCTGAACGGCTCTCACAGTCAGGAAGTTCTTCCTCATGTTCAGATGGAATCTCCTCTCCTTGTAGTTTGAAGCCATTGTTCCGCATCCTAGTCTCCAAGGAAGCAGAAAACAAGCTTGCTCCCTCCTCCCTGTGGCTTCCCTCACATATTTATACATGGCTATCATATCTCCTCTTCACTTTCACTTCACTTTATTTCTTAATTAGTCGCTCTCCACCAAGGTGCTCCGAGCGACTTACAATTTAAAATAGCATTTACACAATATAAAAACATTCAACATAAAAACATACAACAGTGACTATTTGGCAAATTAGATCTGATCACTTTACTTAAATGCACAACCAAACAGCCAGGTCTTGAGCGCCTATACAAAATGGCAGTACTGTTATGCGGCAGGTACTGGCTTGTTCAGTAGACTCTCTTCTACAGTTCCATTTTGACAGGAAGCCTTAGCATTGAACGGTTGTGTTGTTTAAGTGCATATCACTTTCAAAGTGATGGTACTCACCTTTAAGGCCTTGCATGGTCTGGGGCCGATGTACCTGAGGGACCGCCTCACCCCCTATCAACCCCAGAGATCCCTCCGTTCTGAGGACCAAGATTTATTGGAAATCTCCAGTGTCAAGACCTTGTGTCTAAGAGCAACCAGATGCAGAGCCTTTACAGCAGTGGCACCATCACTCTGGAATACTCTGCCACCTGAAGTCCATGCTTTGTGGGACCTATCAGCTTTCCACAGGGCATGTAAAACATATCTGATTCGACAGGCCTTTGATATTTGATATTGTTGTTTTTAAATTGTTTTTAAATTGTTTTAAATTGTTTTTAAATTGTGTTAAATTTTAGCCTGTTCTTGTAAGCTGCTCCGAGCCCCAGGCAAGTGGCGGCATATAAGTTTGAATAATAAATAAATAAATAAATAAAATATGGAACCCTGCGCACACGGTCGGTCAGTGCGACTTAAGCAATGTGCAGTCATTGAATTCTTGACAGCAGAAGGTGTCACCCCAAAGGAGATTCATCAGAGAATGCAAGCTGTTTATGGTGATTGTGTTGATGTGAGTACTGTGCCTAGTTGGGCGAGTAAGTTTAAAGATGTTGAGGTGGGAACATCTGACTTGTGTGACAAACAAAGAGTTGGACGTCCTGTGACAGCAACCACTGAGTTTCACAAGCAAAAGTTGACAGATTGATTCAGGACAATCGTTATATCACTCAGAGAGAAATTTCAAGCATAATCTGCATTTCACAAGAACGTGTGGATCACATTTTTGCTTTGCTTGGCTTTCGGAAGATCTGTGCACAATGGGTACCCAGGATGCTGATGCCGGAAATGAAAGCACACAGACTTGAAACTTCAGAGACTGGATCTCACCATCGTACGACATCCTCCATACAGTCCAGATTTACTAACTTACTTAGGCAATCCCTCGTTGGCCGAGTAGGATCAGTATTCTGGTGGGTCCGTAGGTGACTGTGGAGCCCTATTCTTGATCTGCATCTTCTCTCACAGTGAGGGCATTGGTTTCCAGGTGGAAGGCGGTCTCGGTCGGAAGGCCCAGATATTAATTCAGGACAAAGTAGGGCTTACCTAGGTAAAGGTAAAAGTTTTCCCCTGACATTATGTCCAGTCGTGTCTGACTCTGGGGTGTGGTGTTCATCTCCATTTCTAAGCCGAAGAGCCAGCATTGTCTGTAGACACATGTCCAAGATCACATGGCCAGCATGACTGCAAGGAGTGCCGTTACCTTCCCGCTGGAGCAGTACCTATTGATCTCCTTACATTTGCATGTTTTTGAACTGCTAGGTTGGCAGAAGCTGGGGCTGACAGCGGAAGCTCACACTGCTCCCCGGATTCGAACCTGCAACCTTTCGGTCAACAAGCTCAGCAGCTCACTGCTTTTACCCACTGTGCCACCGGGGGCTTACCTACTTTGTCCCAAATTTATTTACTTTTACCTAAGGCATCGTTTGGACATCTCATGTAAAAGCCTCAAAGGTCCCACATTTTGAGGCCTATCAGGAAGTGCCCTCACAGTATCCCTTCCTATTTTCCCATCACTATATCTATAGTCTCATCTCATTTCTTATTCTTTTTTTTCCTTCTATAATCTTAAGGGGTGTTCTCTGTGTGTTTAGGTATGTGTATAAAATGAACAACACCATTGTTTTTAATAAATTACTTTCAAGGGAGAAGAAGTAGAGGAAATACATGGACAATGAATCTGGATTGTTTTTTTATTATTATTATTGTTGGGTAAGATTGTCTCCACACATCACATTCCCATGCCAACTGGAATTTGTGCAATCCTGAGATTTTTCGTCATAAGGAAACACACATACTTGAACTATATGGATCACTAAAATAATACCTGCAATTCCTCACTCTGAGAGGTTAACCTCACCGTACCACCCACGGGTCCTTCTGCAATTTCTTTGGTTTCCTCGATCAAGTTAGTATCTTTAACTGTCAATCACACGAGATGTGTAATCTTAAAGGCCTGCGTCACCCTTCTGTAGCACTGGCATCTCAGAGGCTAGAGATGAGAAAGACCTAATAGGTCATCTATCCAATCTCCAGACAAAATCCTCTATTGAACATTTAATAGCATTTTGTTCACTGGAGTTCTCAATGTCACAAGCAATAGGGTTTTCCATCATTTCCTTTGGACGACTGTTCTATAAATTTGTAAGCACTAGCTTTGACAATTCTGTACTGATCTGTGTACTGTACTTTCTTTCAGAAATTCTAACAGAAAGACACAGAGAGATGCAATGTTGTCTACATTATGATTATTTGCAATTTAGCTCTTTTTTAATTTCATGGTGCCATGGTGAGATAGGTAATAGTTCTACGCAGGCCCGTTGTTGTAGTACAGCGTGATAGTAATGTTCCTACTACCGGTAGAAGGGAGAAGAGGGCTGCGCAGGTGTTGGAGGAGGAGCAGCAGCGAAAGCAGATTAGAGACATATTCATGGCTCCAAGTGATTCTGAATCCTTCGAGGGTTTCTCAGACTGTGAAATGGGGGAAGGAGAGGAAAGCAGAGGAGTTAAGCGGGCTACTCGCGAACAAGAATCTGATGAGGAGCTCCAAAGGAAGCGTAACCATGATATACTTAGCGCTCCAACAGAAGATGAAGACTTTTTGAAAGGAGTGATGGGTTTTGAAAGGAGTGATGGGACTGGGAGTGACATTGAGGAGGAGGGTGACTTGGACTGGACGCGTGTACAGGAAATTAGGGACATCTGTACTCAGCCTACCTCCAGTGATGACTTTGAGGGGTTTACAGAAGAGTGGCAATCGGGGAACACTTGGGAGGACCTAAGTCTTGACAGACACTGACAAAGGTTTAAATAATAAATAATAAATAAAAAAGGTGGAGAGATGGGAGACAGGGTTCAGCTGCAGGGAATGGGGCAGCTGAAAGTGATGATGAAAGGGTGGGGAGCAGTTTATCCTCTGATGAGGAGCTTTAGGATATAAGTTGGTTTGGTTTCAATGGGTCTTTGCAGAAGGCAAAGTGTCTTTTCAGGTGTGTATCTTTGTTCCTGCCATTACTCTCAAGCTTGGGTCCTTGGACTACAGATCTTCGCGTTTCCGTGACTTCTGGCTGATTCTTTGTAAGTGTTGACTACAACTCTCCCTGTTTGACTCTGGACCATGCTTTGACATTGACTACGCTTTTTGGACTGCTTCTTCTTACTTCAGACATGCCTGGACTACGGACTGACTTTGGACTCTGATTTTGCTTGCTCCCACATTGTTTTTTGGTGCCTTTTGAACAGTTTGCTGTATATTTTCGTTATCCCAGATTATACTCCGGGATAATCCAGATTATATTTAAGTTGAAATTTTTATGTAGCGGTTGCTATAGACTTTTAGTTTGTGCTAGAGACACGGCAGCAAGTGTCTCTAAAGCCTTTTGTGTTTAATAAACCCATGTTTGGACCTTTTATATTGTGTTTGGCGTTCTTGAGGCTTCTGGGTCCTGACACCCATAGCCAGGATTTTGACTCGGGGGGGGGGGGGGCTGGGTTTGATTTGGGGGGGGGGGGCTGAGGATCTACCCTAGCAAACCTTTTGTATCATTATCCCAATACCCCCATGCATATGGGATATATTGAGCATGGTGATCAGATCATGATATGAATAAACATAACAGTTTAAATAATGTACCAGTAAGGCCTTCTCACGGACCACCATGAGAATTTCGGGGGGGGGGGGCTGAAGCCCCACCCCCCCCCCCCCCCCGGCTACGGGCCTGGTTCTACATAAATGACATGTGTCTTCTTTCATCCATCCATTCAAACATTTATCTTTGTTTGGATATAAAAATGATTGGCCTCTCATTTATTTTTCAGTTCAGTTAGGCTGGCATTACTCCCATAAAGACATATTTTCGCCCCTTTTCTTCTATTTTGGTTTTGCATTGCTTGATTGGCTCTTTTATTTTAAACAGCTATTTTCAAGTAAAATTCAAAAAGAGCTCTCCAAATTTAGGCTGGCTGTTCAGCTGAGTATCTGAAACATTTGTCATTTGAATGAAATGCATTATGTGTGCGCCTGAATATCAATGAGATGGTTGTAATGCAGATATCCTCTTGTCCTCTTTATTATCTCACATAAATATGGGTTCATAATTTCTCCCTTGGGCAAGACTTAGCCACTATTGAATTGAACAGGATTACTTGTGCCTATAAAATGTGTGTGTGTATGCATAGCAAAGACCAAAGCTTGAAAGCCTGTGAAGCATTATGCTTTTTAATATTTAGAAATTTTAAAATCCAAGCCTGTATTTCCATGACAAAAAATATGTTAATTTACATTTTTGTAAAGATAGGCCTCGGAATTGCAAAACAAAATTTCCTGTATAAATAATTTTATTCTTGAACTGGTTGTCAAAGGCTTTCATGGTCAAAATCCCTGGGCTACTGTGAGTTTTCCAGGCTGAACATTGCTTGAAGATGGCTGATGGAACAGTGTTTCAGAAACCTATTTGCTAAGCTGCTGCAGCACTATGATTCTGGCCCATTCATGTCCCTGGCTTGGAGAAGGGCCACCACCCAGAAGGATATGCTGTGTAATATGCTATCTGGTGCTGCTGTCAGGGCCAGGTCCTCATGGAAAACATCCACCATGTTTCCTATGGGCAGGTTGGCTCTTGTGGCACCATTTCATTATTCATAAGTAGAGAGCAGAAGGGAGGTATTTTATGTGCCCGATTAACAGCATACTACACCATTTGCCCTTTGCATTCATTGGATAAAGTTTTTCTTTTGATTTTTTTGTTTCCATCACTTCTTCTGAAGTGTGAAGACATGTCTGATTTTTGAAGCTGCTTGTGTACAAAAAGTGCTGGGTTTCCCCACCCCATCTGCTCTCTCTATTTGGCTGACCAGCTGTGTCTCTTGCCTTGGCAGGGATGGTGGGATTGTGGCCAGCCTTTGTATACTGACATCTTATGCTGGACAGCTAAACATTGTTTGGTAGACAGGTATCATATGCACCCTGCTTTTGTTTCTTTTTGTTTACTTTTGAGTGGTCACATTTTCATTGTTTCTGTTTCCAATACTTTTTCACAGTTTGTTTTTTCTGATTTAATGAATGTGAATATTTATCAGGCAATTGGTTGCTAATCTTAAAGGGTGTCTGTATACAAAGGCTGGCCACAAATCACTAGCAGAATAGGTTAGTCGAATGGGTCATTACATTTTGATGCTTGTCTGTGGATAACTCATTTTGTAGGATTTTGACTTGACAATATAATGAGAACATTGTTTATTTATTTATTTATTATTCGAACGTATATGCCACCACTCCCCAGGGGCTCGGAGCGGCTTACAAGAACGGCTAAAATCTAACACAATTTAAAAACAATTTAAAACAATTTAAAAACAGCAATATCAAAAATCAAAGGCCTGTCGAAACAGGTATGTCTTACAATCCCTGCGGAAAGCTGATAAGTCCCGCAAGGCATGGACTTCAGGTGGCAGAGTATTCCAGAGTGATGGTGCCACTGCTATGAAGGCTCTGCGTCTGGTTGCTGTTAGACGCAAGGTCTTGACACTGGGAATTTCCAATAGATCTTGGTCCTCAGAACGGAGGGATCTCTGGGGTTGGTAGGGGGTGAGGCGGTCCCTCAGATACATCGGCCCCAGACCATGCAAGGCCTTAAAGGTGAGTACCATCACTTTGAAAGTGATCCGGTGCTCAATTGGTAACCAATGCAGCTGTAGTAAGATTGGTGTTATGTGGCATCTCATCGGAATTCCCGCAAGAAGCCGAGCAGCTGCATTTTGTACCAACTTGAGCTTCCGGATCACCGACAGAGGAAGGCCAATGTAGAGGGTGTTACAGTAGTCCAGTCTTGAGATGACCGTGGCCTGGATCACCGTAGCTAGGTCGTCCCTGGACAGGTAGGGGGCCAGCCGTCTAGCCTGCCGCAGATGAAAAAAGGCTGTTCTGCTAACGACGGAGACCTGGGCCTCCATCATCAGCAGAGGGTCCAAAAGGGCTCCCAGACTCTTTACCAATAATGATGGGTGTAGCGCCTCACCATCCAGGGTAGGCAGCTGGATATCCCCACTGCCCGATCGACCCAGCCATAGGATCTCTGTCTTTGCTGGATCCACCCTCAACCTGCTGGCACGCAGCCATCCAGTAATGGCCTCGAGGCACTGATGGAAATAATCGGGTACAGAGTCCAGTCGGCCTTCCATCTTCAGCACAAGTTGAGTGTCATCAGCGTACTGGTAACACTCAAGCCCAAAACCTCAAACCAGCTGAGCAAAGGGTCGCATATAGATGTTAAACAACAAAGGGGAGAGAATGGCCCCCTGAGGAACCCCACAAGATAGAGGGGACCTCTCAGAGACCAGGCCTCCCCTCTCCACTCGCTGTCCACGGTTGTGAAGAAAGGAGGACAACCAATTTAAAGCTGTCCCTCTGACTCCAGCAACAGCAAGGCGGTGGGTCAAAAGGTTGTGGTCGACTGTGTCAAATGCTGCTGTGAGATCCAATAACACAAGCAGCGCTGACCCACCCTGGTCAAGCTGGCATCGAAGGTGATCCATGATGGAGACCAGCACAGTTTCTGTCCCATGCCCCGCACAGAAGCCGGACTGGAAGGGATCTAGTCCGGCTGTGTTGTCTAGGAATTGCTGCAACTGCTCCGCTGCTTGCTGCCCTCTCAATCACCTTGCCCAGGAACGAGAGATTCGAAACTGGGCGGTAACTGGAGAGAACCGAACAATCTAAGTCTGGTTACCATCTAAAGTCCATTAATTTCATTGCCATTGTATCAAATAATCCTATTTCTAACCTATAATGTTATGTGATCACTCAAATGAACATGTAAAAACACACCATCTATAATAGACTTGGTTATATCTGATAGGCCTGTGCGATCAATGAAAAAAAGTGTCAATGCTAATTATGAAATGGGGGGTGGGGAAGGAATAATTTCTAAAGTGTTTCCAAAATTGGACGGGGCCCGTATTGTATTTTTCATTACTGTTAAGGAGTTGTGCCAGTGGAGAAACCTCAGGGGCACCTTTCTCCCTCATTGTTTGAGCTATTGGCATTAAACTTGCTACCATCATAGAGCACATTTACCACTGTTAGCCTATCAAGATTTAGAACGTTTCACTCATCCACAGATGTTTTTTAAAAAACTACAAGAACTATCTCCTCCTACTTTCTATACAGTGACACAAGATAACAGGGGATCATTCCCCCCAAGTTGCAAAAATATTCATAAATCTACTGATTTTTGGGACTTTAAAAAAGTTTTGACAAAAACTTTTTTAAAAAAAAAAAAGCCACAACAGCTATCTCATTGAATGTCCCTCTCTATATGACACACAACACAACATATAATTAACCAATAGAACTTCAATTTAGGGAATTCTTTCCATGCCAGCACAAATTTACTTACTAGTCTTGAAGTGTCACTCAGTTTTCCTCTTTGCAAATTCAACAATTTATTGAAACTCTACGGTGGGACAAATTTCTCCCCTATCCTTATTAGGGCTTTCGGATGTTAGCAGAATTCTGGGAAATGTAGTTTAGGGCAGGGCATTTTGAATTTTGCCTTCCCAAACTACATTTCCCAGAATTCTGCAGGCTACAGGATGTCCAATGTTTGTTTTTTTTAGTTATCTCCTCTCATACCTCACTTTAGTTTCAATAGAAATCAATATTTTCTTAAACTCTAGCGTTCAGTTAGTTCTAGAAATTACCACTTTGGCCTCGTCCACACTTCCTTTATATCCCAGGATCTGATCCCAGATTATCTGCCAATGGAGACTCATATAGAATCATAGAATCATAGAGTTGGAAGAGACCTCATGGGCCATGCAGTCCAATCCCCTGCCAAGAAGCAAGAAATTTGCATTCAATGCACCCCCGACAGATGGCCATCCAGCCTCTGTTTAAAACCTTCCAAAGAAGGAGCCTCTACCACACTCTGGGGCAGAGAGTTCCACTGCTGAACAGCTCTTACAGTCAGGAAGTTCTTCCTCATGTTCAGATGGAATCTCTTTTCTTGTAGTTTGAAGCCATTGTTCCGCGTACTAGTCTTCAGAGCAGCAGAAAACAAGCTTGCTCCCTCCTCCCTATGGCTTCCTCTCACATATTTATACATGTCTCCTCTCAGCCTTCTCTTCTTCAAGCTAATCATGCCCAGCTCTTTAAGCTGCTCCTCATAGGGCTTGTTCTCCAGACCCTTGATCATTTAGTCGCCCTTCTCTGGACACATTCCAGCTTCTCAATATCTCTCTTGAATTGTGGTGCCCAGAATTGGACACAATATTCCAGATGTGGTCTTACCAAGGAGTTTATTCAGACCCCTCTGAAAAACTCTCGTCAAGACAACCCTGCATTAAACTGATCATGAATCAGAACAATCTGAAGATACATAACAATAAATAATATCACACATATTACAGAATGTGATACATTAAGCAATAAGATTAACAATAAGGTGATTGAAATTGAGATAATCTGTTTGTAGCTTCTGAATACAATCTTGATTGGCAAAGATGGGCCAGGAGCCCGGTGAGTCAACAGTAAGCCAGCTGAATCTTTGCTGATAGTCTAGACCAGGAGTCCTCAAACTTTTTAAGCAGAGGGTCAGGTCACAGTCCCTCAAACTGTTGGAGGGCCGGATTATAATTTGAAAAAAGCATGAATGAATTCCTATGCACACTGCACATATCTTATTTGTAGTGCAAAAGACATTTAAAAACAATACAATAATTAAAATTAAGAACAGTTTGAAGAAATATAAACTTATTAGTATATCAGTGGGAAGTGTAGGCCTGCTTTTGGCTGGTGAGATAGGATTGTTGTTATTGTTGTGTGCTTTCAAGTCATTTCAGACTTAGGTTGACCCTGAGCGAGGGCCAGTTAAATGACCTTGAAGGGGCGTATCCGGCCCGCGGGCCATAGTTTGAGGACCCCTGAACTAGACGTATTGGATATTACTTAGGACTACCTTCACCTTTGCTTAAACTTTTGCAGTACTGTGGTTTCTAGGCTGGTTGAGGTTTACCTGTGATTTAATTATGTCCTCGCCCTATCCTTTCTTCACCCCCTTCTAGTACTTGTGCCAGTGGATTGCTCAGTTAACAGTTCTCCAACATGAACCAAACAAGAGAGTCCTCAGACAGAAGGTCTTTCTTATCCTTTACCCCTATTACTGGCACATCTCTGATTCAGAATTGCATTGTTATTTCCTGACTTCATTGTCCTTGGAGAAAAGAATCACAATGCATTTTATATTATAGAAAACATAATGCACTCCTACTCTCCTACGCACTATTATTCCTTCATCCACAAGCAAAGGCTGTTAACCATTTTACTGAGAAATTATACTTCAAGGATTTTTAGAAGTCACCATTTTGGCTGAAGCTTGGCACACTTTGAAAAACATTTAAGGATATGAGAACAATACAAGTTCATATAAAGCACAATGAAACTATGTCTACGAATATTATTTTTCAAGATGCAATGGCAGGTTGGTTCTGAAATCAAAGCTGTGTGTTAGAAAGAAATGGGAGACAGGCTATCATGTCCTCTAACAACATATTTCACTTCCAAACATACTTCACTTACCCATACCTTCGGAAATGAAGCGGACCACTTCAAAATAAGGTAGCTTCTTCCCTTTGCTCAGTGTCCATACATAAAGGTCCCTTCTACACTATCCTATATCCCAGGATCTGATCCCAGATTATCTGCTTTAAACTGGATTATATAACAAAATTCAAAGATACAGAATGGGGGATGCCTGACTCGAGAGTAGGACATGTGAAAAAGATCTTGGAGTCCTCGTGGACAACAAGTTAAACATGAGCCAACAATGTGATGTGGCGGCAAAAAAAGCCAATGGGATTTTGGCCTGCATCAATAGGAGCATAGTGTCTAGATCTAGGGAAATCATGCTACCCCTCTATTCCGCTTTGGTTAGACCACACCTGGAATATTGTGTCCAATTCTGGGCACCACAATTCAAGAGAGATATTGACAAGCTGGAATGTGTCCAGAGGAGGGCGACTAAAATGATCAAGGGTCTGGAGAACAAGCTCTATTAGGAGTGGCTTAAGGAGCTGGGCATGTTTAGCCTGAAGAAGAGAAGGCTGAGAGGAGATATGATAGCCATGTATAAATATGTGAGAGGAAGCCACAGGGAGGAGGGAGCAAGCTTGTTTTCTGCTGCCCTGGAGACTAGTACGCGGAACAATGGCTTCAAACTACAAGAAAGGAGATTCCATCTGAACATGAGGAAGAACTTCCTGACTGTGAGAGCCCATGAGGTCTCTTCCAACTCTATTCTATGATTTCCTTTCCCTAAGGCTGCGACATTGTGACTTGCCCAAGGTCAGGTATCAGATTTCTAGGCTCAGCAATACTTTAAATTTCGTTCTGCTGGAGGCCTCAAATGATTACAATATGCTAGCTTTCTTACTAAACCTTAATTAAAGCACAGAGTCAAATTTCTCCAGTATGAATAGCAATTTGAGTAAGAATAAACGGGCAGTGACCAATTCTTAAAGTGCTGTCAACTTTTGGAAAGGGTTGCCTATTCCTCTCTTTGAATCCATCTTGATATTTCCTTTCTGTTTCATTTACAGTGTGAAGATAGCCATTGTTATCTGTTGTTATTTCAGGGGATGCAGTCAAGTGGAATGCTTGGTTCAAGCAGATTGGGTTAAGCTGGGCGAGTGCCTTCTTGGATGCAGTTCAGTTGGCTCTTAGCTAAATAGCCTCCTGCTCATCCTCCTATCTAGTGTCAGACTTCCTTTACTTTAAATTGTTTACTTAACACTTTTTTCATAAGGTATATATGAGGGTTGAATGAAAAGTAATGCCTCCACCTTCGTAACTTGGGTTTGGATGAGAATATTTCAATAAATCAAACACAGAAATCATAGAATCAGAGAATCAAAGAGTTGGAAGAGACCTCATGGGCCATCCAGTCCAACCCCCTGCCAAGACGCAGGAAAATTGCATTCAAATCACCCCTGACAGATGGCCATCCAGCCTCTGTTTTAAAGCCTCCAAAGAAGGAGCCTCCACCACACTCCGGGGCAGAGAGTTCCACTGCTGAACGGCTCTCACAGTCAGGAAGTTCTTCCTCATGTTCAGATGGAATCTCCTTTCTTGTAGTTTGAAGCCATTGTTCCTTGTCCTAATCTCCATGGAAGCAGTAAACAAACTTGCTCCCTCCTCCCTGTGGCTTCATCTCTCATATTTATACATGGCTATCAAATAATCCTTAGGATGTGCTCTTTGATGACCACTATTCACTTTTCCACATAATCACCAGACAATTGGATGCATTTCTCTCAACATCTTCATCAGAAGCATAATGATGTCCCCACAGATCATCTTTCATTATCGGGAAGAGATGGAAGTCAGGCGGTGCTAAATCTGGACTGTATGGAGGATGCCGTACGGTGATGAGATCCAGTCTCTGAAGTTTCAAGTCTGTGTGCTTTCATTTCAGGTGTCAGCATCCTGGGTACCCATTGTGCACAGATCTTCTGATAGCCAAGCAAAGCAATAATGTGACCCGCACGTTCTTGCGAAATGCCGATTATGCTTGAAATTTCTCTCTGAGTGATATGACAATCATCCTGAATCCATCTGTCAACCTTTTGCTTGTGAAACTCAGTGGTTGCTGTCGCAGGAAATCCAACTCGTTGTTTGCCACGCCAATCAGATGTTCCTACTTCAGCATCTTTAAACTTTCTCACCCAATGATGCACAGTACTCGCATCAACACAATCACCATAAACAGCTCACATTCTCTGATGAATCTCCTTTGGGGTGACACCTTCTGCTGTCAAGAATTCAATGACTGCACATTGCGTAAATTGCATTGACTGACCGGGTTGTTGTAGGTTTTTTGGGCTATATGACCATGTTCTAGAGGCATTTTCTCCTGACGTTTCACCTGCATCTATGTCAAGCATCCTCAGAGGTAGTGAGGTCTGTTGGAACTAGGAAAAGGGTTTATATATCTGTGGAATGACCAGGGTGGGACAAAGAACTCTTGTCTGTGGAGCTAGGTGTGAATGTTTCAACTGACTACCTTGATTAGCATTTGATGGCCTGGCAGTTGTTTGGTGTGGGGCAATCTTTTGTTGAGAGGTGATTAGGTGTCCTTGATTGTTTCCTCTCTGTTGTTTTGCTGTTGTAATTTTAGAGTTTTTTAATACTGGTGCCAGATTTTGTTCATTTTCATGGTTTCCTCCTTTCTGTTGAAATTGTCCACATGCTTGTGGATTTCAATGGCTTCTCTGTGTAGTCTGACATGGTGGTTGTGAGAGTGGTCCAGCATTTCTGTGTTCTCAAATAATATGCTGTGTCCAGGTTGGTTCATCAGGTGCTCTGCTATGGCTGATTTCTCAGGCTGAAGTAGTCTGCAGTGCCTTTCATGTTCCTTGATTCGTGTTTGGGCAATGCTGCGTTTGGTGGTCCCTATGTAGACTTGTCCACAGCTGCATGGTATACGGTAGACTCCTGCAGAAGTGAGAGGATCCCTCTTGTCCTTTGCTGAACGTAGCATTTGTTGGATTTTCTTGGTGGGTCTGTAGATAGTTTGTATGTTGTGTTTCCTCATCAGCTTCCCTATGTGGTCAGTGGTTCCCTTGATGTATGGCAAGAACACTTTTCCTCTGGGTGGATCTTTGTCTTTACTCTCGTGGCTTGTTCTCGGTCTTGCAGCTCTTCTGACTAACTGTCTGCTCAGGGTTCCAGTTCCATACTTAACACTTTAACAACACAACTGTTCAATGCTAAGGCTTCCCACCAAAATGGAACTGTAGAGGAGAGTCTACTGAACAAGTCAGTACCTGCTGCAAACCAGTACTGCCATCTGTTGAAGAGTTATGAAGGCGAAGGCATTACTTTTCATTCAACCCTCATATGTACATGCACACACACATTGATAGAGAGACAGACGGACTGGTGTGCTCATGTTTTAATGTGTATATGTACCATCAAGTTGCCTGTTAACTTATGAAAAACCCATGAATTTCATTGTGTTTTGTTAAGCAAAGAATATTCAGAGGTGGTTTTGCCAGTTCCTTTCCTATGAAATATAGCCTATAGCATCTGGGATTTATTGGTAACCTCTCAGCCAATTACTAACCAGGACGACTCTGCCTCGCTTCCAAGATCAGACAGGATTTGATGCCTTTGGGGTAATTAGGCATTGCCTTTGCTTAAATACCTGCTATTATACATATTTTTGTTTTCCACTAATCAGAGTTTGAAAAGTCATTCAACATTTGCTTAGTATTGTGTTTTGTTTATAGAGCATCTAGGTGTAAATGTTCTCACCAGATGTTTAATCGCCAAGGGGAAACAAGTTAATCACAAATTAACACAATCCTCATTTATCAAGTACTTAATTCTCAGCAGTAGGTCAGAAAAGCAAGTTTTGTTGTTCTCTACAATATCTTTAGATATTAATATCAGTTCTACAGAATGCTAAATTGTGTTAAATACCAAACGATGTAAATCACAAAGGTAATTAAGGGGGTGGGATAAATTAAGTTGTTTCAGGTTATATGGTAGAATCAAGGTGTGATTTCTTAACCACATGAGATTTGTCAGGCATATTATCTAGTGCAATGTTAGCATGTACCATGCTCTCGGTGGTAATGCTGTGTGGACTCTTAAATGAAAGTGAGGGTCACTGAACCCATTGAGCTATAATTCATACATTTGGGCTGTGGCTGTTACAGTAATCTGCATACATTCATGAATTTTTGGCTTGTTTTCATATTTCCGCTTTATCCAGAAGAGTATTACATTTGTGTTTGGAAAGGGGAAAGGTAAGTATAAAATTGTATTGTCAAAGGCTTTCATGGCCGGAATCACTGGGTTGTTGTAGGTTTTTTGGGTTGTATGGGCATGTTCTAGAAGCATTCTCTCCTGACGTTTCACCTGCATCTGTGGCAAGCATCCTCAGAACCCAACCCCTCTCCAGTGCCAGAAATACAGCTTAATGGTGTAACATTAGAAAATGTTGACCATTTCCGCTACCTTGGCAGCCACCTCTCCACAAAAGTCAATACTGACACTGAAATTCAACACTACATGAGCTCTGTGAGTGCAGCATTTTTCTGAATGAAGCAGAGAGTGTTTGAGGATTGGGACATCCGTAGGGATACCAAGGTGCTTGTTTATAAAGCTATTGTCCTCCCAAACCTGTTATATACCTGTGAGACGTGGACAGTCTACAGACTTCACATGCAACTCCTGGAACGATTCCATCAGCCGAAAATCCTGCAGATCTCTTGGGAAGACAAGCGGACAAATGTCAGCGTGCTGGAAGAAGCAAAGACCACCAGCATTGAAGCGATGCTCCTCCGCCATCAACTCCGCTGGACCAGCCATGTTGTACGGATGCCTGACCACCATCTCCCAAAGCAGTTGCTCTACTCCGAACTCAAGAACGGAAAACGGAATGTTGGTGGAAAGGAAAAGAGATTTAGAGATGGGCTCAAAGCCAACCTTAAAAACTCTGGCATAGACACTGAGAACTGGGAAGCCCTGGCCCTTGAGTGCTCCAACTGGAGGTCAGCTGTGACCAGCAGTGCTGCAGAATTTGAAGAGGCACAAATGGAGGGTGAAAGAGAGAAACGTGCCAAGAGGAAGGCATGTCAAGCCAACCCTGACCAGGACCGCCTTCCACCTGGAAACCGATGCCCTCACTGTTGGAGAAGATGCAGATCAAGAATAGGGCTCCACAGTCACCTATGGATCCACTGCCAGGATACCACTCTTGGAGGACCATCATCCTCGGACTACGAGGGATCGCCTAAGTAATGTTGGGATTGGGAGGTTGTTTTGCCATGCAGTGCTGGTGTGAATTGTCTCAACGTTACAGTATACTTAGTCAAAATTAATCATATGCATGCTATGGAAATGGTTTCACTGATTTTGATGGGGACCTATCCTATCAGCTGTGTGAAACATTATGTAGGTTGTTGATCCTTTTAGCAGTCCTATACTTGAAATATGCTGTTCCTCTATAGAAGACAGAATTTTGCAGATACAATAATTTCATACAGTGCCACTGATAGTCTGCTTAACCCGTAGCAAAGTTGATTCTGTTCAGTAATTGATCCTGTTATGCAGGAGGAGAAGGCAACATACGTTTCTATAGGTGATGGACTGCAACTTTAGAATCTCTTGTCATTAGCTGTGCCGACTGCAGCAAATAGAAAGAAAGCATAGTCCAATGATATTTGGAGGACTGTAAATCCCGCAAATCAAATATGCAATGTATTGTCGAAGGCTTTCATGGCTGGTATCACTGGGTTGTTGTAGGTTTTTTCGGACATCTAATCTCAACAAAAGTTTGCTCCAGGCACTGTCAGGCCATTATATGCTAATCAAGGTGGTCAGTTGAAACATTCACACCTAACTCCAGCAGACAAGAGTCCTTTGTCCCACCCTGGTCATTCCACAGATATATAAACCCTTTTTCCTAGTTCCAACAGACCTCACTATACCCTTTTTCCTAGTTCCAACAGACCTCACTACCTCTGAGGATGCTTGCCATAGATGCAGGCAAAACGTCAGGAGAGAATCCCTTTAGATCATGGCCATATAGCCCAAAAACACCTACAATAACCCACAAATATGCAATTTTGCTGCCAAGAAAGCCAAGTTTATCCTCCATTTCTTGCATCTCCTGTATCTTTTGAAAGATACACACAGAGAGACATTATAAAGAGTTATAGAATAAGTTATACTGTGCAGTATAATAGAAATAAAATGAGATGAAGCAGATTGTCTTCTTTCTGTCCATAGAAGAAAGTATATATGTACAAAAACAGCTAAGGCAAAGAGACAGACTAATGGGATTTATGAAGATGGGAAAGAAACTAAGGATGGTAGTGAAGGTAAATAGAAAAGTAGAACCAAAAAATCAATATCCCATTCCTTTGTTTATTATACTCCATCAATATCATAATAAACATTGTTGAAATTGTTTTTCTTTCCTAACGTGCAGGAAGATGGCAAGGTGCTATTATATTCCTGTTGCCACTACATCCTTCCCAAATTCTTCTTCCTGATATTCTTCTTTCCTTCATCACTGAAGTCTGAAATAATTGTTTGAAATGAATATTTGCCCTACAGGTGTTGTCAAGACCCAGAAGCCTTAAAGAAGTCCGACACAAAATGTAGAGTCCAAACACAGTTTTATTGTTCACAAAATAGTCTTTGAAGCACTTACTTCAGTGCCAAAAGTGCAAAGAAAGAGTTGATATCAAAAACAAGGTGAAAAAAGCAACTGAAATATAACCCGGATTATCCTGGCCTTTAATCCGGTTGAACTAAGGTATTCAGCAATCCGCTTTAAACTCACACAGTTCACAGAAGATACAAAGGCATAATAGGAACAGGCAAAAACACAGTCCAAAAATAGTCTGAAGTCATAGCACGATGCAAGCAAGTTGACAAAGTCCAAAAGGCAAAAAGCTCGTTGTCCCAAAACGGTCCGGAGTCAAAGCCGTAGAGTAGAAGTCGTTGTTCACTGAATCACAAGAAGTAAACACAGTAACACAGGAATCTGTAGTCCAAGGACCCAAGCTCGAGAATTGGCAGTAACAAAGATTCACACCCCAAAAGAGACACTTTGCCTTCTGCAAAGAGTCATGCAAACAGTACTCACTTTTATCCTAAAGTTCCTCATCAGAAGATGAGATGCTCCCCACCCTTTCATCATCGCTCTCAGCTGCCCCATTCCCTGCAGCTGAACCCGAGCGCCCATCCCTCCACCTCTGCCAGCGTCTGTCAAGACTTAGATCTTGCCAAGTGCTCCCCGGTTGCCATTCCTCTGTAAACCCCTCAAAATCATCTCTGGAGGTGGGTTGGTTACAGATATCCCTAATCTCCTCTACATGGGTCCAATCGATCCCATCCTCTTCCCCCATGTCACTCCCAGACCCATCACTCCTTTCAAAGCCCATGAAATCTTCATCCTCTGTAGGAGCGGTATCACAGATATGCTTCCTTTGAGCTTCCTCGTCAGACTCTGAGTCGCGAGTAACCCGCTTGACTCCCCTGCATTCCTCCCCATCCCCCATCTCACAGTCGGAGAAACCTTCAAAGGTTTCAGAATCACTCGGGGCCATGATTATCTCTCTAAGCCGCTTTCGCTGCTGCTCCTCTTCCAACACCTGCGCAGCCCTCTTCTCCCTCCTACCAGTAGTAGCACCGTTACCATCACGCTGAACTACAACAGGTGTTGTACCGTCCGGGTCTTTGTCATGACTTTTTCATTCTCATGTTTATATTACACCTCCCTCCTTTTAAAGTTGACATCAAACTGAGATCGAAATCCAAATTCTATGACCCATTAGAATAAATCCATTGGATCCTTTATGGTAGGGTGAGTCAATATTCATGGAAAACCCATTGGGGCTACTATAGTTTAGTTTATAAGTTAAAGAATTTGAATTTGAAGGAAAACAAGGTGATGTGCAGTATAAAATAGAATTAACATACTCGAAACTTTGAAAAAGTATGAAAAAAAAGCAAGAGAAATGGGAGATAGGCATCTGGAAGTTAAATGCTTAAATGTTTCATAGTACATAGTATAATAGGGTAATAATACAATGAAAGTGTGCACACTATTCACATTTAGTTTGAATTTTGTATAAGCTGCATGATATCCTTTGAAGTGTAGAGAGAAGTAGCAGGAGTCCTTGACTTTTGCACTATGTATAATTAAAAACAAATTTTGGTAGCTGGTTTGACAATGAAGCTCCAAGTGGAATCTTTAAAAACACAACTTGAATTTATCCCCTTTCCCTTTGATAAAAAATGCAGTTTTTCTGCACTGCTTCTTTTCAGTCCAACAAAACCACAGGAGGGTCTCTGTTGCCTTTTCAGTAGTGTCTAATATTACATTTAATTTCATGATGTAATTGTTTCCCGTAGCCACATATTCTTCAGTTACATTTTAAAAGATTTTGGTTGTTTAAAGTTAAGAATGTTTTTATTTTATGTACAGTCATTTCATAATATCATATTTACATTTGTTTTATTATTTGGTTTAATGTAGTTTAGCTTTTTTCCCCAAGTTTTTTTCTCTCTCCTGCTTTCTTTTCAGCCACCACCCTTTGTGACCAGGATAACAATCCTCCTATATTCCTAACTCTCCTCTCCTATTTAACAGGAGAAAACATGCAGAAAATGTTGTAGGGTGACCTTTAATATGATAAATTATCTATCTATTTATTTATTTTAGTATTTATATTCTGCCCCTCTCACCCCACAGGAGACTCAGGGCAGATTACAATGTACATATACATAGCAAACATAATAATAATAATAATAATAATAATAATAATAATAATAATAATTTTATTTGTACCCCGCTACCATCTCCCCAAGGGACTCGGTGCGGCTTACATGAGGCCGAGCCCAAATACAACAATACAAGCAATAATAACAACAATACAAGCAATTAAAAAACATAGACAATAAAATAAACAACATTATCAATAAGACAACACACAATTAAAAACAGTGGGAAGGCCAAATGTAGAGTTAAAATTGGAAATAATGCTGGGACATGGACAAAAAGGTGATAGTGGTGTTTGTGGAAGGGCATACGAGCAGACCTAATATGTAAAGTGCTTTGGAGGACAAAGTGCTATGGGATCATTATTCCGGGAAGGCACACTGGAACAACCATGTCTTCAAGCTCCTCCTGAAGACTGCCGGAGTTGGGGCCTGTCTGATGTCTTTAGGGAGGGAGTTCCAGAGTCGAGGGGCCACCACCGAAAAGGCCCTCCCTCTCGTCCCCACCAATCATGCCTGCGATGCTGGTGGGATCGAGAGCAGGGCCTCTCCGGATGATTGAAGGGATCATGTGGGTTCGTATATGGAGATGCAGTCACGCAGTTAGGCGGGTCCCAAACATTCAGTGCTATTAGACATACAACATATATATCATATATTCTGCAGTTGATGGTGCTTGGTGATGGAAGGGTTAATGTAAGTATTAGTTCTAAAGGGTTTAGTAATCTGTAAGTAAGAGTTCATGGGTGAAAGCAATTAAGGGTGGAGGTATGCAAGAGATAGGTTGCAGCTGGGTGTTTGTGGATATAAGGAGCGAGCCTTGGAAATGATCTTTGGGAGAAAAGTATTGTTATATTTTGGTGGTGGATGCTGCTGGTTCCCCCCCCCCCCAGGTCTGTTGGATTTTCGGTATCCTGACCTGTCTCCTGTAATCTTGGAATCCTGGAACCTTGAACCTTTGGACTGGCTTTTGACTACGGTATAGACCAGGGATCCTCAAACTCTTTAAGCAGAGGGCCAGGTCACAGTCCCTCAAACTGCTGGAGGGGCCGGATTATAATTTGGAAAAAAAGGTGAACGAATTCCTATGCAAACTCCACATATCTTATTTTTAATGCAAAAAAACACTTTAAAACAATAAAATAATTAAAATGAAGAACAATTTTAACAAATATAAACTTATTAGTGGGTTGTTGTAAGTTTTTTCGGGCTGTATGGCCATGATCTAGAGGCATTCTCTCCTGACGTTTCACCTGCATTTATGGCAAGCATCCTCAGATTAGTATTAGTATTTCAATGGGCCTGCTTTTGGCTGATGAGATAAGATTGTTGTTATTGTGGTGTACTTTCAAGTCGTTTCGGACTTAGGTTGACCCTGAGCGAGGGCCGGGTAAATGAGCTTAGAGGGCCGTATCCCCCGGGCCTTAGTTTGAGGACCCCTGGTATAGACTCTTGATCCCTGGACTTTGTTTATTGATCTCTCTGTGTTTGTCCACTGGACTGGACCCTTTGACTATAATATTTATTTATTTGACCAGTCATATGACCATTTCAAAATAGAACACAAGTAAAAAACAAGGCAAAAAGGGTGAGGACAGCAGCTGACCTTCTATTTATAGTCAGAATCTTATTTTCCTGGTTCTTCTTTCAGGAAATCTGCTCTTTTCTTGATAGCTTTCAGAATAAAAAAGCTTACTATGATTATGTTGGATCTTTCCTGCCCTTGCAAGAGGGATGTCAGAATACCATTTCTGTTGGGGGACCTGCAATTGGATAATATTGAATGTAAATATCTGTCACCTTTGACTATGGTGTAGCTTTTGCTATCAGTTTTTGTTTATTCTGTGGCTGAGTGCTATCTTTATGTTTTATATTTCGGTCTATTAAAACAGCCAGCAAGTAAGTGCTGTTTTAATTAAACTATTTGATAAAACTGGGAGTTTGGTTCATCTCTACCTAAATAAGGCAGAGCCCTGGCAACGTGACACATAAGCAATTTAACATTTCGGTTTTCCAGCTTCGTGAGGGTATGCTCGATTCTGACCACAGGGGGAGCCGCCGCTTCGCCGTGCACTTTGTGACATTGAGTCCTTGATGGAATATTTCCTGCTTCCACTTTGGCAGGAAAAACGAAATGCAAAGATACAGAATGGGGGACAATGCCTGGCTCGAGAGCAGTACGTGTGAAAAAGATCTTGGAGTCCTCATGGACAACAAGTTAAACATGAGCCAACAATGTGATGTGGCGGCAAAAAAAGCCAATGGGATTTTGGCCTGCATCAATAGGAGCCTAGTGTCTAGGTCTAGGGAAGTAATGCTACCCCTCTATTCCACTTTGGTGAGACCACACCTGGAATATTGTGTCCAATTCTGGGCACCACAATTCAAGAGAGATATTGACAAGCTGGAATGTGTCCAGAGGAGGGTGACTAAAATGATCAAGGGTCTGGAGAACAAGCCCTATGAGGAGCGGCTTAAGGAGCTGGGCATGTTTAGCCTGAAGAAGAGAAGGCTGAGAGGAGATATGAGAGCCATGTATAAATATGTGAGAGGAAGCCACAGGGAGGAGGGAGCAAGCTTGTTTTCTGCTTCCCTGGAGACTAGGATGGAACAATGGCTTCAAACTACAAGAGAGGAGATTCCATCTGAACATGAGGAAGAACTTCCTGACTGTGAGAGCTGTTCAGCAGTGGAACTCTCTGCCTTCCCCGGAGTGTGGTGGAGGCTCCTTCTTTGGAAGCTTTCTTTCAGGGTCCATAGGTCAACAGCAAGCTAGACTATCAATGGTCAGGAGCTCACTCCAACCCGGGCTGGCTTCGAGCTCATGACCTCTCAGTCAGCAGTGATTTTAATGCAGCTGGCTACTAACTAACTCTGCCACAGCAGCTGCTAAACAAACACCCTGTTCTTCACCACTGTTGTTCTCATCGGGTATCTGTTCCTCTTTCCATTATGCCTGTGTACTTTTCAAATAAAACAAATAGGTAATGGACCAAATAAATCTACCTAATGGGCTAGTAGCATCTTTATAGTCAAATTGGTTCCTAGTCTCCATAACGTGTATCCTTTAAAGTGGGTATAATTTTTAATTTAGCACAGCAAATTGGCTGTATTTAGCTTCCCAGTTTATTCCAATTTTATACATTAATCACAAAGGAAAAAATAATATTCACCGTTAACATGTTTAGCAACAACAATAATAAGCCTGCAGTGCTGTATTTTTCATATTAAGACTCATCCCACTAGATGGGACATTTGAGTGTCTTAGAGCCATGTCCCCTTGCAGAATTCAGCACAGAACAAGATCTTCGAGGTAGATCTGTTAGAATTTTTAACAGTATTTTCAAGTTTGAACCATCTCCTATTTACTTTTTTTAAGGAAAAATAATTCTGCTTTGATAAAATTTATTCTAGTATCTCTATGTTATTTTATCCCCTCGACAAACATGTCTGGAACAAAAAATGTTCCATTTCGTGGGGAATGCATGTTGCAGAGAAGCCAGTGAGAATACTCAGGATAGAAATTATTGCTGAATTTGTATGCATGGCGTATCCTTTTGTTGCTCAACTGCTCCCATGGCATGGTTTTGTAAAGAATTCTATAAGAAGCTGTTTGATTGCTTGTTCAGTATGGATCCCAGGGCTTCCAAGCCAGAGTCCACCTACCAAACTGGCACTATGTTGTTAAATAAGCTGCTGAGATCAATCTACTCTTACACACACACTTACATTTATTAAGATATACATGAATGGAATTTTTAAAAACTTTGAAGGTTCATGAATGAAGCAATTTACTCTTACTTCATTCATGAAGTTTTTAAAAATCCCATACCTTAATAAATGTTAAGTGTGTGTGCTTGTGTGTATGTGTGCATGCAAGAGAAAAAAAAACTTATTTGTTTATCTTCACACTAGCTGTCCCCTGCCACGCGTTGCTGTGGCCCAGTCTGGTGATCTGGAAAATAAAGTAATGAGAAAGTGTTGGTTTCTAATATATGTAATTCCTTTATGCTTGTGAGTAAACAGTATTTCTTGTTGTTTCTTTGTCAGTGTTGATGTGGAGAGTGTCTGGTTTGCCTACTCTGGAACATGCAATATATAGTTATCCTTCTTTAGGGGTCCCTTTCATAATCTATGATACTATATCTGTGTGTTTGTGTGAGAATCATATCTATATTTATGACTAGATGGCTCTCTGTCAGGAGGGCTCTGATTACATTTTCTTGCCCTGGTGAAGAGAGTTGGACTGGATGGCCTTAAGTATTTTCTGTTGGTCATGGGGTTCTGTGTGGGAAGTTTGCCCCATTTCTGTCGTTTGTAGGTTTCAGAATGCTCTTTAATTGTAGTGAACTATAAATCCCAGTAACTACAAATCCCAAATGTCAAGGTCTATTTCCCCCAAACTCCATTTGTGTGCATATTTGGGCATATGGAATATTCGTGCCAAGTTTGGTCCAGATGTATCACTGTTTGAGTCCACAGTGCTCTCTGGATGTAGGTGAACTACAACTCCCAAACTCAAGGTCAATGCCCACCAAAGCCTTCTAATGTTTTCTGTTGGTCATGGGAGTCCTGTGTGCCATGTTTTGTTCAATTCCATCATTGGTGGAGTTCAGAATGCTCTTTGATTGTAGGTAACTATAAATCCCAGCAACTACAACTCCCAAATGTCAAGGTCTATTTCCCTTAAACTCCATCTGTGTTCATATTTGGGCATATGGAATATTCGTGCCAAGTTTGGTCCAGATCCATCATTGTTTGAGTCCACAGTGCTCTCTGGATGTAGGTGAACTACAACTCCAAACTCAAGGTCAATGTCCAACAAACCCTTCCCGTGTTTTTCTGTTGGTCGTGGAGGTTCTGTGTGCCAAGTTTGGTTCAATTCCATCATTGGTGGAGTTCAGAATGCTCTTTGATTGTAGGTAAACTATAAATCCCAGCAATTACAACTCCCAAATGTCAATTTTTTTGAGTGGAGGACATACATTGGACTGTTAGGTGTCTTGTGTCCAAATTTGGTGTCAAATTCGTCCTGTGGTTTTTGAGTTCTGATGGCAGCACAAACGAACATTACATTTTTATATATATATAGATAGTAATATCTTACAATCATGTCAATACAATAATGTAACAATAGGTAATATACATATACCTACTCAGAAGTAAGCCCCAATGAGTTCAGTGGAATATATCTTTCTTTCTTTATGTTTTGTGTATATTGTTTATATGCTTATATGTTTTATATTTTAATGCTGTGTTGTTTATTTTATTGCAATTTGTATCTTATTTTATTGTAATTTGTTGTTCGGGCTTGGCCTCATGTAAGCCGCCCCGAGTCCCCGTTGGGGGAGATGGTGGCGGGGTATAAATAAAGATTATTATTATTATTATTATTATTATTATTATTATTATTAAAGTGTGTGTGGAACTCCAGCCTATGTAAAACTCGTAGAAAGCTGTTGGAAATATATAAGTTTCTTTATAACACTCAAGCTTTAAACTATATGTCTTTTTGCTAATTTCATTCCATTTATCTCCTGTAGATGTTGTAGGTGTGTATAATTTTTCTTTACTCCCACTCTGCACTTTCTGAATTTAGTTATACTTTTATTTAAAACATGTGTGTTGCTCTGTTACAAATTTCCATGTACTGACAGGTTTCCAACTAGAGAGAAAAGGCCTAAATATATAAATGCCCCGGAATATTCTAACTGGAGGTCAGCTATTACCAACAGTGCTTAGGATTTTGAAGAAGCACAAATGGCTTCAGTCCAAATACTCCAGAGGACAGGAGCAGGATTCAAAACGATCTTGACAGATTAGAGAGATGGGCCAAAACTAACAAAATGAAGTTCAACAGTGACAAATGCAAGATACTCCACTTTGGCAGGAAAAACGAAATGCAAAGATACAGAATGGGGGACAATGCCTGGCTCGAGAGCAGTACGTGTGAAAAAGATCTTGGAGTCCTCGTGGACAACAAGTTAAACATGAGCCAACAATGTGATGTGGTGGCAAAAAAAGCCAATGGGATTTTGGCCTGCATCAATAGGAGCATAGTGTCTAGGTCCAGGGGAGTAATGCTACCCCTCTATTCTGCTTTGGTTAGACCACACCTGGAATATTGTGTCCAATTCTGGGCACCACAATTCAAGAGAGATATTGACAAGCTGGAATGTGTCCAGAGGAGGGCGACTAAAATGATCAAGGGTCTGGAGAAAAAGCCCTATGAGGAGCGGCTTAAGGAGCTGGGCATATTTTCCAAAGAGGGAGCCTCCATCACACTCTGAGGCAGAGAGTTCTACTGCTGAACAGCTCTCACAGTCAGGAAGTTCTTCCTAATGTTCAGATGGAATCTCCTTTCTTGTAGTTTGAAGCCATTGTTCCACGTCCTAGTCTCCAGGGCAGCAGAAAACAAGCTTGCTCCCTCCTCCCTATGACTTCTTCTCACGTATTTATACATGGCTATCATGTCTCCTCTCAGCCTTCTCTTCTTCAGGCTAAACATGCCCAGCTTTTTAAGCCGCTCCATTCATTGCACATTTTCATTATTTACTTACTAGAAATTGGGGAACACCAAAACTTTCTGGGAATGACTCCTTGGGACCACTATTCCACTCAACCATATGCCCAAATCAGAGCTTGTTGGTTGGGGTACCCAGTTCTATTGGTAAGAGGAGCTTGCTTTTTTGTTGTTGTTGTTGTGTCAGGAGCAAGTCGTTTCTGGTATGAGAGAATTGGCCGTCTGCAAGGACGTTGCCCAGGGGATACCTGGATGATTTGATGTTTTTTTAAAATCATCCTTGTGGGAGGCTTCTCTCATGTCCCCGCATGAGGAGCTGGAGCTGATAGAGGGAGCTCAATCCGCCTCTCCCCGGATTCGAACCTGTGACCTGTCGGTCTTCAGTCCTGCCGGCACAGGGGTTTAACCCACTGCGCCAATGGGGGCTTGCTGTGTTACTTCCAAAAATATGCGTCACTATCATACCCAAATTTTAAGCACCAACTTTAAGCGATATTATAGAAATCATGATGTAATTTTTAAAAATACAAATATAAAAATAATTTAGATAGAAATATATTTAAAGTATATTTAAAATGCTTAGTTTGAATAAATGTTGCATCATTGACAGCAATAGTTTAATATTCTGAAACAGTCATGGAAGATGCTCAATTTCCAGCTTTGCATTGATGTGTGAAATACAGTAGTTTAATTTTTAAAGACCATTCACCCTATTCTTTTTGAAGATAGCATCACAGCCGTGCAGCACACCTAAATGGTATAATTAAAGTTGCTCAGATGAGAAATAAAATCCATCTAATTAAAACCACAACTCAGATATTTACTTTTTTCTCTTTTTTGTTTTTCAACAGCTCCTATATTTTTACAGAAAGGTAGCTTCCTTCATTTATTTACTACACTTAAATATTATCATTCTGTGTACATATAAAAGTATAGCTGTTTTATATTTTAATACCCAAGTGATTTACTAAAACTATTAGTTTGCCTTAGTAATCAATGGGCATGATACAAAAGGGAGTGTGGGGAGAAGAAGAGGAAAAGAAAACAAGAAAATTCAGATACCAAAATCTTTCATAATGATAAGGTAGGATAGATGCTTCAGATATGGTTTAAGAAATCATAACTAGAAATAAGTTAGATTTTTCTGCATTAACTAGCCGTCTCCTGCCACGCGTTGCTGTGGCCCACATGGGGCTTCTGTGTGGGAGGTTTGGCCCAATTCCATCGTTAGTGGGGTTCAGAATGCTCTGTGTTTGTAGGTGAACTATAAATCCCAGCAAATACAACTCCCAAATGACAAAATCAGTTTTTTTGAGTGAAGGACATACATTGGGCTGTTAGGTGTCTTGTGTGATACAAAAGAGAGTGTGGGGAGAAGAAGAGGAAAAGAAAACAAGAAAATTCAGATACCAAAATCTTTCATAATGATAAGGTAGGATAGATGTGTCAATTCGTCCAGTGGTTTTTGAGTTCTGTTAAACCCACAAATGAACATTACATTGTTATTTATATAGATTACTAGCTGTCCCCTGCCACGCGTTGCTGTGGCCCAGTCTGGTGACCTGGAAAATCAAGTAATGAGAAAGTGCTGGTTTCTAATATATATAATGTCTTTATGCTTGTGGGCCAACAGTATTTCTTGCTGTTTCTTTGTCAGTGTTGATGTGAGTGTCTGGTTTGCCTACTCTGGAACATGCAACACACAATTGTCCTTTTTTAAGGGTCCCTTTCAAATCTATGATACTGTCGTATACATGTGTGTGTGTGTGTGTGTGAATCATATCTATCTATCTATATCTATGGCTGGATGGCTCTTTGTTAGGAGGGCTTGGGTTATGTATTCTTGCCCTCGTGAAGGGAGTTGGACTGGATGGCCTTAAGACGGCGTTTCTCAATCTTGGGGTCAATCTGGGTGTCAGAGGAGTTACCAAAACCATCAGAAAACACAGTATTTTCTGTTGGTCATGGGGGTTCTGTGTGGAAAGTTAGGTTCAATTCTATCGTTGGTGGGGTTCAGAATGCTCTTTGATTGTAGGTGAACTATAAATCCCAGCAACTACAACTCCCAAATGTCAAGGTCTATTTCCCCCAAACTCCATCTGTGTTCATATTTGGTCATATGGAATATTCGTGCCAAGTTTGGTCCAGATCCATCATTGTTTGAGCCCAAAGTGCTCTCTGGATGTAGGTGAACTACAACTCCCAAACTCAAGGTCAATGCCCACCAAACCCTTCTACTGTTTTCTGTTGGTCTTGGAAGTCCTGTGTGCCAAGTTTGGTTCAATTCCATCATTGGTGGAGTTCAGAATGCTCTTTGATTGTAGGTGAACTATAAATCCCAGCAACTACAACTCTCAAATGACAAAATCAAAAAATTTTGAGTGAAGGACATACATTGGGTTGTTAGGTATATGCTATCGAAATTTGGTGTCAATTCGTCCAGTTGTTTTTGAGTTACGTTAATCCCACAAACGAACATTACATTTTTATTTATATAGATTATGTGTGCTCATATCTTACATTGAAATGCATGTTAATGTCTCGATTTTAAAACCACAAATTAATGTGTACAGAAACAAAATATAGCTTACAATGAAACTTTAAAATCACCTGCAGGGATTCTAAAAAGAGTGTGTTTTGAGTTTTTTCTGGCAACTGAGAAGTTTGAGAAGTAGGAAGCAGAGAATTATACTGTTCCATTTTTCCCCCAACATGTACTGAGGACATCCTTATCATAACAATTCTACAGGAAAAAAATGAAAAAATGGAACGGTGCAATGCTCTCCCTCCTTACTTTGCAAACTATCAGTTGTCAGGCAAAAACTCACGAAACACTCTTTTTACAAACTCTGTAAGTTGCATTGTAACTTATATTTTGTTTCTGTATAAATTTACTAGCTGTCCCCTGCCACACGTTGCTGTGGCCCAGTCTGTTGATCTGGAAAATAAAGTAATGAGAAAGTGTTGGTTTCTAATATCTGTAATTTCTTTCTGCCTGTGGGTAAACAGTATTTCTTGCTGTTTCTTTGTCAGTGTTGATGTGGGGAGTGTCTGGTTTGCCCACCTGGAACATGCAACATATCATTGTCCTTCTTTAAGGGTCCCTTTCAAATCTATGATACTATATCTCTGTGTGTGTGAATCATATCTATCTGTCTGTCTGTATGTATGTATGTATGTATGGCTGGATGGCTCTTTGTCAGGAAGGCTTTGATTACGTTTTCTTGCCCTGATGAAGGGAGTTGGACTGGATGGCCTTAAGTATTTTCTGTTGGTCATGGGGTTCATGTGGAAAGTTTGCCCCAATTCTCGTTCGTGGGGTTCAGAATGCTCTTTGATTGTAGGTAAGTGAACTATAAATCCCAGTAACTACAACTCCCAAATGTCAAGGTCTATTTTCCCCCAAACTCCATCTGTGTTCATATTTGGGCGCATTGAGTGCTTGTGCCAAGTTTGGTCCAGATCCATCATTGTTTGAGTCCACAGTGCTCTCTGGATGTAGGTGAACTACAACTCTTTTAATTAGAATTTTATTAATTTTTATATCGATTACAACGAAAGAGTGAGAGCAATAAAGTATAGGAAAGTGAGGAAATGAAGAAAAAAAGAAATTCTCAATTCACTTCAGACACAATAAATAAAAAACACCCAGAGATATTGTTTCTTCTCTAAAATGCCTTTATTGTGTGCCACCAGCTCCTTAAGCCGCTCCTCATAGGGCTTGTTTTCCAGACCCTTGATCATTTTAGTCACCCTCCTCTGGACACATTCCAGCTTGTCAATATCTCTCTTCAAGTGTGGTGCCCAGAATTGGACACAATATTCCAGGTGTGGTCTAACCAAAGCGGAATAGAGGGGTAGCATTACTTCCTTAGATCTAGACACTATGCTCCTATTGATGCAGGCCAAAATCCCATTGGTTTTCTTTTGCCACCGCATCACATTGTTGGCTCATGTTTAACTTGTTGTCCACGAGGACCCCCAAAATCTTTTTCACACGATTCTCAATTCACTTCAGACACAATAAATAAAAAACACCCAGAGATATTGTTTCTTCTCTAAAATGCCTTTATTGTGTGCCACCAGTCCGTTTTTTAAATGAAAGTAGTACACATTCTGAGCAATACCTTCCGGGTCTTCTCCTATCCCAAAAAAAGTATATTCATTGCATGATACTAAACATTATAAAGAGTTACATCATAATGTGACTCATTATAATTTATAATATACTAGCGGTCTCCTGCCACGCGTTGCTGTGGCCCAGTCTGTTGATCTGGAAAATAAAGTAATGAGAAAGTGTTGGTTTCTAATATATGTAATATCTTTATGCTTGTGGGTAAACAGTATTTCTTGCTGTTTCTTTGTCAGTGTTGATGTGGAGATTGTCTGCTTTGCCTACTCTGGAACATGCAACATATCATTGTCCTTCTTTAGGGGTCCCTTTCAAATCTTTGATACTGCATCTGTCATATACATATATATGTGTGTGTGTGTGAATGGCTGGATGGCCCTTTGTCAGGAGGGCTTTGATTATGTTTTCTTGCCCTGGTGAAGGGAGTTGGACTGGATGGCCTTAAGGCAGCATTTCTCAACCTGGGAAGTCAAGACCCTGGGGGGGGGGTCACTGGGGGGGGTCAGAAGGGTCACCAAAGACCACCATAAAACACAGTATTTTCTGTTGGTCATGAGAGTTCTGTGTGGGATGTTTGGCCCAATTCCATTGTTGGTGGGGTTCAGAATGCTCCTTGATTGGAGGTGAACTATACATCCCAGTAACTACAACTCCCAAATGTCAAGGTCTATTTCCCCCAAACTCCATCTGTGTTTATATTTGGGCATATTGAGTATTCGTGCCAAGTTTGATCCAGATCCATCATTGTTTGAGTCCACAGTGCTCTCTAGATGTAGGTGAACTACAACTACAACTCCAAAATCCAAAGTCAATGCTCACCAAACCCTTCTAGTGTTTTCTGTTGGTCAGGGGAGTCCTTGTTGCAATCCAGAGCAGGGAACGAGACCATTAGATAACAAACCACCATACTAAGCCGTGGGAAAAACAATCCTTTTTTATTGATGAAAAATAGTTACAAAATAGTAGAAAATGCAAAGTCAAAAAGCCACAGTAAAATTCAGCAGTCAAGAATATCCATGAACTTGATCAAAATTCCAAAGGCCACACTGTAAAAACCTGGAAACTGTTAGCAAACCACTAACCGTCCTTGGAGAACTAGAAGCCTCTTGGGATGTAGGCAATGAGAAATGGGAAATCTGCCAAAGTAATGCCTCAGTCTAAACGATGCCTGATCTAACGAGACAACCCGGTGAGAGGCACTTAAAACTGAAGAAATTGTTTCGTGACATGCCTCCAGGCTTTGAAGTCTGTGTTTCCCTTTCCCTTTCCCTTAATCTGCTTGACCTTCGCAGACTCTGCGATTCACTCCTGTTTTTCCAAATCTGTCTTTTTCTACCCTCATTAAGGAGAGCTATCACCGCTTGGCTCTGCAGAATTCTCATCAGAATGTGTAGTTTCACTTTCCAAGCCACTGACCTCAGTATCAACACTTTCATTAACATCAGGGAAAAATACATGTTCAGTAACATCAGGACAAACAATCAGAGAATCAGGTTCAGGTTCAGCAATCAGAGAATCAGGTTCAGGAATCAGAATCAGGTTCAGGTTCACATGCAGGCTGAACCCCAACAGTCCTTTGTGCCAAGTTTGGTTCAGTTCCATCGTTGGTGGAGTTCAGAATGCTCTTTGATTATAGGTGAACTATAAATTCCAGCAACTACAACTCAAATGACAAAATCATAATTTTTTGAGTGATGGTCACTCCTTGTGTTGTGAGATGTTTTGTTGCCAAATTTGGTGTGATTTTGTTCATTGGTTCTTTTGTTTTTAAGGTACTCATTATGCAAAGAGCATTTTTATATATATAGATAAATAAATAAATATGTGAGAGAAAGTCAATATTTCTCTTGCCATAACGTACCAATCTAGCAGTCCTCTAACCCACCACTCCCAGTGCATCAATTGCTAAGCAAAAACATGGACAAATAATAATTTGACTTAAAATATGAAATGAAGAAGAATCATGTTGTTTGAAAGTAATGTACAATGCAGGACTGTTGTGGTTAACATGCCCAAAAGGATCTGTTTTAACATGCTACACATTCTGTCAAGAAAATGTGCAAAGCGAATAATATAAACTATGGTAATAATGAGAGTGCAAATTAACTGTAAATTACACCTCCCAGTGATTTGCTATATCTTCTTGTGCCTGTAATTTAAAATATGCATTTCACAGGTGAATTTTCTCCACCTTTACCTTGGCCCCAGCCAACCTCTTCCCACCCCCGGGAAATTAGTAGCATTGACAGGTAGGCAAAACAAGACAGATGATTAATCTGTTTAGTTCTCTCTCTGACATTTACACAGTTAATTGTGTAGTATTGATGCTCCTTAAATGGGCCTGAATATTAATGGAAGATTTGGTTAAACTTGAAAGCTGTTTATTTAGGAAAGTCACTGGAGAAATAAGGATGCTTCATCAATTTCAGATTCCCATCACAGATTTTATGACATATCATGGAACATAAGTGTTTTTTATGACTTGTAAAACTGGCTTCAATATTTTACATCCCATGCTTCAAAGCGTCCTGATTGGCAGTTGATTAGCTTTTTGCTCAAGTCATTATCTTTTTGAGTGAAATTAGTTGGCTAGAAAATTGCATTGTAATTCGCCAGTAGAAGCTAACATTTCAGAAACCCCTCATGGTGGTGAACCCTTTTTATCTTTCCGAATACAACTTGACTTTTTCGAGCATGTACTAATAAAAATCTACTATAGGCTGTGAGATACTGGTAAATGTCCAATTATTACGTTCTTTATGCCAAATCATTCTCTTGGAGAAGAGTCTAGCAAGTGCTATTCTCATCCAAGCCCTATAAAAATTAATGCGATTTCAGAAAAGAGTTGCTCAGTGGAGAATTTTGAAGATAAACATCTGTTCTGTTGGTAGTTCGGTTCTTCCTCAGATAATTTTAAAATATGTAAATAATACAACGTAATTTGGGACATCAGTTAGGAGCATTCTTTGTGAAACCTGCCATATGTGCAATTCACAGAGCATCTGCTGAAGGATTCATGGGCTTCTATTCCTCTACAAAGGCCATATCAGTAACAAGAAAGTCCACTAAACACACTAATGTTTATCTATTGTCTCATGGGGAAGGACAATTATTTTGTTTATATGTGAAAATAATGATTTGTTGTGTATGAAAGCCTACATGTTTCGTATCAGCATCTCATACTGCACAGCTAGGGTTTTAACTCATTCTGTTTTAGGGCTGTAGGCTCAAGAATGAATAGGTCATGGCAGAAATGGGTAGTATGAAATGGATTGTTTTTTATGTTATCTCTTCCGTTCCTTAAGAAATCAATTGGCCTTTGTTGTGGGCATCAGCACAAAATCTGTGTGATTTTATTTATTTATTTATCATGTCAGGAGCAAACCAAACAGTTGTATTGCAATGCATTGTTGAAGGTTTTCATGGCCGGAATCACTGGTTGTTGTAGGTTTTTTCGGGCTGTATGGCCATGATCTAGAGGCATTTTCTCCTGACATTTCGCCTGCATCTATGGCAAGCATCCTCAGAGGTAGTGAGGTCTGTTGGAACTAGGAAAAAGGGTTTATATATCTGTGGAATGACCAAGGTGGGACAAAGGACACTTGTCTGCTGGAGCTAGGTGTGAATGTTTCAACTGACCAACTTGATTAGCATTGGATGGCCTGGCAGTGCCTCTAGCATTCTCTCCTGATGTTTCGCCTGCAAAAAGAATCTGAGAACCAACTCCTCCAAGATGAACTGAACCACCTCAACTGGGCTCTGGAGGGATACTCCACCTTAGACATCAGAAGAGCTGCAAGACCAAGAACAAGCCACGAGAGTAAAGATGAAGATCCACCCAGAGGAAAAGTGTTCCTGCCATACATCAAGGGAACCACTGACCGCATAGGGAAGCTGATGAGGAAACACAACATACAAACTATCTACAAACCCACCAAGAAAATCCAACAAATGCTACGTTCAGCAAAGGACAAGAGGGATCCTCTCACTTCTGCAGGAGTCTACCGTGTACCATGCAGCTGTGGACAAGTCTACATAGGGACCACCAAACGCAGCATTGCCCAAACACTAATCAAGGAACATGAAAGGCACTGCAGCCAACCAGAGAAATCAGCCATAGCAGAGCACCTGATGAACCAACCTGGACACAGCATTTATTTGAGAACACAGAAATGCTGGACCACTCTCACAACCACCATGTCAGACTACACAGAGAAGCCATTGAAATCCACAAGCATGTGGACAATTTCAACAGAAAGGAGGAAACCATGAAAATGAAGAAAATCTGGCTACCAGTATTAAAAAACTCTAAAATTACAACAGCACAACAACAGAGAGGAAACAAATAAGGACATCTAATCACCTCTCAACATGAAATGCTAATCAAGGAGATCAGTTGAAACATTCACACATAGCTCCAACAGACAAGAGTCCTTTGTCCCACACTGGTGGTTCCACATATATAAACCCTTTCCTCACTACCTCTGAGGATGCTTGCCATAGATGCAGGCGAAACGTCAGGAGAGAATGCCTCTAGACCATGGCCATATAGCTCGAAAAAACCTACAACAACCCAGTGATTCCGGCCATGAAAGACTTTGAGCAAGTAATAAGCCAAGAATATTGTCGAAGGCTTTCATGGGCGGAATCACTGGATTGTTGTAGGTTTTTTTCGGGCTATATGGCCATGGTCTAGAGGCATTCTCTCCTGACGTTTCGCCTGCATCTATGGCAAGCATCCTCAGAGGTAGTGAGGTATAGTTGCCATAATTATTTGCATTGTTTTGCTTATTGTATTTTGTTTTATTGATGTGTTGTCGGGCTTGGTCTCATGTAAGCCGCTCCGAGTCCCCTTGGGGAGATGGTGGCGGGGTATAAATAAATAAATAAATAAATAAATAAATAATTATTATTATCATTATTATCTAACCCAATCAATGGATTAGACTCTGAATTCATTTCTGGTGGTTGAATTTTGTTCACAGTGAGCTCAATAGATTTTTCTTTGTCTCATTGTTTTCAATGGAGCCTAAATTTGGGTTTTCTCTCCAGACATCAACTTTATGAACATTATGAGATAATTTGATTGAGTTACTTATACTTTTGGGGAGTTCCGAATATGCTGGAAATAAATTCTGCTGATTAATTACCCCCAACATTTTCAAAGCAAAAAACCTATTCCTCAGCCTTTTGACCTGTTTTTTTTAATTTCATCTAGCATTTTCAATCCAAATCTGAAGTATTATTTGTGGTCTGAAGAGATGCATTTTTTTCTCTTTAAGTGCAATCTGAGAGTGCCTAGTTGCTTCATTCTGTGTCAAATAACATACTATTGAAAATGAAGTGTGGATAGAGGTTACAATCTAATGCCCCCCCCCCTCCCGATTTGGGATACATCACTCTGGACTTACCTTCCTGGTTTTGTGCATTAAGTATTTAGTACATAAATTATTTTGCTATGTGACCACTGAAGAAGAAAGATCGGTGCTGGTATGTTAAGAATGGTGGTTTCTGTAAAGCCTTTTTGGGAAACGACTCTTTGTTTTCATGAATCAAGCTACCATGCTACCAGTAGAGCTGTTGAGATTAATTTAAACAATTCAGCAGCAGATCAGTTGCACAACTTCAGCACTTTCCAGTAGTTTCTTCCTGCACAGTATTTTCAGTCAACTGCTCCCACAAACTGCAGTCACTCTGGAACCTTTTACATACACTTGAGCACATGCCCGGCCATTGTCAGTTTTACCATTTCTTTCCCCCAGTCTAGATGATATTACAAACTTACCACAGCATACAGTTATATCTTGTCTTAGCAGACAGGTTCTTTTAATCAATTACATAGAGCCTTCAACGAACAGCATCACAGCACAAGGAGAGATATACACTGTACATGACTTCCTTATATACAATTCTATACATTTACACATAGCAATCTCTGATTGGTTCCCAACTCATTGACTTAACTCAGACCCAGGATTACATCATTCACAATCACCTGGACTAGGCCAGAACACATTCCCCAAATGAATCCCTATATACAGTTAATGCATGACTCAGCATTTCCAATAGAAGCCTATTAGCAGTGCATGACTCAGCTATATTACATTACAATACATTGCAAAACCTGTAAAAAAGCTTTCCTTATTATTTCAGCTGAGATATTTTCCCAAAAATTACCAGCTACTCCCTGAATTAATACGTATTTCCCTGATAGCACAAGACTTAGGTCCTTCTTTCTTCTTTGTGCAAAGAATGATTTTTCCCCCTTTCCTGTGTCTGCTTACAGATGAGGTTGATATTCTCTTTCAATGCCTCTATCAGTATAATAATGAATGCCACATTTTTTGGGTTCATCTTGACAACTTCACATCCCTGCCCATCTTTTACAGTCAAGATGCTTTATTTTTGCGATGTGTATAGTTATTTTATTTTGAAGTCTATTTTATAGAGTTACAGGCAAAATTGGATATATTTTTCTTCCTGTATTCCATTCCTCTGCAGCTCAGTATTTCAAATACGGATTTCTAATATTGTCCTTGGTGTTCTGTAAATCAATAACATAGAGGAAGATGGAATAGAAAACAATTTCATTTCAGTGACTACTGCTACAACTATTATGCAGCTGTTATTTTGACTTACCTGTTTCTAGTATTTGATATGTTTTCTGCATTTGAAGTGTAGTTCATCAAGTCTGTACAGCAAATACTCAGTAGAAAAAGGGAAAGTGGCAGTTGTAATTAGTTGAGAATGTTACTGTATAATTTCATTATGAATTAATGCTTTGATACACTTCAAAAATCTGACTCTTATCATACAAGCTTGTTCTGGGGCAGACTTTTCCACCATGTGCTGTGTGTAAGGCTGACGTTTTAAGAAGAAAAATGGGGGAAATGTCTGGTTGTCATCAAATGCTACATATCTAAAATGCTAACATGTCAGTATGCCTTAAAATCGAGAACTATTTTCACTGTTTTTCATCCTCATTCATAGTGAAGTGATTTCTGCTTCTTGCTGAATCTGTGCCTATTGTTTTTCACATTTAAATTATTTCATTTAAATCCCGCCAGGTCACAGTCCCTCAAACTGTTGGAGGGCCGGGTTATAGAATCCTAGAATTATAGAATCATAGAGTTGGAAGAGACCTCATGGGCCATCCAGTCCAACCCCCTGCCAAGAAGCAGAGAATATTGCATTCAAATCACCCCTGACAGATGGCCATCCAGCCTCTGTTTAAAAGCTTCCAAAGAAGGAGCCTCCACCACACTCCGGGGCAGAGAGTTCCACTGCTGAACGGCTCTTCACAGTCAGGAAGTTCTTCCTCATGTTCAGATGGAATCTCCTCTCTTGTAGTTTGAAGCCATTGTTCCATTGCGTCCTAGTCTCCAAGGAAGCAGAAAACAAGCTTGCTCCCTCCTCCCTATGACTTCCTCTCACATATTTATACATGGCCATCATGTCTCCTCTCAGCCTTCTCTTCTTCAGGCTAAACATGCCCAGCTCCTTAAGCCGCTCCTCATAGGGCTTGTTCTCCAGACCCTTCATCATTTTAGTCGCCCTCCTCTGGACACATTCCAGCTTGTCAATATCTCTCTTGAATTGTGGTGCCCAGAATTGGACACAATATTCCAGGTGTGGTCTAACCAAAGCAAAGCGGAATAGAGGGGTAGCATGACTTCCCTGGATCTAGACACTATGCTCCTCTTGATGCAGGCCAAAATCCCATTGGCTTTTTTTGCCGCCACATGACATTGTTGGCTTATGTTTAACTTGTTGTCCTTGAGGACTCCAAGATCTTTTTCACATGTCCTACTCTCGAGCCATTTCTTCCCATAGCATTTCTTCCCTAGATCTAGACCAGGGGTCCTCAAACTAAGGCCCGGGGGCCGGATGCGGCCCTCCAAGGTCATTTACCTGGCCCTCGCTCAGGGTCAACCTAAGTCTGAAACGACTTGAAAGCACATAACAACAACAACAATCCTATCTCATCAGCCAAAAGCAGGCCCACATTTCCCATTGAAATACTAATAAGTTTATATTTGTTAACATTGTTCATCATTTTAATTACTGTATTGTTTTTAAGTGTTTATTACACTACAAATAAGATATGTGCAGCATGCACAGAAATTCATGTTTTATTTTTCAAATTATAATCCGGCCCTCCAACAGTTTGAGGGACTGTGACCTGGCCCTCTGTTTAAAAAGTTTGGATGACTTCCCTAGATCTAGACACTATGTTCCTATTGATGCAGGCCAAAATCCCATTGGCTTTTTTTGCCACCACATCACATTGTTGGCTTATGTTTAACTTGTTGTCCACGAGGACTCCAAGATCTTTTTCACACGTACTGCTCTCGAAGGCATTGTCGCCCATTCTGTATCTTTGCATTTCGTTTTTCCTGCCAAAGTGGAGTATCTTGCATTTTCCCTGTTGAACTTCATTTTGTTAGTTTTGGCCCATCTCTCTAATGTGTCAAGATCGTTTTGAATTCTGCTCCTGTCCTCTGGAGTATTGGCTATCCCTCCCAGATTATAATTTAATAATTGAAAAAATGAATGAATTCCTATGCACATGCACATATCTTATTTGTAGTACAAAACACTTAAAAACAATACAATAATTTAAATCAAGAACAATTTATACAAAATTAGTATTTCAGTGAGAGTGTGGGCCTGCTTTTGGCTGATGAGATAGGATTGTTGTTGTTGTGTGCTTTCAAGTCATTTCTGACTTAGCTTGACTCTGAGTGAGGGCTGGGTAAATGACCTTGGAGGGCTGTATCCGGCCCCCAGGCCTTAGTTTGAGGACCCCTGCTTTAAGAGATACTCTATGATGTATGCTGACGTTTCGCCTAGAATTAAAATAAATGAAATAAATAAATAGAGCACTGGTTCCCAGACTTCCAGGGACTTCATTTGCCAGAAACCCCAGCTAGCTTGACCCAATATCAGGGATTCTGGGAGCTGAAGTCCACCTGGAAGACCTCAGGTTATGTTGTGACTCAGCTGGAACCACAGAGTGCCTCTGATGAGGATGATGGGACTCAGGTTCACAATCTGGTTCAAAATGTCCCTGAGGAACAGGGTGTGGAAGTTCAGTTTCCCACAGCAAGGAATGAGTTTGTTGATACTGAAACTAGCCAGGTGCAGGTGCAAATTGACTCAGAAAAGGAGGACAGTTCTCAGCCTGATAATGAGCAGGAAGGCAAACTGGATAACACTAACAAACATACTTACCTTTCATGAGAGTTTTCTGGCCACCAGGGGAGCTGTTGCTTCACAGTCCATTTGTGACACTGATGAAGTACTTCCTCATTCTTTGCAGTCTTGCTCAAGATTTTTATGGCATCGTAAATTAGTTAAATTAGCCTCCCCAGTAAATTTCCTACTTGACAAATGCAACTGTCTTTCGGGCTTCCTGCCTTTTGGAGGGAGGCACACAGTTGTGGCTGCTGCATTGAGAACAATCTCAAAAGAGGGAGAGAGTAAAGTTGTGGAAAGCTGGAAGGATGCAGCCTTGACAGGTATTGTGAGTTACATAAGACTATGGTCAGCATTTCTTTTCAGATTCTGTATCTCCTTCCCTCATCCAATTTACTTGGTATGGTGAACTGAGTCATTTTCCCATAACATGCTATTTTGCAATGGCAGAGGAACAGAGTTTCAACAAATGGGGGCAGAAATGGCAGCTTTCTCGTTGAAAACCCTTGGAAGGTCAAGACTTCAATTTCACTTCCTCCTTTCTGGCCAGCCCCCCACCTAACCTTACTGAGTGGGTTGAGGTCTATGCAAATTCCGTCTATCTGGTTGCCAAGCCAATGTTCCTAAGAAGACAAATTAGAGAAATAGAGAAGCTGCAGTCCCAGCAAGCAGAGGCGGCCCTAGGTAATTTTCAATGGTAAGCAAACAGTATTTTGCCCCCCCCCCCCCAACCAATCACTGATATATATTTTCTGTTCATCATGGGAGTTCTGTGTGTCATATTTGGTTCAATTCCATCATTGGTGGAGTTCAGAATGCTCTTTGATTGTAGGTGAACTATACATCCCAGTAACTACAACTCGCATATGTCAAGGTCTATTTTCCCCCAAGAGCCTCAAGAGCGCCCCTGGGCAAAATCAACTATACTGCAAATGCTTACTTTGCGTAATGGGTTGAGCCGCCCCTGCCAGCAAGAGTAGCACAAGCAAGAAACCCTTTGTCCTTCTAATAAATACAGGAGATGTTGCAAGCTCCAGGGTCAAAGCCAGGAGACAGAACTCTGTGCATGAGTGGGTGACTGTGTGTGGACATCCATGGAAGGATACATAACCCCTGTAGTAGATTTAGTGGAATGGTTCAGGTCCTAGAATCATAGAGTTGGAAGAGACCTCATGGACCATCCAGTCCAACCCCCTGCCAAGAAGCAGGAAAATTGCATTCAAAGCACCCCTGACAGATGGTCATCCAGCCTCTGTTTAAAAGCTTCCAAAGAAGGAGCCTCCACCACACTCCGGGGCAGAGAGTTCCACTGCTGAACAGCTCTCACAGCCAGGAAGTTCTTCCTAATGTTCAGATGGAATCTCCTCTCTTGTAGATGGAAGCCATTGTTCCTCATCCTAGTCTCCAGGGCAGCAAAGAACCTTAATCCAGGAACTTCCTTGGATGGTTCTTTTACAGTTTGGACTAAAACCCAGAGGAGACTACTGCCTATCAGTGACATTGGGGGCCCTGGTCTTCATTTGGAATGGTGTCCATCATTTTTAAAGGAGCACCAAGAACAATTAATCTATTTGTTTACTTCCATATTTATTTCTAAAACCTACACCATGCAACTTCGATGCCAGCAGCCTTCAAAAATCAATACAAATACAACATTACAAATGCCAGAATAACAAATAGTAGTCTAAAACAGCCACATGTTTAATGCCTGCAAATGTGAATGGCCGATTGCCTAGGATGTTGGTTGAAAAAATGATTGCAGGTGGGTGGCAGCATGCCTCCTGGTTTATCCAGTTTAATGCCAGCCAGATGGCAGCTGCAAAGGCAAGGTGATGTGTGAAGACACCCTGTGTTATCAGGTACAGCCAGTGACATCTCCCCACCACCACATATATTTGTGGCATTTCAGATAAAATTGGAGGTTGCATCATCATATTTGTGACATGGTCTCATTCATTACTTACAGACTTTGTAAATATCAAAAGTTCCTGGATTAAGGAACTCTAGCTAAGTAATTCTACTTATTTTATTTTCTCATTCAACCTGTAGACGTGGTGATTGTCCAATTACCGCAGGGTTCCATTCAGGCTAAAACACTCTGGTGCAATGTCAGCTCTCACTTCACAGTTTATCCCAATTCCTGAGTGAGCTCTAAAAGTTAATCTTCCAGTTAGATGGGGGACAATTAGTTACTAACTCCCTAGTCACTATAGATCAAGCTTAGCCTATTTCCCCCTTACTTCCCCTTCTATCAGAGCATGTAATTGAGGCAGATATACTTGAGGTTAGGGATGGCAAATTGGCAATCTAAGGAATGGCATTTACTCTAGGTAAGCTAAGGTGGATAGTCTTGAAGAAGTATCTCAACCTTAAAGAAGCAAGGATATCAGAATATTCAGAAGATGATACATTTATTTATTTATTTAAATATTTATATTCTGCCCTTCTCACCCTGAAAGGGACTCAGGGCGGAGCACAGCATATATACAGCAAACATTCAGTGCCGGGACAAGAATTCATTAAACTACGGTGAGGTGGATCTGTAATTGGTTAAATGGATGAACCCAGAGGGTGCTCACCAATGCTTCCTCTTCATCTTGGAAAGAAGTGACGAATGGAGTGCCACAAGCAGGGTCTCGTCCTGGGCCCGGTCCTGTATTATTAGTAGTATTACAAGTAATATAAATATATAATTATAACATCATATTATTATTATTAGCATTATATTGCATTACATTATAATATCCGTCCTGGGCCCGGTCCTGTTCGACATCTTTATTAATGACTTAGATGAAGGGCTAGAAGGCAGGATCATCAAGTTTTCAGACGACACCAAATTGGGAAGGATAGCCAATACTCCAGAGGACAGGATCAGGATTCAAAACGATCTTGACAGATTAGAGAGATGGACCAAAACTAACAAAATGAAGTTCAACAGTGACAAGTGCAAGATACTCCACTTTGGCAGGAAAAACAAAATGCAAAGATACAGAATGGGGGACAATGCCTGGTTCGAGAGCAGTACGTGTGAAAAAGATCTTGGAGTCCTCATGGACAACAAGTTAAACATGAGCCAACAATGTGATGTGGCGGCAAAAAAAGCCAATGGGATTTTGGCCTGCATCAATAGGAGCATAGTGTCTAGATCTAGGGAAGTCATGCTACCTCTCTATTCTGCTTTGGTCATACCACATCTGGAATATTGTGTCCAATTCTGGGCACCACAATTGAAGAGAGATGTTGACAAGCTGGAATGTGTCCAGAGGAGGGCGACTAAAATGATCAATGGTCTGGAGAACAAGCCCTATGAGCAGCGGTTTAAGGAGCTGGGCTATGAAATGGTAATCAAGGTGGCCAATTGAAACATTCATACCTACCTCCAACAGACAAGAGTTCTTTCTCCCACCCTGGATCTTCCACAATTTTCCTAGTTAAAGGTTTTCCTCTGACATGAAGTCCAGTCATGTCTGACTCTGGGGTGTGGTGCTCATCTGCATTTCTAAGTCGAAGAGCCGGCGTTGTCCGTAGACACCTCCAAGGTCATGTGGCCGGCATGACTGCATGGAGCGCCGGGGCAGCCTCCCTTGGCTGGCTCACACTGCCCATCGGGCCTGACAGATAATGTGAGCCTGCCAAGGGAGGAGCAGCACCACCACGTGGCCTACTTTTGCGTAAAGCACCTCGCAAGGTGCTTTATGCGGGAGTATGCCGCACGGAGCAGCTGCCCTTGGCTGGCTCACGCTGCCCATCGGGCCTAAGCCTGCCAAGGGAGGAGCAGCACCACGCGGCCTACTTTTGCATAAAGTACCTCGCGAGGTGCTTTACGCGGGAGTATGCTGCGCAGAGCAGCTGCCCTTGGCTGGCTCATGCTGCCCATCGGCCTAACGGATAGTGTGAGCCAGCCAAGGGAGGGGCACTGTGTGGGGGGGGGGCAATCCTCCTCCATGGGCCGGATAAGTGCCCTTGGCGGGCCGAAAGTGATTTAACACATGTAGAATTTAGGGAGGTTGAGTTTTTACACTAGGGAAATAGCATATGCAACCTGTAGTCAGAGAAAGATGGGCCCAGTGGTGTCATTCAACAGTTAAAGAACGTAGAAGTGAAAGCTGAGAAGCAAGATAGGTTTCCATCATACACGTATCAGAAAGAACCATGACAGGAAAATCCATCCTGGCTCTATGAAGAAAGCATGAAACATGACAGGCAAATTGCTGTGTAATGTCAAAGTAGGAAATGGCACACTGTGTTTTTTAAGACATACACATTATTTTTTCTTGTATAATTTAAATCTTTTACTTAAATAAGAATGAGAGCTTTTTCTCAAGGACTGAAGTTCTACTTCACAACAAACCTAGAAAGGAGATAAAAAGAGTTTTCAGTCAAGGCAAGAAAATATGCATGAAATATCATTTGTGAAATGGGATCTTTACTGTTAGTACTTATACTTGCCTACTTATTGATCACAGATTGGCTGAACGAAAGCACTACAGATGCATCAGCTATTGAGTACAAAGATGAGTATTGTCAAGGCCATCATCAAGTAAACAAAGAACCAAACATATTATTTTTCTCAGCTATCAGTAAGTGACATCCTTGCTAAGACAGAGATGGCAATATAAACTATCTTAGAAAAATCATAATGGCACATTAAAGAATAATAATATTTTGCATATCTATAATTACAACATTGCTGTGGCCAGCAAAGTGCTTTCCCATGCCTGAGTTCTGTAGCAGTCATCTAACCTTGTAGCTTTCTTCTCTGTATGGATGTGTTTTCAGTGCACGGGAGAGAAAAATCAAGTACTGTATGTTGACTTGTTGCTTTTCTGTTTAAAGTATTAAAGAATCACCTCTGCCCATGGTCTTCAGAAAGTAACAGAAATACTTTCTTTGTATATTGTTTTCTATAGTTTGAAAACATCCGATTTTAAGTTGGAAGGGTTTGATAATGTTCAGTGCTAGCTCATACTGCTTAATTGGTAGATAGTGTTATGTTACGTTATGCTATGCTCTCTCTCTATATATAATGTTAAGTTTTTAATTAGTTTGGTTTTAATGCTTCTGTTTATTTACCGATTTATGTGTATATATGGCATCAGATTTTTGCTTTTCTAAGGCTGCCCTGAGTCCTTTTAGGGGTTGAGAAGGGTGGGATATAAGTGTGGTAAATAGATAGATAGATAGATAGATAGATAGATAGATAGATTAGATAGTGTTCTGCTCAATAAAACTTTTTCAGAGTTGTTTCATTCAAATATGATCTAGAAAAACTGTGTTGGGTTTTGTAAACTAAACAGGGAATCTTTCTCACATTATGATTCTTATAGTAAAAGTCAATAGATGCACCATGCTTCTTCCTTAATTTGTTCACACACACACCAAACAAAAAAAAGGAAGGAATAATAATAATAATTGGGTTGTTGTAGGTTTTTTCAGGCTATATGGCCATGTTCTAGAGGCATTCTCTCCTGACGTTTCGCCTGCATCTATGGCAAGCATCCTCAGAGGTAGTGAGGTCTGTTGGAACTAGGAAAAAGGGTTTATATATCTGTGGAATGACCAGGGTGAGACAAAGGACTCTTGTCTGCTGGAGCTAGGTGTGAATGTTTCAACTGACCACCTTGATTAGCATACAATGGCCTGACTGTGCCTGGGGCAAACTTTTGTTGAGAGGTGATTAGATGTCCTTGTTTGTTTCCTCTCTGTTGTTGCTAATCAAGGTGGTCAGTGAAACATTCACACCTAGCTCCAGCAGACAAGAGTCCTTTGTCTCACCCTGGTCTTTCCACAGATATATAAACCCATTTTCCTAGTTCCAACAGACCTCATTACCTCTGAGGATGCTTGCCATAGATGCAGGTGAAACGTCAGGAGAGAATGCCTCTAGAACATGGCCATATAGCCCGAAAAAACCTACAACAACCCAGTGATTCCGGCCATGAAAGCCTTCGACAATACAATAATAATAATAATAATAATAAAAAGGTAAAGGTAAAGGTAGTCCCCCTGACATTAAGTCCAGTCATGTCTGACTCTGGGGTGTGGTGCTCATCTCCATTTCTAAGCCGAAGAGCCAGCGTTGTCCGTAGACACCTCCAAGGTCATGTGGCCGGCATGACTGCATGGAGCGCTGTTACCTTCCCGCCGGAGCGGTACCTATTGATCTACTCACATTTGCATGTTTTTGAATAATAATAATAATAATATGAATATGAATAACTGTCTGCAGAAACAGCTGTAAAATACAAATAATCTGAATTCATTTTGGGTATCTCAAAAACATTAAGTCCAGTTGTGTCCGACTCTGGGGTGTGGTGAAATCCTGGTTGAGACCGGCTACAGAACAAAGTTATTGCCCACACATACGAACTGAGTTGGATATGATTTTATCTTGGCGATTTGGCGATTTGGCTTATTTGTAATTTTAATAAATATGTATTTTAACTTCTTGTTATTGTATGATGTTTTCAGATTGTACAATTAGCATTGAATCTTTGCTGAGTCCCTCTATGGAGGTTAGAGAAGATATAAAAGTTCTAAATAAATAAATAAATAAATAAGCCGAAGAACCAGCATTGTCTGTAGACACCTCCAAGGTCATGTGGTCAACACAACTGCATGAAGCATTGGTACCTTCCCGCTGGAGGGAATCTATTGATTTACTCACATTTACATGTTTTCGAACTGCTTGGTTGGCAGAAGCTGAGGCTGACAGTGGAAGCTCACGCTGCTCCCCAGATTCAAACCTGCAACCTTTCGGTCAACAAGCTCAGCAGCTCAGCGCTTTAACCCACTGCACTACCGGGGACTCCACTGCAAAAACATGTATTTTATGATTTTAAACTGTGTTATATTCATGCTCTTTCATAGATGTCCTGAGCTCAAAATATGAAGGGTTGGTTATAAATAACATACATAGCAATGGTGATGGAAAGAAGAGTAGCAATGATACTTGGCCAAGTAAGCCATATGTCACTTCTAGTTGCTTGCCATCCAACATTGCCACCCAAGTGTTTTGACTGAAGGGCAGGGGTTCAATGAAAGTGCTCATCACCTCTTAGCAGACAGTCTCTGGGCTGAGACTGGTGCAGCGATGCAACAGACATGACTTATCACAATATTTTGGAATTCAGAACAGCTCCTCCAGCCCCCAGTTAAGAAGGCAGTATCCTCCAGACCATCCATCTTATTTATTTATTTATTTATTTATTTACAGCTTTTATATTCCGCCCTTCTCACCCCGCAGGGGACTCAGGGCGGATTACAGTGTACACATATATGGCAAACATTCAATGCCAATTTTGACATACAAACATATACAGACATACACAGAGGCTATTAACTTTTTCTGGCCACCAGGGGAGCTGTCGCTTTCATCGTCCATCTGCGACGCTGATGAAGCACTTCCGCATTCCCCGCATGCTTCCCCGCTGGAATGCTTTGCTGGAGTCTTCTTTATGGCCTCATAAATCAGTTAATTTAGCCTCCCCACACTTTAAGTGGTACCTTATTTTCCTACTTGACAGATGCAACTGTCTTTAGGGTTGCAAAGGTCGACAACAGGCTACACACAATTGGTTGGAAACCCACTCCAACCCGGCTGGCTTCGAACTCATGACCTTTTGGTCAGAGTGATCTTAATGCAGCTGACACTCAGCCAGCTGCGCCACAATCCCGGTGCAGGCTTATGTAGAGGGGACAGTTTGCAATACAGACCTCTAAACAATGAGAATATAAACTTTTTTCTTATTTACTTTTTAAAAATTGACTGAATTAAAAAACACACAGCAAGAACGTGTTTGTATTCGCATTGCCCAGAGATCTCTGTGATAGTCTTTCTTTTGATCATCATGACTTTTCCTCTGTTTAGAGTAGTAACTCGTTAATTTGATATGTTGGCGATACTGTTGGTTTATACACACCTGAGGTTTGGTTTGGCGCCTTTGAAAATATATCTTGCTGTCTTCCCATTGCTCATTATATGGGAAAATACATCAGAGCATTTCAGCAAACATCGTTGTTTTCTTATGCTACTTGGCAGGAAGAAATCCTTGTCAGAGGAGCAATCTCTTACCATTATCATCATGAAAGTAAAATTTTCCCACTCTTTAAAAACAGAGGTTTGGCTGGTTTTTCCTACTGTACAAGCAACAACATTTTAATTAGTGTTTCTGTTTCTGTTCAGATTGTTTGAAGATTGCCACAGGTTTACATAACTTTAGCTTGGGACTCAAAGCCACAGCTATTCCCAGCTTCTGAATATCTTGAGATTTTGGACTACAACGCCCACCATGCCTACCTTTTCATTCGGAGACTTTTGTTGAATAGCTTGTGATAGTTGGTGTATGTGTGTGGGACCTAAGGAAATCAAATAGACCCATTTTGGACAACTAATTCAAGACAGACTTTGTATTTCTAGGTGCAAAGATTACTGTAGAAGCAGACTGCAGCCAGGAAATCAGGAGTCGTGTACTTCTTGGGAGGAGAGCAATGACCAATTGTGCCGTCGCGCTTGGGGGCACAAGCGCCCAAAACCACAAGTGTTAACTTGTGGTTTTTATTTAATCCGGAATAAGTACATGTGAATGTACAGTCCAGAGACAATATGTTGTGGATCTTCAGAATAACTTCTTGGGAGATGCCTTAGAAATACAGCAGTTTTTACACCTTTTCTTCAGAAAAGTTACTGAAGCTGAGTGGGGTCAATTTTTTTCCTCCTAGCTGAGGCGAGGGAGAGAGACTATTTCCTCTTTAAAACCTCTTTGCTGCCTTATACTGATTCAGTTTCTTCTTTTATATTGGCTGGGACTTTCTGTGTGCTGTTAAACCTTTGTACTTTATATCGCAGGCAATGAAACACTCTTGTGTATAACCAAGTAACACAGTTTATTTATAACTTCTGGCTCCAACGCTTGTGGTTACATTTGTGTTTTGTTGCAATCTTGAGGCTTACAGTCAGTATCATTTACTTGGTTAACTTTTCTGAATAAACTATCAATGTTTCACATTCACAAACATGTTACTTGCTTTACACACTCTTGGCTGAATTATATTCTGAACTAAGGCAACACTAGCCTTCTTTATGTTCCTTAAAACTCGAGCTCTATTTAACTAACTGCTTCTCTATATCAGAAGTCTTTAACACATCTTCATAACTGCTTATTTCTATCAGACACTCAAAAACCAACTCTCCTCTTCACACACAGATTCCTAACTGTCATTTTCAAACTCCCACACTCTAACTGCCTCTTTCAGAACCTTGGCTCCGCCCCTTTGGAATGTTCAGCTCTGCTCTCCCCAACTGTCATTTTGGCCTAGCAGCCTTTTCAAATCCTGGGCCTAAACTAATCTGCATATGACCAATCGGCTTCACATATGCAAATGAATCCTATCTCTGCTGTTGCTACCCTGTCTGTACTTATTCTTCCCTATCTGCCATATGTAAACATAGAGCTATACACCAAAACTTTAACATAGAGTAGCAATTTCACTACACTAGCGAATAGGTTGGAAGCAATCCCCTCTTCTTCTTCTATATGTCAGAGAGCACATCTCTAATTTTGATGTAGGACAGAAGTGCAGTTCATATAAGGAATAGGCCCACAGTTGGTCTAGATTTTAAGCTTTTTTAAATTCTTAATTTATGCTTAGAGGGCAAACAAAAGAAAAGCTGTGAGGCATTCAAGAAAGCAAACTGTGTTTTGCATCCCCTTATCTATTACCCAGTAACCTCCTTTTACAGTATATTAAAGCTGTACTTAATAGTCAGTTAGCTTAGGCTCCTAACATCTGTTGGGGAAATGGATATGTGTTACTGACAGTAATAGTTTCCTCACATCTTACTTCCAAATGTTATAAAAGAATTATTTTGACAGTCAGAGGATTTTTCATGTTATTAATTCTCTTAAGCTCTCTTACTTGGGAACAGTTAGTGCTCATCACTTTCACAATAACTGCCTTTTATATTCAGACACCCAGCACTGAAGCAATGATACTTGAAGTGTTTGTTTACAAGATGCCAATATAAAGACATTTAGACTATCTTGGAAAAAGAAGAAAGTGCAAATACACTCTCCAAACCCTGCTGGCCTTATCACAGTGTGTAAGATCACTATGGATTTTCTCGGCTGCAGGAAGGAACGTACTGGACATAAAGCCATTGCTTTCATTCAACAAACAGTGATGCCTCCTTCTGAAGTGCAGTGTACATGGTTTTAATCCTTTTGTTCCTACATCTGAAGGTTTCTCAGGTTTCAGGAATGAATTCTGAGCAGCTGTCATTTTGAAAGTGCTGGTGTGACGTGAAGGCCCTTTTGCTGGAATTTTTGGCTTTGAGATTAAACATGTGGAGCCTTGGGGAGAAAAGACGGCACTCTTTTGATATGGTACAAATACGCTCTCTTTTGTCGTTGAGCAGTTTGTTTTAGTGTGTAGCGAAGCAGTTTATCAAGACCAGTGTAGCTAAATGGAGTGAAAGAACTGAGGAAATAGCAGTACACCCACCACACCTACTATAGCCGAATTGGGAACAGAGCCATGAATATCTAATAGGGTGTAGTGATAACAACAATGTTCCATGCAGGCACGGCTATAAAGAGCATTCTAGTAACAGCTTAACAGTTGTGTTCCTTATGGGATTAAAGCAGCCTTATGTGCTCGGAATGTCATATTAAACTCTATAAATGCATGCTATTCATCCATGAGTTTTTCCTCCCCTGTTAAAGTAAGCTTAAAATGTCTTGTAATGGATATATAACAAGAAAATGTCACCCTTAGGCCATGAATTGTAAATATCCACACATGCAGACTTTACTTATATTTTGTTACAATTACTAGTCATTTGAGTCCCCCCTGGGTTTTTTTTAATCGTGTCAGGAGCGACTTGAGAAAGTTGCTTCTCGTATGAGAGAATTGGCTGTCTGCAAGGACGTTGCCCAGGGGATGCCCGGATGATTTGATGTTTTTATCAGCCTTGTGTGAAGCTTATGTCCCCGCATGAGGAGCTGGAGCTTATTTATTTGTCGTGTCAGGGCAACCAGTCAATTATATTATATTTCTTTGACCAGTATCTAGCCACTTCGAGTGCTTCTGGTGTTGCTGCAAGGAGGTCCTCCATGGTGCATGTGGCAGGGCTCAGGTTGCATTGCAGCAGGTGGTCAGTGGTTTGCTCTTCTCCACACTCGTATGTCATGGATTCCACTTTGTAGCCCCATTTCTTGAGGTTGGCTCTGCATCTCGTGGTGCCAGAGCGCAGTCTGTTCAGCGCCTTCCAAGTCACCCAGTCTTCTGTGTGCCCAGGAAGGAGTCTCTCATTTGGTATCAGCCATTGGTTGAGGTTCTGGGTTTGAGCCTGCCACTTTTGGACTCTCGCTTGCTGAGGTGTTCCAGCGAGTGTCTCTGTAGATCTTAGAAAACTATTTCTAGATTTAAGTCGTTGACGTGCTGGCTGATACCCAAACAGGGGATGAGCTGGAGATGTCTCTGCCTTGGTCCTTTCACTATTGGCGGCAGATGTCAGGTGGTGCAATACCGGCTAAGCAGTGTAATTTCTCCAGTATTGTAGGGCGCAGACACCCCGTGATAATGCGGCATGTCGCATTAAGAGCCACATCCACTGTTTTACTGTGGTGAGAAGTGTTCCACACTGGGCATGCGTACTCAGCAGCAGCGTTGCCTCTGAAAAATCCTGCAAATCTCTTGGGAAGACAGTCAGACAAATGTCAGTGTTCTGAAAGAATCAAAGACCACCAACACTGAAGTGATTATCCTCTGCCATCAACTTCACTGGACTGGCCATGTTGTTTGAATGCTCGATCACTGTCTCCCAAAGCAGTTACTCCAGTCTGAACTCAAGATCAGAAATTAAAATGTTGTTGGACAGGAAAAGAGATTTTAAGAGGAACTGAAAGGCAACCTTAAAAACTGTGGCATAAGAACTGGGAAGCCTTGGCCCTCGAGCATTCTAACCGGAGGTCATCTGTTACTAACAGTGCTGTGGAATTCAAAGAGGCAAGAAAGGAGGGCAAAAGGGAGAAACGTGTCGAGAGGAAGGTGCATCAAGCTAACCCAGACCAGGACTGCCTTCCAGCTGGAAACTGATGCCCTCACTGTGAAATAATATGCAGATCAAGAATGGGCCTCTATAGCAGTGGTTCTCAACCTGGGGTCCCCAGATGTTTTTGGCCTCCAACTCCCAGAAATCCCAGCCAGTTTACCAGCTGTTAGGGTTTCTGGGAGTTGAAGATCAAAAACATCTGGGGACCCCAGATTGAGAACCACTGCTCTATAGGCACCTACAGTCCCACCGCCAAGACCCTACACTTGGAAGGCAATAATACTCGGACATGTGGGATCACCAGTCATGATGATAAACAAGAATTAGGTTGGGGAGACGTTGTATATGGGTTTGTTCTCTCCAACTTTCAGAGGGTTATTTTATTAATTTAGCATGTTTACGGCAGATGTGCACAGATAAATTGTTAAACTTTGTGTATCAAAAGACCAAACAATACCCAAATACTGGAGATTCCTAACTGTGCAAGCTAATTAAAATTACGCTGTACAACAGTTTAATAGATCAGACTAATGGGCACAATAATTAGAAGTAATCTGCATTGTATTTTGATCAATGTTTTGGGAACTTTCAGAAAAAAAGTTTTACTTTTTCTTCTCACCATAGCTTAGGAAAGCCTTTGAAATAGGCATGAGATAAAATATTCAGTACTTTCTTCTCTTGATTCAGTGGTGAAGTGTACCTAGAAGAACATGTGTGGCATATACTTAAATGTATGGAGATTTAGTGAACAACATTTTCTACAATAAAGGCAATTTCAAGCTTTCATTCTGCCATGATTTTCCTGCTTCTGCTTAACAAGCAAAATATATCTGATATCAAAATGGCACCTATTGTCTAGTTTTGCAGGAACAATCCTGCAGCTTTGTCACACAAGACTATAGAAGCTTACAGAGTAATTCAAGAAAAAAACAGCCCTTGCTTGGCCCCTAGATTGAAATAGACATTGTGCTGGTACAGCTGTACCAGAAGCTCCCACTTTATTTGCCTTGTATTAAGTGTTTGCTTGCAGCCCAAGGCTTGGGATTCTGCAGAAGGGTGGCTTCCTGTTAAAGTTTGCATTTATAGGGCAGGCCCCCTGTCCATCATCATTAAGTTTGGTTCCGCCCCCTGTTCAGGATAATTGAGAAGAGAAGGGAGCCATTTTCAGTCAGTCTCAGCAAGGAAAGTCAATGTACAGGACGTATACAGACTTGTCCTGTACAAAAGCTTCAACCCTTAAGACTTCCCGGGGGAGAACAGTCTTAAGAGCATCTAAAGATTCCCAAAGGTTCCAGGGAAACAACTTTACAGCCCTGAGGAATTTCGGAGGGAATAACAGCTTTAAACATCAAGAAGTCCAGCTAAGTGACTACAGGCCTACTGGTAGGTCCACTCGGTTTTGAGACGCAGTTCAGCCTGGTAGTGGATCCACATTAGTTAGGTTTAGGTTCACAGTTAGCCTGGGAAGAGCTAGAAAGGGATTTTCCTTTAAAGTAAAGCAAAGAAACAGTTAGAAGCCACCAGTTGCTTGAAGCCTGGAAGCATTTGTTTAACCTTTGAAGACAAAAGAAGTTCCTGTTTGATTGTTCATCAATAAAGACTGTTGTATTTACGCTCAAGCCCTCTAAAGACTGTTTATGGGGGGGGGGAATCTCTAAAAGCTTCTCTTCGGGCCCCCTGGCTTCCTGTTGGGCTCAATTTGCACATCCTGTTTTAAAAGCACTTTGTTTTAAGCCCAGCGGCGACAGAACAGACATTATAAAGTAGTAAAGGTATGCTGGGTGGAGAAGATAATTTAGTAAATGCATGACATAAGGTCATCAAAATAATCATTTTTATAATTTGTTTGTTAAGATATTTGTATCAAACCCTATATTATGACATCTTGGGATGGCCTACTGATGAAAGTGATCAAAAACCAGGCACACAAATCTTTGGGGAAAATATCAATTTGGCTTGCACTACTTTGATAAAAAGCCATGTTTCAATTTGGTAGCCAAACTGAGGAGGTGTCAGAGGACATATATACAGTGCGGAGACCAATATTGTCTACTAGATCAAGGGGACTAATAGTCCCACTCGATTCTGCTTTGGTCGGACCACACCTGAAATATTGTTTCAAGTTCTGAGCACCACAGTTCAGGAAGGAGATTGACAAGTTAGAATGTGTCCAGAGAAGGGTGACCAAAATGACCAAGCCCTATGAGCAGCTCAGGGATCTGGGTATATTTAGCTTGGAGAAGAGATGATTGGAAAGGGAATGATAGCTATGTTTAAATATTTGAAATACCATGTTGAGGAGGAGACAAGCTTGTTTTCTGGTGCTTCATTGACTAAAATTAGACCAATGGATTCAAAGTGCAGGAAAAGAGATTCCAATTAAGCATTAGAAGAAGGTTCCTGATGCCAAGAGATGTTTGATAGTGGAATATGCTACTGTTTTAAAGTAGAGGGTGGATAGCCATCTTTGGACAGTGCTTTATGTGTTTCTGAATGGTAGAGAGTTGGACTGGATGGTCCTTGGGATCTCTTCCAACTTTATGATTTTGGAAGCACAGGAAATTACCTTGCACTGTTCATCTAGTCCATTAACAATATTTTCTGAGAACAGGTTTCAGGATGGGTTCTTTCCTAATCCTATCTGGAAAACCCAGGGTTTGAACCAAGTGTTTCTGCATGCAAACTCTGTGTTCTGTTACCCCATGTCTCCCCACTTCTAGAGTAGCTGGCATTTAGAACTGAGTCTTCCTCATCAATTACTAGAGTCCAACTGACAGAGTTATTTTCACTCTTATTGCCTACTTTCATTCAAACATTATTATGCAAAGCCCATGTTTCAGCAAAACAGCCATTATAGCTGACTCGAATAGAAGATGACCTTTCGCTAACCTTGGTTTCATTTGGCTGGAATATACTTAAAGGGCAAAAGTGTGTATACTAGCCACTGGATGAATAGATGTTACATGATGCATATACTAATGAACAATAAAGTGAAGAGTCACCTTGTTACTATTTCTTATCTCAAATGTTATGCAATATAGTGAATGACTTGCATTCATGTCTTAACCAAAACACTCAAATGTATTGCTAGTCAATGTGTCAATGCTGAATGTAAAGCCTCTGCCCTTCTGTTACTGCCTTGTTCCTGCCTACACCATATAAATAGACTAACCTGGATCTTTTCTTTATTGCTACTGACATTTTTGAGACTGTAGAGAACATGTATATAAGTGGCCATCTCCCCCGCTCTCTCCTCCCCACTCCCAATGCTCTGTGTTCAGTTCTTTTAATGTGCTGTGGTGGCTTGCATGGAAGAAAGATAGAATGAAAATAGTATCTGGCAAAGCTCTGGATATCTTAGTTCCAGACTATTTGAAAGACTGTGTTCTCTCATATATATATATATATATATATATATAACTATATAGGTATTTAGTAAGGCTGGGCGGTTTCGTTTCGTTAATTCGTAATTCGTTAATAATTCGTTATTTTTTTCAATTACAAAACGATAACGAACCATTCTGGAGCAATTTTTTTAAAAACGAATTTTTAAACACGTTTTGTAAATGCTTCGTATTTCGTTATTGTATTCGTTTCGTTATTGTTCTGAGGTCGTTTCGTTATTATTTCCGCATGTCTGGGCCAGTTTTATGGTTTAATTAGTGAAAAAAAATTATAATATCACACCAACAGTCAACAACAGAGGGAGAGGGAAGCTTCAGAAGTTTTTGGAGGTTTTTTAGCGTATTTCGCGGTCGCGTCCGCCATTAACGAATCGATTCGTTATTGTTTCGGAAATCGATTCGTTAATGTTTTGTAATTTTTTTCACATTTACGAAATTTCGTAAATATCGAACTTTTTAAAAGGAAAATTTTGTAATTATTTTAAATAACGAAACGCAAAAACCCCCCAAAAACGAATCGATTTTAGAAACAAATTTTTCCGTTGTTACCCAGGCCTTATACACACACACACACACACACACACGAGGGGTATTTTTTAAGTAAGGTCCGTTTGAACATAAGTACACAACGAAAGTTTATTTCAAAAAAGTAAATTTATTTTCAGAAAGTACATACTTCACTCTATTTTTCGACATAGTTGCCAAGTTTGTTCAAACACTTATCATACCTCTGAACCAATTTTAAAATACCCTCTTCATAAAAACTTGCTGCCTTCTCCAATAACCAAGAGTTCACTGCCATCTGTAATCAAAGAAGGGCGACCGGAGCGGTCCTCATCATGGACATTGTCACGGCCATCTTTGAATTGTCGTACCCATTTACGCACTTTGCTTTCACTCATAACAGTATCACTGTACACTTCCCAAATCCGTCGATGAATTTCTGCAGCAGGCAGGTTCCTTGCTGACAAAAACCGTATCACTGAGCGAACCTCACATGCGGCGGGTGAGTTGATAGTCTTAAACATTTTTAAAGCACAGAACAGAACCGTACAGGTTAGCTACATAGCGGAAACTGAGCGCAGTTGTTCCCGAGGCATGCCAGTACACAACGCACGCGCTCGTTGCGGTATGCGCGCGAACTACTAGTGTCTACAACAAAACGGACCTTACTTAAAAAATACCTCTCGTGTGTGTGTGTGTGTGTGTGTGTGTGTGTGTGAGTCCTCCTTCAGGGGCAGAAGGGCGGGGTATAAATATAGGAAAGAAATAAAAATATATGGCTTGCTAGGCTTTTCATTGTGAAGCCTGTCCTTTTAGCTTCTTCACCTTCAAGTGTACATTTGGTGCAGAAACAAGAGAGAGCCTTACAAGCCATTTACTTGTTGATTATTTTGGAGGCAGGAACACAATCCAGACACTCTCCTACAAATGTGAGCACTAAATTTGTATGAACCGATGGTGGCAGAGATTTTGAAGCACAATCAGACAAATGCTGTTATGACTAACCTTCAAATTTTTTAGGCAAACACGTAAAGATCTGCAGAAGAGTCTTAGTTCCCAAGAAATTGGGGGTGAGGCTTCCAAGGAAGTACTTCCTTCCTACACTAAGACTGAGGAACATATGGTTTACCTTTTGTTATTGAGCTACGCTCCCATCAATGGACCTGCTGGCTCAGACTAATGTGAGATGGGGTCTTAACAACACTTGGGAGTCCACAGGTTCTCCAACCCCATTCTTTACAATTTCTACGAACACATGCATATACAGGGTGAGGCAGCATAACTTCTTTTTTTCAAAACTTAATAAAACCCATTGTATGAATCAGAAATTTTTTTTTATAATGTAGGCACATACCTAAAGTTTTGTTTTACGTAGTTTTGAAGATCAAATTAGGTAGGTGACGTCCCCCATTCTCCATACACTGAGTAAACCGATTTCTGGCGTTTGTCATGACTCTTGCCAGCATAGCAGGCGTTATGTTGGCAATTTCTTCCTGGATGTTGGTCTTCAAATCTTGTAGGGTCCTTGGACGGTTCACATAAACACAGGATTTCAAAAAACCCCATAGAAAAAAATCACAAGGGGCCAAATCTGGAGAGCGGGCCGGCCACTCCAAATCCGCTCGAAAAGTAGGCCTCAATGGCAAAAGCACGCTCCTCACTGTTCCAACACATGATGGTGACTGAACTGTGTCAGGACAAAACTTTATACTCCCTCCTCTCGAACGAGACCACTAGCACTCTGCTACGTCTTCAACCGACTGAATGGCGCGCATTTTAAAAAAGGAAGTTATGCTGCCTCATCCTGTATATGACTAGAATTGCTCCTTATTCTGACCCTTGAAGAGTGCATCTATTGCCAGTTGTGGAAACTTCCCTCGTGGTGAGAATTTGTTCATACTAAACTTCAACCATTCTTAACTCTTGCATTTCAACACCGAAACTGTTCAGGGCAATTAACATGAGGATTACTGTTGTTTTTGCAGTATAGACTGTTACCAGCAGCCACAAAACTAAGAAAAAAGATAGACATAATGTTGGTTTTTAGTTATGCTGGTGTTTAAGCTTAATTAAGGGTGGATCTTTCATCACACCCACTTCAACCGGGGTTTAATTTAGTAATTAAGATATACTAACATTATTCACCAAACACAAATACTTGTCATGCTCATTGTGTGATATAATTTTTTTTTGTTTGGAAGGACTTGGATTTTTTCTTCTTCAGTGTCATTCAAAACTCATGAAAAATTGATGGTGTGTTATGATAAATTATCCATAATGCTTTCGGAGGCCAAATGTCTGAGAAAAGGCTGTAGAAACATGCCTCTGGGGCAAAGAGGCTAACTTGATATTCACACCTGTAATTCATTAATTTGCAAAGGGGTTGAATTTCATGGTACCCGGTTCCTCAGCAATTCATCAAGTTGTGTCAGACAATAGCCCTGTATCACAAGAATATGTAAAAGATTTTCCATGTCCAAGTGTGCCTTTGGAATTGTGGCATTAGATAGAATTAAGTTTAAGTGTTACATTGCATATTTATATGAAAATTGTCTGTCTCTCTTGCCTTGAACTACACTTAATATAATCACTGCATTGAAAACATATTCTAACGCAGACTTCTTAACTCCTCCACCTTTGGGTGGATCTGGAATGGTTGCTCAATTGTTCAAGGCCTGATTATATCGGAAATTTGAGATACTAATTTTTTGTCCTACCCATATTTTTGTTGTCATTACTGTCACTATCATCGTCATCACCGTGATGGAGATTTAATTTGAGACCTGGAATTAGATTTCTGTTGCTAATAAGCATCGTTGTAAATGTTTTCCTGCAAAATTATAACGATTAATCTAATTTTCTAGAATACATTTGAGACCAGAAATGTAACCATTATCTTTTGTAACCATCTTATGGTTCCCACAGTCTTCAAACAACAATTTTGCAACCCGTTGTAATCTTATGAGAAAGTATCTTATTTCTTCTTGAAATATCAAAATGTGAATTAATCTACGTTTACTTTCTGCTTCCATAAGTAGTGTGATAAAAATGGAAACTAACGTATTCCTGCTTTCCCCTGAACTGCATATGAACAAATCCGAATGTCACATTATTTACAAATACTATGTGTGAAGTCCATCAAATGTTAGCAAAGACTCTTGAGTGTAACCACTCTCCCTTCCACCCGATAAAGTCAGGTGAAGAAACCAAAAATGTTTTGTTTTCTCTTCTTCTTGACAATTACATATGAATGAGGAATCATGGTTTATGCAGCAACATGGTTCAAAGAGCCACATTTCAGATTCATAAACTAGGGTTTGCAGTTGGCTTGCTTAGAGTTTACTGTCACTCCTGAATGAGGAGAGGGATATGGAGTGCTTGACTCACAGGTTTTCTTTGCACTCATAAAGACTTGTACATAAAACCTAAAATATGATCTAACATTTTGCATAAACTAAACAACATTGTTTGTATTATATTATGAATTTGTCAGGGTTTTCTTAGGTTCCTCTTTTAATGAAAGGAAAACCTAAAAACATCATTGAGTGTTAGACAATCTGACATTTAAAAATACTGTTGTAAGCAAAAGTATTTGCTAGTGAGTGATCTTGTAGGCCTCTACAATCAATGAAAAAAATCTTTCAATATTTATTATGAAATTAGAGGGTGGGGGGATGGTTTCTAAAGGGCTTCCAAAATTGCATGGGATCTGTATTGTATCTATAATGAGTTAACTGCTTTTTCATTAATTTTCATTAAGTAATTGTGTCAGTGTCAGGGGCACCTTTCTCCCTCATTGTTATTGCTATTCAAATGAAACTTTCTACCATTATGGGGCACATTTACCACTCTTAGCTCATCAAGTTTCAGAATGTCTCACTCACCCATGGATTTTTGGGGAATTTTCAAAGTTTTTACAAACAACATTAAAAAATATTACAAGAGCTACCTTCTTGAATTTTCTATACAATGACACAAGATAACAGGGGATTATCCCTCTCCCCCCCCCAAGTTTCTGAAATATTCATGCATTGACTGATTGTTGGAATTATAAAAGAAGTTTTGACAAAAAACATTCTTTGTTTTTGTTTTTGTTTAAAGCCACAACTGCTAACTCATTGATTTTCTCTTATAGAACTTCAATATAGGAATTTCTTCCAAGCCCGGCACAGATGTATTTATTTACTAGTATTGAAGTGTCAGTCATTCCTCCTCCAACACCACAGTTCAAAAGCATCTCTCTTCCTTTGCTCAGACCTTCCCTATGGTCCAGCTCTCACATCCATAGGTGACTACGAGGAATACTATTGCTTTTACTATGCAGATCTTCATTGCCAGTGTGATGTCACATGGCATGATTTATTATATTTATGTACATGATTTCTATCCCGCTAATTTCAGCCCGAAGACGACTCAGGGCGGTATACACAGTCGGCACAATTCGATGCCGAAACAAAATACATACATTGATAAAGCAAAAACCTCAAGTGCAATTAAACATAAACGACAGTGCATAATAAACAATTTAAAAAGAAACTATGTCCTCTCATTCAAATCTTCATCCGTTACATTGTCTTGGCCGTTCCTGGGTCAATTTCCAACTCTAGTTTGTCTGTTTACTCCGGGGTTCCGAATGCTTGCTCGAAGAGCCAAGTTTTTACTCTTTTTCGGAAAGTCAGGAGGGAGGGGGCTGATCTAATATCCCTAGGGAGGGAGTTCCACAGCCGGGGGGCCACCACAGAGAAGGCCCTGTCTCTCGTCCCCGCCAGATGTGCCTGCGTTCTGCATACAAGTTGAATAGTTTGGGTGAGAGTATACAACCCTGCCGTACACCTTTCCCAATCTTGAACCAGTCTGTTTTTCCATGGTCAGTTCTGACTGTTGCTACTTGGTCCTTATACAGATTCCTCAGGAGAGAGACAAGGTGATTTAGTATGCCCGTACCACCATAATAAGTAGTAATAATAAATAATAAGTAGCAATAAGTAATAAGTAGTAATAAGTACTAGATAATAAAGAATGGTAAAAGATAGGATAACGGGAATCATCAGAATGCTATGAGAAGATATGGAATTTATTTTTGTAAAGGTGACTGTGGCAATGGTATATTTTACTTATATAATGAAATAAAAATATAATAAAAATGTTTGTCTGTTCATTCTTTCAATTACAGACTAGCCTTTTTACCCTATGGTGAATGCATAAGGCCACTTTTGACAGGAATGAACAAAGTTGAACAAGTGAATCACTGATGCTTTGTGTGATGTTATTTGGTCCAGAAATTGTTTTGACACAACCAGTCTGCTTTGTCAATCTGTTTTTTTTAAACATGGATGTGTATTATATTTTGAAAAAATGCCTGCTATAAATCCTTAAGTTTTGAGTCTTTGTACAATAAATCTGAACACGTGTGACTCCATCATAGGGTTTTCTGATATAGGCTGAGGCCTACAGCTATATGTTTCATCCCTGCTGTTTTGCACCAGACAGGTTTGGGAGACCTTAATCTATGAGTAGGCAGCGTGGTGGTTTTAGAGAACAATTATTGACCATGCCAGCTGGGCTGGAGAGGAGTTTGCATTCCAAAACATCTGCAGGGCACCAGGTTTCCTATCCTTTAATTGCTCACTAGCGAATAACTAACTGATTCATTGAACTCAATTGTTTCTTTGGCTTTGTTTTCTTTGGTTTAGAGACTTTACTTAAATGGCACATTTATCTGAATTCTACTCTTTCTTATCCAGTTCTTTTCCCTTGTTTATTAAATACATCGTTGTTAGTGAAAGCTTTTTAATCCTATGAATATTTGTCTACAAAGATTTTAAAAAGCCTGGGGCCCCTTTTATAGCAAGAGTGTAGCCAGTCTCTAAGGACCCTTCCAGCCAGGCTGGATCCCAGGATCTGATCCTAGGTTTTCTATTTGTCCCAGATTATATGACAGTGTGGACTCATATAATCCAATTTAAAGCAGAAAACCAGGGATCAGATCCAGTGATATAGAGTCTGTCTGGAAGGGCCCGTAGAGTGTTTCTGTACAACCAGGTCATTGTGGTGGCCAATGCATATTTGCAGGAACCAAAATAAATTGCTTTGTCACAGGCAATCCCTGATATCCTTGATTTTTTTTTTTAAAAAAATGAAGATCCCAAATCTTGGTGTTGAGCATGCAAGACTTAATCTGTGAGGAGTGAGAAGTCCGAGGCAAAGAAGGCATTAAGTAGTTCTGCCTTTTCCCTACCCCCTGTCAGCATTGCCCCATCTTCTCCTCGAAGAGGCCCTATCGCCTCCTTGTTTTTCCTTTTTCTACTGACATAAGAAAAGAAGCCCTTTTTATTGTTTTTAATGTCCCTGGCTCGTTTTGTGCTTTAGCCTTGCGGACCTTATCCCTACAGGTGTTGGCTATTTGTTTGAATTCTTCTTTGGTGATTTCTCCCTTTTTCCACTTCTTGTGCATGTCTCTTTTGTGTTTTAGCACAGTTAGAAGTTCTTTGGACATCCATTCTGGCTTCTTTGCACTTGTCCTATTTTTTCTCTTTGTTGGCACGGTTTGCAATTGCGCCTTGAGTATTTCACTCTTGAGAAATTCCCATCCATCCGTAACTCCCTTGTCTTTTAGTATCTGTGTCCACGGAATGCTGCTCAGTGTTTCCTTCATTTTTTGGAGCTGATTTCATGATGAGGTGACACATTTTTCTTTACATTTGTGGTGGCCACAATAAAAGGAGGCAGTCCATTACCTTTGATAGTTGCTTTGATGTGGATGTTTATTCTGTAGCTGAAGGTTGCATTTGCTAAATACTTACATTTATTAAAGACACAGAATCCTTGCCCTCTTTATCATGAGCCATCCTATTTACATTACATATTGTCTGGGGCCTGTTCTACACTGCCATATAAAATCCAGATTATCTGCTTTGAACTGGATTATATGGCATTGTAGACCCATGCCATATGGCACTGTAGAAGGGACCTGTAATGTAATTTTATGTTTGAAGAATACCATCTTCAAATATAAAAGTATAAATTACCTGTAACGTAATTTTATATTTGAAGAATACCATCTCCTTGGAGAGATGGTGGAGGGGTATAAATAAAGTTATGATGATGATGATGATGATTATATCCTCAAACAGTTAATCTTTAAATCAGAAATAGATTACTAATGATTGGGTAATATGTCAAGTTGTTATGTATTGTATTCTCAATCTAACAAGATTCTTTTATATAGTAAAATATACAAAAATGGTAGATCTTTATCCAAGAAATTTCCAATGAAAAATTGACACTAATAAAAGGACAAGTGAGTGAGCCGAGGACCAAAACAAATGAGGGCGCTTCCAAACAGGGTCCAAATCCATGGCAAAATGGGTTAAACCCCCTCTTTGGTGTGGATTTGGATCCACACACACTCCCCCAATACCTCGGCTTTTTCTGGATGGAGTCTAGATGCTCTCCTGGTACCTACCAGGAGGGCACCCAGACACCCAGAAGCCCCCTCTCCCGAATTATCTTTAAAAGTTAAGAAATACTTACTGGGCTGCCTTGACAACCCTCTGGCAGGCCTCCTGGAATGTAGAAATGATGCATCGTGTGTGTGTGTGTGTGTGTGAGGAATTGCCCCCTCTCACTTCCTGGCATACCTACATGCCAAGAGACATGCTGGAGGAGTGTCATTGTGGCTCAGTAAGCTTTTTTAACTTTTAAAGATAGTTTGGGGAGGGGGTTGGGAAAGAGGGTGGATACCCTCTTGGTTCTCTGGGCTCATAAAGCCCAAAAACCCGAGAGGGCTGTGGGAACTGACCCCCAGAATTACCTGGAAGTCAGTCCCCATAGACCTCCATACTCCAGGAAAGCCTGGGTCTAATGGGGTATTTAATTATTTTGGGTCAGAGCAGGATTTACCTGCTTTGCCCCAAATTCTTTTTTACCGGAGGCGTCATTTGGACACCTCCGGTAAAAGTCCGCATTTTGGGCCCTGTCTGGAAGGACCCTGAGTGTGAAGACATATTCTTGCATGTTCTTGCGCTTTAATTCGTTTCCAGTCGTCATCTTCTATCTCTAATCTTTAACAATGCAAGAAGATTAACATGTTGATACATAATTTCTTTTTGTTCCAGCACAAAATAATTTCTAATGATTTGGTGTAAATGGTTACAGTGCTTATTTAATGAGCTTATGTCATCAGTTCAACAGCAAGAGCATTTTCTGGATAAAGAATATACATGAAATTTTTCAAGAAACCCATTTGCCGGAGTTTTGTGCTTTTGAGCAAGAGTGGTTTGGGATAAATAAGGCTCCCATAAACTTCTTCTATTTCCTGTACCATTTCTGGGAATGCTAGGGGAGCTAACTGGTGTACTGAATTTGAGCATAGCCACACCGTTTTCTGTATCCCTTCTGTGTTATGCAGCTCCTTAATTATTTAATTTTCTTCGGATTCAGTACAATTTTCTTATGTTGACTTTCAAAACCCCACACAACTTTGTATCATTTCCTATCTTTCAGACTTTGTTTCTTTTCAATCAGCCTGCTTAAGATCTGCCTTCTAGGATTTCTAAGCTTCTCACTCAGCCAAGGATTTCCTCTTCGGTGTGATTTTTGTGTCTTTTTTTCATTCGCTGGTCCACATTCTTGTAATTGCTGACCTATGCATTTGCAGTTTCTTCCCTCATAGTTATTAAATTGCCATTAAAAATTTACTGGTTTTCCAAGCTTTCGGAATATTACTTTGATATTGTTTTATTCTCTGATTTATTTTGATAATATTTATTATGATAATGATAGGGTATTTGCATAGAGGTAGCCTGGCTGTTGTGCAAGTACTCTCAGTTCTAGTCCAGCCCTAAACATTGCTGAATATGGCCTTGCACTTCCCTATTACTCCAGTCGTCCCTCTAATACAGTGTTTCTCAACCTGGGGGTCGGGACCCCTAGGGGGTCACGAGGGGGGTCAGAGGGTCAGCAAAGACCATTAGAAAACACAGTATTTTGGTCATGGGGGTTCCTGTGTGGGAAGTTTGGCACAATCTCATTGTGTGGGTTCAGAATGCTCTTTGATTATAGGTGAACTATAAATCCCAGCCACTACAACTCCCAAATGTCAAGTGTATTTTTCCAAATGCCACCAGTGTCCACATTTGGTCACACTGAATATTCATGCCAAGTTTGGTCCAGATGCATCCGTGCTCTCTGGATGTAGGTAAACTATAACTCCAAAACCCAAGGTCAATACCCACCCACTCTTTCAGAACAGGCCCGTAGCCAGGATTTCGATTCGGGGGGGGGGGGTGAGTTTTTTTCAGATTTTGTTTCGGAGGGAGCTGAATTTGAGTTGGGGGCTGAGTCTGAGTGAAAGAGGGTCTACCCTAGCAAACCTTTTGTATCGTTACCCCAATACCCCCATGCATATGGGATATATTGAGCATGGTGATCAGATCATGATATGAATAAACATAACAGTTTAAATAATGCACCAGTACGGCCTTTTCACGAACCACCATGAGAATTTGGGGGGTGGGGCTGAAGCCCCAGTCAATGACCACCAAACCCTTCTAGTATTTTCTGTTGGTCATGGGAGCTCTGTGTCCCAAATTGGGTTCAATTCCATCATTGGCAGAGTTCAGAATGCTCTTTGATATTGTAGGTGAACTATAAATCCCAGCAACTACAACTCCCAAATGACAAAATCAATCCTCCCCTCAACCCCACCAGTATTCAAATTTGGGTGTATCGAGTATTTGTGCCAAATGAATGAAAATACTTCCTGCATATTGGATATTTACAAGATGATTCATAACAGGAGCAAAATTATAGTTGTGAAGTAGCAATGAAAATAAATTGATGGTTGGGGGTTACCACAACATAAGGAACTGTATTAAGGGGTCACGGCATTAGGAAGATTGAGAACCACTGCTCTAATAGGCCCTGGAAATGAGCAGCCACAGACCCATACCGCTATTGCCGTTAGCCTGTTATAGCACTGTACTCAATTCCCGGCCTCCTCATATTTTGAGTTTGCACTAGCCTTGGCCTGGCTTTTTAATTGCTCTGAATAGGCAGGATTATTTTTAATATACATGTGTTATTGTGATAATTCTATGCTTAGGTTGTTTTGTTAATTTTATGTTATGTTGTTTACTCGGGGAGATAGAGCGGTATATAAATAAAGTTTTATTATTATTACTAGTTGTCCCCTGCCACGCGTTGCTGTGGCCCAGTCTGGTGATCTGGAAAATAAAGTAATGAGAAAGTGTTGGTTTCTAATATATGTAATTCCTTTATGCTTGTGAGTAAACAGTATTTCTTGTTGTTTCTTTGTCAGTGTTGATGTGGAGAGTGTCTGGTTTGCCTACTCTGGAATATGCAACATATCATAGTCCTTCTTTAAGGGTCTCTTTCAAATCTATGATACTATATCTGTGTGTGTGAGAGAGAAAATCATATCTATCTATCTATCTATCTCTCTCTCTCTCTCTCTCTCTCTCTATATATATATATATATATATATATATATCTATGACTGGATGGCTCTTTGTCAGGAGGGCTCTGATTACATTTTTTTGCCCTGGTGAAGAGAGTTGGACTGGATGGCCATAAGTATTTTCTGTTGGTCATGGGGGTTCTGTGTGGGAAGTTTGCCCCATTTCTGTCATTTGTGTGTTTCAGAATGCTCTTTAATTGTAGTGAACTATAAATCCCAGTAACTACAAATCCCAAATGTCAAGGTCTATTTCCTCAAACTCCATCTGTGTTCATATTTAGGCATATGGAATATTTGTGTCAAGTTTGGTCCAGATCCATCATTGTTTGAGTCCACAGTGCTCTCTGGATGTAGGTGAACTACAACTCCAGACTCAATGTCAGTGCTCACAAACCCTTCCAGTTTTTTCTGTTGGTCATGGAAGTCCTGTATGCCATGTTTGGTTCAATTCCATCATTGGTGGAGTTCAGAATGCTCTTTGATTGTAGGTGAACTATAAATCCCAGCAACTACAACTCCAAATGTCAAGGTCTATTTCCCTTAAACTCCATCTGTGTTCATATTTGGGCATATGGAATATCCGTGCCAAGTTTGGTCCAGATCCATCATTGTTTGAGTCCACAGTGCTCTCTGGATGTGGGTGAACTACATTTCCCAAACTCAAGGTAAATGTCCACCAAACCCTTCCAGTTTTTTCTGTTGGTCATGGGAGCCCTGTATGCTAAGTTTGGCCCAATTCCATCATTGGTGGAGTTCAGAATGCTCTTTGATTGTAGGTAAACTATAAATCCCAGCAACGACAATTCCCAAATGACAAAATCAATTTTTTTGAGTGGAGGACATACATTGGGTTGTTAGGTGTCTTGTGTCCAAATTTGGTGTCAATTCCCCCAGTGGTTTTTGAGTTCTGATGGTATCACAAACGAACATTACATTTTTATTTATATAGATTATTATTATAAAAGCCTGCAAGGCTACTCAATGTTAATCAAGCTTGCTATCTGTAACATTCACGGTTGCTTCAAACAGAAAATGGTTTTTTATTCCACCCTGGACATAATAGGCATGTGCGATCCATAAAAAATGGTTCCGAACTATGTTCAAAAGTAAGGGGTGTTGGCTGTTGCGATTGTGCAATAGGGAAAACATCACTGGCAGTGGGGAAACTTCAGGGGCTTCTCTCTCCCTCATTTTTGAGATATCCTGATGAAACTTGCTACAGTGGTAGAACACATTTACCACTGTTATCTCACCAAATTTCAGAACATTTGACTTATCCATGGATTTTTGGCAAATTTTCAATTTTTAAAATGAAAACATTTTTAATAATAAAGGAAATCTGTTCCAGGTTTTGAAAGTGTTATTTCCTCTTTCATTGTGTTTTCTTTTACTTTGAAAGTCATTGTTATACTCCAGAAATGTTGTTTTTGTGACAGAAACTGCACACATTTTATGTATCAAATATGAGTTCCGATTTTAATCCGAAATTATGCACCAGCCTAATACACCCACACACACACACACACTTGACTTGCCTAGTTTCCAAGAAATATCTGAACAAACATCTGAGGGTGTTTGCCACAGATACAGGCAAAAGATCAGGAGAGAAAGCCTGAAAAACTCAATCTGACCATGAAAGCCTTCGACAACAAAAGTTAGGTTTTGTTTTTTATCATGCCTAGGTGGTAGAATGGGAGAAGGCAGAGGGCAATTCCAACTCTGTCAGTGCCTGCTCTTTACCAATGTATCTCTGTCTTTCCAACCTTTCTCCATTTTGCAGTCCAAATGACAACAGATTTCTTTCTCCCTTGTCATAGTAGAAATGAAAAAGTTTGATCAGAAATAACAATTGAACATATAGGAGGACCCTGGATTGAAGGAAGCTGCTCCAAAGAAAGGGGGGAAAAACCTGAGGCAGACTTATTTAAAAAGGTTTTTTTTTACTGTGTTTTCATCCTAGTTTTGAAAAAAAATAAGCCAGCTGGGGTTGGCCATAAAAATGAATATGGTGTTCCCTGACCAATTTAGTGTGTCAGTGTGTTTTCATTGTGAACTATTGTTTGTGTGTTATTTCGTGTTAATAAAAACATTTGTTTAAACAAAGCCAGAATATATTTGAATTAAGATCTATGTTTAACATTAATTAGTTATAATGAAAAAAGAACTTGTTCTGTTAATTACTACACTGAAGATACTGAAGTCCTAGTTCCAGCTGCTGCACATTCCCTTCTCTCATCAAACATAAATACAAATTACCCAAAGATTTGCTGGAAAGAAAGATGGTAACCCCAATGTTTATGCTTGCAAAATCGAAAAGTTTGCTTGCTTATCTGTAGTTTTTAATTATTCCTACAACTAGCTGTACCCGCCACACATTGCTGTGTCCCATTGTGGAGAAATGGGAAAGAAAGAAAAGAGGAAGAGCTGGTTTCTAGGCTATCAATACACAACGAAAGTAGCAAAGTGTCAACCTAATACCGGGCCATTTCAGTCTCCTCGAGGCCAAAGGGTTCTATGGATGTGTGGAAGGGCCCTGGGTTACTTGAGTCCACACTGCCATATAAGCCAGTTCAAAGATTTTATATGGGTATTGTTGTCATTATAGATATATAGATATTATTATAGGCATATAGATATAATTATTATAGATACAAATATTATTAAAGCTATATAGGTATTAGTATTATAGATGTTATTTATTTATGAATTTCATATCAAAAGCATTGTATAAATTAGTATAAAACTGAGTAAAAATAGAAGGAGCATAGGGCTCAATATCTTTTGAGCAAAAACAGGCAACAGATATATGGATATTATTACAGACCTATAGATATTATTAGACATATAGATGTTATTATTTTTATTGTTATTTTTATAGATCTTATATAGCTATTATTATTATAGTTGTATACATATTATACTTTATATAGATATTATTATTATAGACAGAGATATTATAGGCATATAGGTATTATTGTTATAAATGTACAGATATTTTTGACAGACAGATATTATAATAATAGACATATGGATATTATTATAGACATGTAGATATTATTATAGGCATATAGACATTATTACAGACATATAGATATTGTGATAGAAATGTAGATCTTAATTTTAAAGACATATAGATATCATAGACATATATGTTATTGTAGATCGATAGATATTATTATTATGATAGATATATAGATATTATTATAGCCCAGGATTGACATAAAGTAAAAATGGATGGCCATCTTTTGGGAGTGTTTTGATTCTGCCTTCCTGGACAGCCTTTGCTAACTCACAGAGCGTGCCTTTTTGTCCCTTCTTTGAATACTGGACTTCATTTCCCAGAATGCCTTCCCATAACTCAGTATGGGTGAGGTTTGTGGGCACACACACACACACACACAGAATCCCTGTGAGTTCCCAGCAGCCCAGCGGAGGCAGCGAGGCAAGAAGGACAGGAACACACACACTCTCTCTCTCCCTCCCCTTTCCCTCTCTTGTTCCGTCTCTCTCTCTCTCTCTCTCTCTCTCAGCGGTTGGGTTTTTTTCCCCTCGTGCAGGAGCGAGGGGCGGGGGAAGGGTTCTTTTAACACAGGCTCTATATAGGCATTTAGCCTTGTGGGGGGTAAGTTCTTTCCAGTTAATTATTATTTATTTTTTTGAGTGGAGAACATAAATTGGGTTGTTAGGTGTATTGTGTCCAAATTTGGTGCCAATTGCCCCAAGTGGTTTTTGAGTTCTGATGGTATCACAAACAAACATTACATTTTTATTTATATAGATCTTTTAGTTGAGAGTATGCTTTTGATGGTACTGAGAGTTTAAAGAGGAATGTTGGCTAACTGTGGATAAACTTGAAAATAGCTACCAAGATATGCTTTGTTTTTTGAAATTGAAGGCCAATGGTCTATGGAATAGACTGTGTGGCATCTGTTTACAATATGAATTCAGATTTCTATTACTGGAGACATAAAAATTCAAGCTGCTATATCTTGTATAATGATTGTAAGCATATTACATAACTACCTGCACTCATCAATTGCTTTATTTAGTTATCTGAAACTACCAGGGCCGACAAAGTGACATACAATGCATAAAAATATTTTAAACTAGCAGCAGATCCACAATACCTGTGTAGTGTGAAGAGTAATGTTCATATTATAATGTGAGAAAAATCAAAATATGCTTTGTTTTTGAAATGGAGTATATGCTAGGATGTTCTACCCAAACCTTGGCCTTCAGACAGGTTTTAGAAACTCCCATATTTTCCTGGGTCATTTACGGGACTGCTGGAAGGATAAATATAGTTCATATTTTAGCTTAAGAACCTGGATGTCAAACACTTGTATTTGAAAAACCATAATGTTTGCTGCTTTATGATTTGTTCATAAAGTAAGGCCTGTATTTTGGAAGGCCCGTAGCCAGGATTTTGTTTCGGGGGGGGGGGGGGGGGGGGGAGTTTGAGTGAGTCCGAGTCCCTAGCAAACCTTTTGTATCGTTACCCCAATACCCCCATGCATATGGGATATATTGAGCATGGTGATCAGATCATGATATGAATAAACATAACAGTTTAAATAATGTACCAGTAAGGCCTTCTCGCAGACCACCATGAGAATTTTTTTTGGGGGGGGACTGAAGCCCCCCAAGCCCCCCCCCCCAGCTACATGCCTGCACATTGGGATATAATCTGTTTATATAAGTATGCATTCAGTTTTTAAAGGACTGAATTCATACTGTATTGAGATTGGATGCATGCTCTCCTCAATCACACCTGATTATTATGATTTGAAAATACTGTGCTTTGACTCATCACACCATGGAATTCTGGCTCCTTCCAATCCATTCAAAACAACTCTATGACCTTTTAAAAAGTATCATTGTTGATGAAATGCATAAAGATTTTCCTATCAAACACAAAAGCAGTGCTTCAGCAATGGAAGAATCCATAGTATTTCAAAAAACATGATTAGAATCCATCTGCAAATAATCCGTTTTGGCGATGCTTTGTTGATGAGATGCATGCAGATTTTTTGATCAAGCACAAAAACAGTGCTTCAGCAATGGAAAAATCCATAGTATGTAAAAAAAACAACACTATTAGACTCCATCTGCAAAAAATCCGTTTCGGCGATGCTTTGCAGACGGATAGTAACAGAATACTGACAGGATGGGGCAAATGTCAAGTTATAGGACCCATTCAAAATCATTCTCAAACATTCTCAGAAACGGAGTTTTCCTTAATGTGATAAGTTCTTAGGATCAGTCAAAAAGGAAGGAATTACTATTATTATTCCTCTGCCATGCATTGCTGTGGCCCAGTCTGGTGATCTGAAAAATAAAGTAATGAGAAAGTGTTGGTTTCTAATATATATAATTTCTTTATGCTTGTGGGTAAACAGTATTTTTTGTTGTTTCTTGGTCAGTGTTGATGTGGAGATTGTCTGGTTTGCCTACTCCGGACCATGCAACATATAATTGTTCTTCTTTAAGGGTCCTTTTCAAATCTATGATACTGTGTGTGTGTGTGAATCATATCTATCTATATCTATGGCTGGATAGCTCGTTGTCAGGAGGGCTTTGATTACGTTTTTTTGCCCTGGTGAAGGGAGTTGGATTGGATGGCCTTAAGTATTCTCTGTTGGTGATGGGGGTTCTGTGTGGGAAGTTTGGCCCAATTCTGGGTTCAGAATGCTCTTCAATTGTAGGTGAACTATAAATCCCAGTAACTACAACTCCCAAATGTCAAGTCTATTTTCCCCAAACTCCATCTGTGTTCATATTTGGGCATATGGAATATTCATGCCAAGTTTGGTTCAGATCCATCATTGTTTGAGTCCACAGTGCTCTCTGGATGTAGGTGAACTACAACTCCCAAACTCAAGATCAATGCCCACCAAACCCTTGTAGTGTTTTCTGTTGGTCATGGGAGTCCTGTGTGCCATGTTTGGTTCAATTCCATCATTGGTGGAGTTCAGAATGCTCTTTGATTGTAGGTGAACTATAAATCCCAGCAACTACAACTCCCAAATGACAAAATCATTTTTTTAGTGATAGTCACTCCTTGGGTTAGTAATGTCTTATGGCCAAATTTGGCGGCAATTCGTCCAGTGGTTTTTGAGTTATGTTAATCCCACAAACGAACATTACATTTTTATTTATATAGATTGTGTCAAAATGTTTTCCCCATCTAATAGCTAAAATGACCTTTTAGTAGCTTATGAGATGTACCACATGCCTTGCCCATTAGCTGTGCATCACTGCTAATAACTGATTATGATAAAAAAAAATGTGAAATGCTTTATTAGTAATTTTAGTTCCCAGTAAGTGTAAACTAGGGATTACCTAGAAGCCCTGATCTAAAATGTGGAGGCATAGATTTGTAAAGTCCATCCCCACTGTAAAACAGTTGTTCAAGATAGAAGTGTAAAATTGCAACAAGATTCAAAGGGATGTGCAATCGGCATGAGTGTATTGTGATCTCAGTATTTGTTTTTGGAGGCATCACAGTGAATTGGAAGTTTACAATCAGCAGTGTAAGTTGCAGTCATCAGATAGTGCTTTATTTCTGCCTTCCCTTCTTAGACAGATGTTGTCAATTGGAGCATTTCCTTCATTGTTGTGTCCCCTCCTTTGTAATGGCTTTGTCAAGGCCATGCAAACCATGGGGAACACAGCGAGTGACCTTTGTAAACCATGAGAGAAATGTTTCTTACTAACCCTTCCTCCAGAAGTGTTCTGCTGTAGCTATGCAGGGAATTTTTCCATTTCTTTGAACCTCAGTGTCTGCCATAGGGGATAACAGTGTGGGACAATAAATATAACACCTCGAAGTAATCTCTTAAATTGACCACAATAGTGAGACATAAATAAATTAGTAAGAAGCTTTATATAGAAACTAGCTGTACCCGGCACGTGTTGCTGTGGCCAACCTTCCCTCCCTCTTTCTCTCCTCCCTTTGCTCTTTCCTTCCTTTCCTCTTTTTCTTTCCCTATCTCTCATCTTTCTTCCATCTCTACCTGTTTCTTTCTTCCTTTTTTTTGCTCTTTGGTTACATCCTTCCTACCTTCCTTCGTTCCTTCTCTATCTTTCGTTCCTTCTCTCCTTCCTTCCCTCTCTTTTTCCTTTCACTTTTTTATTTCCTTCTCTCCTTCCTTGCTTCTCTATCTTTCTTTCTTTCCCTCCCTCCTTCTCTCCTTCCTTCCCTCCTTCTCTCGTCACTCCTTGACTGTCCCTTCCATTTAATATTGTATTTATATCTTACATAGAAAGAAGGATAGGAAGAAGGAAGGAAGGAGGGACATGAAGGAAGGAAAAAAGGAAGGGAGGGAGGGAAAGAAGGGAAGGAAGGAAAAGAAAAAAGGAGGGACAGGAAGGGAGGAGAAGGAAGGGGAAGGAAGGAAGGAAAGGAGGGAAAGGAAGGAGGGAAAGAAAGGAGGAGGGAAGGAAATGAAGGGAAGGAAAAGAAAGGGAATAAGAAGAAAGGGAGGGATCATAGAATCATAGAATCAAAGAGTTGGAAGAGACCTCATGGGCCATTCAGTCCACCCTCCTGCCAAGAAGCAGAACTATTGCATTCAAATCACCCCCGCCAGATGGCCAGGAAGGAAAAGAAGGAAAGGAAGAAGGAAGGCCATCTGTCAGGGGTGATTTGAATGCAATATTTCTGCTTCTTGGCAGGGGGTTGGACTGGATGGCTCATGAGGTCTCTTCCAACTCTTTGATTCTATGATTCTATGAAGGAGGGACAGAAAGGAAGGGAAGGAGGGAAAGAAGGAAAGGAAGGAGAAGGAAAGAAGAAAAGGAAAGAAAGGAAGGAAGGGAGGAAAGAAGGGAAGGGAGGGAGAGAAGGAAGGTCCTTCATTCAAGCACCGTGGACCTTCCTCTCCTCCTCCTCCTCCCCTTCTTCCTTGCTCCGTTGCTGCTGCTGGCACTCATCCGCCCTTTCCTCTTCCAACAGGGAAAGGAGGAGGAGACTGCCTCCACCTCCTCCACTCCACTCGCTTGTGTGTGTGCGTGTGTGGCCGTGCACGTGCGCCTGGCTTTAACGGCCGGCTGTTTCCCCGCGAGGAGGAGGGGGGTCTCTGTAGACATGCAGTTTCTCCTTTGTGGACATGCAGTTTAGAAGTCCTTTCTGCTTTTGGTTTTCGTTGGGTTTTTTTTGAGTGGAGAACATACATTGGGTTGTTAGGGACATAGTGTCCAAATTTGGTGTCAATTGCCCCAGTGGTTTCTGAGTTCTGTGAATAGCACAAACAAACATTACATTTTTATTTATATAGATAGAGCTGTACTGCTTTTCCATGCTAAATGCTTTAATGCTTACTTTACAAAAATATATTGCGTTCCTTCTCTTTTACATGGAATCTGCAAGGTCAGAAATATGTGTTTTGGCCTTTTCCCACATGATTTCTTATGTTTTGCTGTGGTGTTTGATTATGTTACCATTTTATCACCATCACAGGGTTAGAAATACTGAACATTTTGTTAACAAACTTCCTCTGGCACTCCTGATGCTGTTTGCTTTGCTGTGGATTAATTTGCAATTTGCAATGATTTTCTCCCTTCAGTAAGAAATGCATTTATCTGCATTGCACATCATTAAATTGTCCAGTGCCTGCTGTATAATTTTAACTATTACACTTTGAAGAGGTGCTAGGAGTTGTAGCACGCAGTCACTGTATAAGTAATTCATGAGCAGGCATTTAGCTTTGTAATATTCTTTTATTGTGTGCTTTGAAAGGACATTGCCCACTGCATTGAGGAGAGGGAGATAGATGCTCTTTGACAAATCTGAATGCCATACTCATTGTTTTTAATATACTTCAAGCAGAATCCACCAAGCAAATGATTTTGACCTTGCATCTTCTCTTAAGCAATTATTTTAGAAATGATAAAACGGGGAGGTTGCTTCCCTGTTTGTGCAGCTAATGCCATTGATCACGCCTGTGTTGTAGTGTCCTCCCTTGAATAAATGCTCTTGCAAATGTGCTATGGGGAGAAAATAGCACAGCCTTCAAAGGTCAGAGGGGTCTGAGCTCTTTGTGCTCCCTTCAAAAGTGTTACGGTAGTGTGAGTGTGTGTACTCACTGCGTTTCTTGCCTTCTTCTTTCTTAGTTTGGTTCCCTCACCTAACCTTCTTCCCCCCTGCTTCTATTGGATTAAACTAGAATCCTCTTACTTGGGTCAGGTGAGGTAGGAAGGGTGAGGAAGAGGATCTGGTTAAGAAGAATAAAGGAAGGACTGCATTGTGCTTGGAACTATTTTTGAGGTGAGGCACCTCAACTTGATCACATTTTTTACATACTTATGCAAATACAAAATACATTGGATTAAACTAACAATAAGCAGCTAAAACAGTAACAACTGACTGCTATCAAAGGAATGAAATGCATAAACCTGAGCAAATAAAGAAGAAACAAGTGCTGCAAAGTCTCCTTGATCCATTTCTTATTCCAGCAGCTCAACCCATCTTTAGCCCATTAGAACAGCTCTTAAAGAGAGAATAGATGTCTCCACGGGCCTCTGGAGGCAGGACCTTCTGTTATGACCTGCATTCTCCAATTGGGCCATCACAGCAGCTACATTAGTGAGTTCGGACAGAGTCGACAAGAGAGCAAATACTCCAATTCATTGTGATCTAGCCATCTTTCAATAGAAAGATTCTTACAAGCCCACTATGTCCTTAAATGTCCCCTCCATGTGTTCAGTAGAAATTATTCCCAACAAAGTATGCATAAAATAGGCTACATGCAGGAGCTTTAAGCTACAATCTTATTATTTATTTTATTTATTGGTAGTATTTATATTCCGCCCTTCTCACCCTGCAGGGGATTTAGGGCGGATTACAATGTACATATACACTGCAAACAGGCATGTAGCGGGGGGGGGGGGGGGTATATCCCATATGCATGGGGGTATTGGGGTAATGATACAAAAGGTTTGCTAAGGTAGACCCTCTTTCACTCAGACTCCCCCCCCCCCGAATCAAACTCAGCCCCTCCCGAATCAAAATCCTGGCTACGGGCCTGACTGCAAACATTCAGTGCCATAGACCAGGGGTCCACAAACTTTTTAAACAGAGGGCCAGGTCACAGTCCCTCAAACTGTTGAAGGGCCAGATTATAATTTGAATTTTTTTAATGAATTCCTATGCACACTGCACATATCTTCTTTGTAGTGCAAAAACGCTTAAAATGAAATAATTAAAATGAAGAACAATTTTAATAAATATAAACCTATTAGTATTTCAATGGGAAGTGTAGGCCTGCTTTCGGCTGACGAGATAGCATTGTTGTTGTTGTTGTTGTTGTTGTTGTTGTTGTTCTTGTGTGCTTTCAAGTCATTACAGACTTAGGTTGACCCTGAGCGAGGGCCGGGTAAATGACCTTGGAGAGCCACATCCGGCCCCCGGGCCTTAGTTTGAGGGCCCCTGCTCTAACTCATGGTCATCTAGCCATCTTTCAATATAAAGATTCTTACAAGCCCACGGTGTACTTAAATGTCCCCTCCATGTGTACAGTAGAAATTATTCCCAACAAAGTATGCATAAAATAGGCTACATGCAGGAGCTTTAAGCTACAATTTTATTATTTATTTTATTCATTTACAGTATTTATATTTCACCCTTTCCTGTCGCAGTCAACTGTGAATCACACATAATGGTACTTCTGCGCCTGCGCAGGCTAGCTTCGGAAACTTCTAGAAAATAAAGAGAGAGATTTTTACTCCCGTCCTGGCCCCGCCCCCTCCTCAAGTATATAAGGCCCGTGGGCGGGGCCAGTCAGCCAGTTCTCTTAATCCGCCGCCTTGGCAATAGCTAGAGAACCTTCGCTTGCGAGCTTTAGTAATTTGGACTGCATATTGGTTTTGACTTGGACTGTTTTTCTGACTATTCTCTGTGTTACTGTGTTGAATATGGCTACTACATCTTTCAAAAAATATAGTAACTGTCCTAATATTTTACCGGATAATGATGGTCACTCCCTTTGCGTGACGTGCTTAGGGGAGGCCCATCTCTCTCGGGCCTGCTCAGTGTGCAACACTTTCACTCCTCAGACGAGGAAAAATAGGGAGTCAAGGTTGAAGGCAGCCTTGTATGAGAGGGTTCTATTGCCACCCCGCAGGAGACTCAGGGCGGATTACAATGTACATATACATGGCAAACATTCAATGGCATAGACACACAACATATTTAGACAGACACAGAGGCAATTTAACATTCCAACTTTTCATGAGTGTATTCTGGCCACCAGGGGTGCTGTTGCTTCACAGTCCATTTGTGACACTGATGAAGTATTTCCTCATTCTTTGCAGGCTTGCTGGAGATTTTTATGCCATTGTAAATTAGTTAAATTAGCCTCCCCACGTAGATGCTACTGTCTTTCAGGCTGCAAAAGTCGACAGCAAGCTACACAAATTGGTCAGACACTCATTCCAACCCGGGCTGGTTTTGAACTCATGACCTTTCGGTCAGTCGTGATTTTAATGCAGTTGACTCCCAGCCAGCTGCACCACAGTCCTAGTGCAGTTGCCTGTTGTCTGCATTTTCTTGACAATGTTGTCTACTCAAAGTGGTGCTCCTTGGGTTATTGCCTCCTGATCCTGGAAACTTTCCAGGAAATGAAGTAACAATTGTACCCAATAGGCAAAAATTTAGTGCTGGTCTGTCCCTGGCACATTGCAGAAAATAATAACTGCAAGTCTCTCATATCAGACAGCCTAAGAAGAACTGGAATTGAATTCTTCCAATTAGTAATTCATTATGGGATTCAACTTCATAATAGTCTTGATAATCCAAATTTGCTTGATGATTTCAAGAAGGATGATCACACCTAATCCTAAGAGAGGGGTATGCCCAGGCATGTAGCCGGGGGGGGGGGGCTTGAGGGGCTTCAGTCCCCCCCCCAAAAAAATTCTGAGGGTGGTCCGTGAGAAGGCTTTACTGGTACATTATTTCAACTGTTATGTTTATTCATATCATGATCTGATCACCATGCTCAATATATCCCATATGCATGGGGGTATCGGGGTAACGATACAAAAGGTTTGCTAGGGTAGACTCTCTTTCACTCAGACTCAGCCCCCTCCCCCGAATCAAACCCATCCCCTCCCGAAACAAAATCCAGGCTACAGGCCTGGGTATGCCCCTTTGCTTCTGGGATACGTGACTGCACAATCTCACCTACCTTGAAGTATTTAACAAGATACCAGGAATCTCCAGAGGATTCTAAGGAGTGGAACATTGACAATTCTGTTTTCTATGTTTTCTTTAATATGAAGATATTTACTCTGCAAAAATATTACTCCTTTCCGAGTTTAATATGTTTACTTGATATCAGTTTTATATAGGAAGAGTGACTTATTTTGCTTAGTTGGCCACGACCAAATATGGTTTGAGATCAGGGAACCATCTAGGATTGTTTGGACTATAAAGAGAAATCAGATTCTACAATAACTGAAAAACTGTCCACTTAAGTCAGGCTTCTGAGGAGCAGTATTTCTGTCTATGGTGAAAAATACATGGCATTTCCTAAACTACATATTGAAATTGTGTATTGTTCAGAGACAATGCTGAGTAAAAGACTATTATCATCATCCAGTTCCTCTTTATTTGCAATGTCAATTCACATTTTCCTGAAATTATTATTTTCAGACATGAATATTTATACTTAAATTTAGATCATCCTACTTTTTATGAGGAAGACGATGAGAATGGATTTGTTCATTTTGATATGCAAAGTGTGTGTTGAATTGGAGAAGGAGGAAATAAACTACAGTATTTTCTTTAAAACGTAGTTGAGCAATTCTGTGGTGTAAAGCAGAAGCCTGTGTGAATCAGCACTAAGAAAGTAAGTACTGTACTTATTACAAAAGCAGACATAGGTTTCCAGTGCTTGATGCCACCCACTGTTTCTATCTTTTTACTCCTGCATCTTCTGGAAGCCTTCAAAACTCACGCCAAAAAGTTCCACGTCTCTCTGGGACACATTGTGTAGGGATTCTTTTCCATGGTAGAATCCTGGATTATGTTCCATATTCTTTGGCACAACCCATTGTGACTATGTAATAAATATTAGAGGTTTCCATTTGACAGGTTAGAATTACTAGAGTAGATGGCTTGTACCCTAAAATGCCTCTTACCCATTGTAAGCCAATTTGTTCCAACTGGGCTTTAAATCTGAAAGTACAGTCAACCCGCAGTATCCGCAGACTCTAGATCTATGGATTAAAATAAAATTTCTGGGAAAAAATTCCAAAAGGCAAATCTTGACTTTCTTGTGCTGAGCACTTCACTGATGTGTGGGTGTAGCTTGGGGGGGGGGAGTGTTTAAGGGTTCAACCCCCCTCCCCCGAAATGCTTCAGGTTTAAAAAACCTGGTTTACTCATGAATTTTAACTGGGTAACCAAAATCATGAGTAAACTAGTTTTTTAGCCTGAAATATTTCGGGGTTAAGGGTTGAACCCTTAACCCTCCCCCCTCCCCCAGCTACATATATCCTCACATACTCTCCAGCACTCCTTTGGTTTGTTCACCCTTTCATTCAAGGTGAGCCATTTTGCTACACCTTTGTGTCAGGACCCAGTTTCCAGGGCCTTGGTTTTGGTGCCAGGAACCAGGGTTCTGACGTAGGACACTGATAAAGCACCTGCAGCGGCTGACCCTGAAAGAAAACGGCCAGCAGTTTGGGCGGGTGAATTACGCGGGGTTTTTGTCTTGGCGGGAGTTACATCTTTGAATGAGGGGGAGGGTATATAAAGAGGTGCCGGCTGACGGCAGGCAATCTCGGCTTTTTGCATGTCTATGTTTCCAGCAGTAAAGTTCTCTTTGATACCAGAGCGTGGTCCTGTGTTTTCATTGGGAGCAGCTGGTGTGAGCTGACACCTTTTCATATAATGGATCCTAAGCATCCACAAATTTTGGTACTTTCTGTGGGTCCTGAAATGTATGTCTCCACAAATATGGCAGGCCAACTGTAATCCTAATGGAAGTGAGTGGATGTTGGTTGAGAATAATGTGTGGCCATGTTGAGTGTCCCTTACTGAATGTTGACATTTTTTGTTGAGATTAACTTCACAATTCAGCAGCAGATCAGTTGCACAACATCAGCGCTTTCTAGTAGCTTCTTCCTGCACAGTATTTTCAGTCAACTGCTCCCACAGCCTGCAGTCACTCTGGAACCTTTTACAGACATTTGAGCACATGCCCGGCCATTTTCAGTTTTACCATTGTCTTTCCCCCAGTCTAGATGATATTACAAACATACCACAGCATATAGTTATATCTTGTCTTAGCAGACAGGTTCTTTTAATTACATATAGCCTTCGACGAACAACATCACAGCACAAGGAGAGAAAATACACTGTACACGACTTCCTTATATACAGTTCATTCACACATAGCAATCTTGATTGGTTCCCAACTCATTAACTTAACTCAAACCCAGGATTGCATCATTCACAATCACCTGGACTAGGCCAGAACACATTCCCCAAATGATTCCTATATACAGTTAATGCATGACTCAGCATTTCCAATAGAAGCCTATTAGCAGTGCACGACTCATCTATATTACATTACAATACATGCAATTTTGCTGATATAGCACTTGCTTTCAGAAACTGCCCAATCTAAATAGGTATTCATTAACAATATTATTTATTTATTTATTTAAAACATTTATATTCCACCCTTCTCACCTCACCCTGAAGGGGACTCAGGGCGGAGCACAGCATATACACGGCAAACATTCAATGCTGGGACACAAATTCTCATACAATACATAAACATTAAAAAACATTTATCAAAATATTAAAATACACCATTTTAAACCGTCGTAGTCATCCGCATCAAATCTAATTGGCCTGGTCATCTTTCTATTGCCGCTTTATTGCCCTGTCCTGAAAGCTTGGTCCCACAGCCAAGTTTTTACCATCCTTCAATAGCAGGTTATATAACAAGAATACAGATATGAGACCAGACCTTGAAACAAGTGGAGATGCCATAGGTACTCTGCCAATACCATGATAGAACCTAAAAGGTCAATTCTCGTGTTATTTTCTGGGTATGTTATCAGGGCCGGCCCTAGGTAATTTTCAATGGTAAGCAAACATTATTTTGGCGCCCCCCCCAAAAAAAAACCAATCACTGGAAAAAAAAAGGTAGAGGTGAATAAAGAGTTACCTTAAAACCAGAAGGTTACTTACATTATGTTCATATAGTTACATTACATAGAATTAACACAAATTAATGTTTTTTAAATGCAAATATTTTTGTTGTTATTTTTGATCTACAAGTACGACACAAAGGTTTCACAGAAAATACAAGATCTTTGCATTATGACAATTCCGCTGAGACAATTGAAGACAGAACAGCCCTTAATACATACACATACATATACATACACATACACACATACATGCACACAGACACACACACATATATATTATTTTATTTGGAATTGCAAATTGCAATACATTCCATCACACACACATTTAAATAAATATTGTGTGTTTACGGAACGAACGGCTTCCTTTCTGCAAGGACTTCTTCTAGAATGCATAGCAATTCCAAAGAAAAGAAAATATTTTGGACCATGACAAGTAAGTCCACTGAGATGACTAAAGATAGAATAACCTTATCTATATAAATAAAAATATAATGTTTAGGTTCTTGTGGGTTTTTTCCGGGCTATAGAGCCATGTTCTAGAGCATTTCTCCTGACGTTTCGCCTGCATCTATGGCAAGCATCCTCAGAGGTTGAGAGGTCTGTTGGAAGTAGGAAAAATGGGTTTATATATCTGTGTTTTGAAAGTCCTTTTGGCTGCGAGAAATTGTGGGATGGTATCTGTGTCTCTGCAGCGTAGAAGGAAAGTCAGGGAGCACAGTAGATGTGCTTTCCTGGTCCTTAGTTTCTCCAATTTCCTTGTGTCTTGGAACAGTTTCTCCCCGTAGAGATGTTCAATGTATTGTCGAAGGCTTTCATGGCTGGAATCACTAGGTTCTTGTGGGTTTTTTCGGGCTATAGAGCCATGTTCTAGAGGCATTTCTCCTGACGTTTTGCCTGCATCTATGGCAAGCATCCTCAGAGGTTGAGAAGGTCTGTTGGAAGTAGGAAAAATATAATGTTTGTTTGTGGGATTAACATAACTCAAAACCCGCTGGACAAATTGGCACCAAATTTGGCAGCAAAACACATACTAATCCAATCTATGTCTGTCAAACAAAAAAAATCTCTGGCTGCTTCTCATTACTTTATTTTGCATACCACCACACTACCCCAGGGTGCTGCTGCTATTATTATTATTATTATTATTATTATTATTATTATTATTATTATTATTATTGAGAGTCTAAATGGCCATCTATCAGGAGTGTTTTAATTGTGCTTTTCGCTTATGCCAGAAGGAAGTTGGATTGGATGGACCTTGGAGGTCTCCCTACTTTATGATTCTATTACTATTATTAATAATAATAGTATTATTATTAAGCAGAGTCTCTATGGCCATCTGTTAGGAGTGCTTGGATTGTGTTTTTCCCTTATGGCAGAAGGAGGTTGGACTGGATGGCCCTTGGAGGTCTCTTGCAACACTAGGATCCTATTACTGTGAATTCCTCCCAAACCCCTCCAGAGTTTTCTGCTGGTCATGGAGGTTCTGTGTGCCAAGTTTGGTTCAGATCTGTCATTAATGGGAGTTTTAATGGTCTGTGGAAGTCTGAGCTGAATCAGTTGAAGGTACTCCAAATCCCATCAGCTTGATTAGCATTCAATGGCCTTGCAGACAAGAGTCAATCAAGGCCAGCTAATACGTCTCAACAATGGATTCCCCCGGGCAGGAAGCAGCCAGGCTTTGAAGCTGCAAGGTTATTTGCTGCATCAGAAGCAAACCAAGGGTAAATTTGTAATGTATATAGAAAACACAAAGTTTAAAAACTTGGCATCCAGCTGCAAGGTCATTCAGTGCTAATCAAGGTGGCCAATGTCAACACTCACACTTGCCTCAAGCAGGCAAGAGTTCTTCTTCCCACCCTGGACATCATTCCACAGGGATATATATAAACCCCACTTGCCTAGTTTCCAACAGAGTTCCCAACCTCTGAAGATGCCTGCCATTTATAACACATAACAATCTAATAAATATAAATAATTCATGTTAAAAATAATAACGTAATAAATAATAATTGTAAATAGAATAATAAATATAATAAAATATAATAATAATAGTAATAATTCCAAAGCTGAGAAGGAAATGGGGGCGAGTCAGTTTCCAACAGACCTCCCAATCTCTGAGGATGCCTGCCACTGATGTGGGTGAAATGTCAGGAGAGAATGCTGCTGGAACATTTTGAGCCTTCCAGGTGAAGCAGAGGCTTCAAAGGGCAGAGAGAAGAGCACGGAGTGGGGCAACAGCAGCAGCGAGGTCTTCCCCCTTCTCCTCCAGGGTCTTCCTCCTCCTCCTCTCCATTTGGAGGTGTCTAAACGGAGAGGAGGAGGAAGAAGAGCCCAGAGGAGAAGGAGATGGCCAAGCCTCGCTGCTGCCCACACTCCTCTTGCCGCTCTACAAGGTGCACGGGGCATGAGGGGAGGGAAAGGCGTGCACCTTTCTCTTCTCCCTCGCACGCCTTTCCTGCCTCTGCCGCCAAGAAAAGCACATGCAGGGCGAGAGGGGAAGGGCAGAGGCGCGCGCCTTTCCCTTCCCCCTTGCCGCATGCGCGGCTTTTCTGCTTCCTCCCGCTGCTACCCCCGCCACCGGCGCTGCTCATGGGACGAGGCCCAATTGGAGGGGCATTTAAGGAGGCGCGTGAGCGCCCCTGGGAAAAACAAAGTATTCCGCGGTCGCTTACTTCGAGTAATGGAAGAACCGCCCCTGTATGTTATATACCACCACCTGCCAGTATAGTTGCCCTAAATTTGCATAGGGCAACTACACCACTTCTATTCTAAACAATAGATGAATACAAATCTGACAATAAAAAGGCAGTTGTGTTTGTGAATGAGTGAATTTCAGTCTCCTCGGGCACTTTTGTACTGACCTAAATGCAGTAATTCTGAAGTAACTGGACTTGGAATTGTTCTTTCTACCGTAATGCAGGGATTGGCAGGGGCTCTGATTTCTCGTGGAGTATACCACTGATTTCATACATATTCACTTGACTATTGGTGATGAACACAAAACTGTGTTATGTTTTAGAAATATAGTAAGTTAGTAAGTTTCACATGCAATTTCATGCTATTCATGAATTAAATGTTCTATTTGTACCTTGGTCACAGTGTGTTATGTGCAAACTGTCTGTGCAGGAGGAGTTATGCCTGCCTGTTATTTCTTCTATCATGCCTCCCGCTCTCACAAAAACTCTGCATTGAATATTTTGCATAAATGGCATCATCATGGGCAGTTCTCATCCATATCAACTCTTTAATTCCTCAAAATCAGGGATTAAAAACTACAGGATTGGCTTGAGTTTGCAATGGACCTTAGGAAGTGACTATTATGTCATCCACACATAGCTTAACTTTCCCTTTATGTATGTCATAGAAGCTCTGTTGCTTAAACTAGGGTTTCTCACTTGTTCTAAAATTGGATTTTTGGGGTTTGGATATTCGGAATCATCTCTGAAATTACAATGTATCTTGATACTGTATTTTTAAAGAAATAAAGGTTTGTTGAAAGTACATCTATATAAATAAAAATGTAGTGTTCGTTTGTGGGATTAACAGAACTCAAAAACCACTGGACGAATTGACACCAAATTTAGACACAAGACACCTAGCAACCCAATGTATGTCCTTCACTCAAAAAAATTGATTTTGTCATTTGGGAGTTGTAGTTGCTGGGATTTATAGTTCACCTACAATCAAAGAGCATTCTGAACCCCACCAATGATGGAATTGAACCAAACTTGACACACAGTTCTCCCATGACCAACAGAAAATACTGGAAGGGTTTGGTGGGCAGTGTCCTTTGGTTTTGGAGTTGTAGTTCACCTACATCCAGAGATCACTGTGGACTCAAACAATGATGGATCTGGACCAAACTCTACACAAATACTCAATATGCCCAAATGTGAACACTGTGGAGTTTGGGGAAATAGAATCTTGACATTTGGGAGTTGTAGTTGCTGGGATTTATAGTTCACCTACAATCACAGAGCATTCTGAACCCCACCAACGATAGAATGGGCCAAACCTCCCACACAGAACCCCCATGTGGGCCACAGCAACACGTGGCAGGGGACGGCTAGTGTTATAATAGATTCATAGAATCATAGAGTTGGAAGAGACCTCATGCGCCATCCAGTCCAAACCCCCGCCAAGAAGCAGGAAAATCGTATTCAAAACACCTCCGACATATGGCCATCCAGCCTCTGTTTAAAAGCTTCCAAAGAAAGAGCCTCCACCACACTCCGGGGCAGAGAGTTCCACTGCTGAATGGCTCTCACAGTCAGGAAGTTCTTCCTCATGTTCAGATGGAATCTCCTTTCTTGTAGTTTGAAGCCATTGTTCTGCGTCCTAGTCTCCAAGGCAGCAGAAAACAAGCTTGCTCCCTCCTCCCTATGACTTCCTCTCATGTATTTATACATGGCTATCATGTCTCCTCTCAGCCTTCTCTTCTTCAGGCTAAACATGCCCAGCTCTTTAAGCCGCTCCTCATAGGGCTTGTTCTCCAGACCCTTGATCATTTTAGTCGCCCTCCTCTGGACACATTCCAGCTTGTCAATATCTCTCTCTTGAATTGTGGTGCCCAGAATTGGACACAATATTCCAGGTGTGGTCTAACCAAGGCAGAATAGATGGGCATCAGTGTAATAGGTATTTCAATAATGAACAAAATGACAATTTTCTTGGAAATCAATCTCCCCTTTCTGACCTCTTCATGATTTCTAAAGCTTGTCACTTTCTCTACTAATGCTGTATATCTCATAATTCATGTAACTGTAGGTTGGAATTTGCACTTGCAGTTCATTGCAATCAGGATTTTAGCAGCACAGGCACATATTTTGTACATTTATTCCTAGGGTGAAAAATACTGAATGTTTCAAATGGAAAGGTTTGAAAATGCAATTCTGTAATTGTGCTTGCCTGTGATAAAATACTCTTCAGAATAGCATCTTGTAAATTTAATGAGACAGGTTCAGGATTTTGTGTATTAAAAAGAATCATTTATGCATGTTTTTTTCCCCTTCCAAACCCGGCTGCCTGAAAGCTAACAAAGGCATAAAGCACTTCAAAGCATGCAATTGAGTTTCTAAAGCATAATATAGATAGACTGTCAGTCTCTGCTGCCTTTAGTGACAGTGTGGACTTAACACCTGCCCTTGCTAGAACAACAACTTCCATCATGATTTCCTCTAATTTCTTTCTTCTACTGGGTTGTGTGGTAAAGTAAATATTTCCAGATTCCAAAAATATACTAAATGTATACCGACCAATTGCTCCAGTTTGGCAAGGGCACCCCATACATTTTGATGTCCCACTTACCACCTCTTTCCACTTGTTTCAAACTGAGGTGACATTCAAAAGTATTTTGCTTTTATTTAACACAGCAATGAGGAGAGTACAGGAGGTGGATAGGCTTTTGCCCTTCCCAGTAGACTCATGCCACTGCTGCAGCCTCTCCTGGCTGGTGTGGTCTTCCCCGTTTAGAACTATTTCTGTCTTGATCACATTCTTATGTTGCCTGGCTGTATTTTCCCAGTTTCCATCTGTGACATGTTTGGCAGTATGTATTTGATTGGAAGGTTTTCTTTTCACTCTCCTCCTCTTCCCCCCTTTTTCCTCTCTTTCTTTCTTTCCCAACATGGATTGCTCCTGGAAGTTCATCCTTTTGTCCTGGTTTTACCTCGAAGCTTCCAAGGATTTTGACAGAAGGTGGCCCAGACAAATTCTTTCAGAGCACATACAGTATATTTGTTATACACTGGCTGCCGATCCAATTCCGAGCACAATTCAAAATGCTGGTTTTGACCTATAAAACCCTATATGGCTCCGGTCCAGTGTTCCTGTCTGAACATATCTCCTTCTACACCCCACCTCGGAGTTTAAGATCTTCTGGGGAGGCCCTGCTCTCAGAGGGTTTAGATACCAATGACATTCACACACAGGCTGTTGTAATGTGTTAACTATAACAAAACTTTTATTTAACAGGCTTAAACTCTTCTGCATTCACACACAGGCTGTTGTAATGTGTTAACTATAACAAAACTTTTATTTAACAGGCTTAAACTCTTCTGGTACAAATGCGTAATGGTTTCTGTAAGTGAATGGCACAAAAGATTTTGGTTACGTTTGATGTACAATTCTTAGATGGGTTCTGGGTTCAAATCTAGAGTTAACAAACAGGAGATTATCTCAGGAAACTAATCTCTGATAATAATTCCAAACCAAATTCCCACTTTCTGGAATCTAGCCAAACAACCTTGGCCTAGCCTTCCTCAGGAATAAAAGAAACAGACCATAAGCAAGGTCCTGTTCCCACTGTTAGTATTCCTGGCTAATTCCTCTAGCCCTTGAATACAGAGGCGGCCCTAGGTAATTTTCAACGGTAAGCAAACTGTATTTTGCCCCCCCCCCCCAACCAATCACTGATATATATTTTCTGTTCGTCGTGGGAGTTCTGTGTGCCATATTTGGTTCAATTCCATCATTGGTGGAGTTCAGAATGCTCTTTGATTGTAGGTGAACTATACATCCCAGTAACTACAACTTGCATATGTCTTCTCCAAGACAAAGTCAAGTCACACTGGGACTGAAAAGGATGGAATGTTGAACTGAATTGAATTTATAAAAGTGATGCAGGGCCTATCTATCCTGGACCCTGCCTGATTAGCCCTATTGCTCCCCTGCATCCATGCATAAGAGGAAGATAGGATGTCAAGTACTGTCCCAAAGGACTGGCAATAGATCCATTGGACACTGGGTTAAACCTAAACAAAACCAGGAATCTCAAATTGTACATAAGGCTTTTGAATCTAACAAATCCACAAGGCATATTTTAGTACTAGAGAATTGTGGACATAGTCTATTACTTTTTATGCCTGACTGTAATCTCACTATTACTGAGAACATATTGTGATTGCAGGTTTCTGGTAATAAATTATTTGTACTGTCAGTGATGTAGAGACTACCAACAACTGTGATGTTATAATTAGCTTTAATTTTATTTTCAAAACTTTGTATTTGTGATCGAGGAAAAAATGTGTATTGCTTGTGACTAGAATAAAACTTCTTTCTGCGTTTCTTTCCTTTTCAAATTTTTTTCATAGCTAATATTTTTCTTTTAGGCTCCTGAGGGCAATAACCACTAAGAATTGCACCAGTAACTTTTAGCTGATATTACGATTGCAGCTGTTATGATTTAAATGATTAAATGTTTGGAATATTAAAGTAGTAATGTGAATGGAGTTCAAGGAGAGATGCTGTTGTGATGTGCAATTGTTCTGTATTAAAAGATTTTATGATGTGGGAAGTGCTAAGCAATCCAGCGAAATAATTTTATTTATTTAATTCATTTCTAGCATTTAATAGCCCACCAACTAACCCAAAGGGATTATATAGTATCTACAAAGTAATACTGAATTATGCCTTCATTTTCACTTCATTTAATAATAGCAAAAACAATTTTCTTCTTACTTGGCAAGTGGCTAGGTAAATAATCAGCAACATGAACATGACAGGCTTGTGCTGTAAAAATTCATTTGTGTGTGTATGTGTGTGTGTCTATTCTTGGTATCTTTCTTATTTTGTTTGCCTACATTCACAATGATAACTCTAAGCACTTTATATGTGTTTATGAAGGGCGACCTGTAGCGGTCCTCATCATGGACGTTGTCACGGCCATCTTTGAATTGTCGTACCCACTTACGCACTTTGCTTTCACTCATAACAGTATCACCGTACACTTCACAAATCTGTCGATGAATTTCTGCAGCAGGCAGGTTCCTTGCTGACAAAAACCGTATCACTGAGCAAACCTCACATGCGGCGGGTGAGTTGATAGTCTTAAACATTTTTAAAGCACAGAACAGAACCGTACAGGTTAGCTACAGAGCGGAAACTGAGCACAGTTGTTCCCGAGGCATGCCGGTACACGACGCACGCGCTCGTTGCAGTATGCGCGCGAACTACTAGTGTCTACAACAAAACGGACCTTACTTAAAAAATACCCCTCGTATTTATTTATTTGCCTTGCCATGTATGTGAAAGACCAATGGTCTAAGCATCGAATAAACTACATGTAAAGGTACTCGAGCGCCCACAGGTTTTGGTATCCATGGGGGTTCAAGAAGCAAACCCCAGCAGATACCAAGGTTTCACTGTAATTTGGGGCTGAATATTACTAACCTTATATTTCCAGGACTTTGCAAAAGCATCTGTCTATATGTCTGTATCAGGGGAAGTATAAAAACCATTCATTTTCATTGGGGGAGCAAATTTAGTTGTTAAGATGAGATGGTACATATTTGGTTTTGTGTTCTCTTACTATCTCACAAACTTTTTAAAACAACACAAAATGTTTTGTTCTATCTGAGTGGATATCTTTCTTTTTTTGGAAGACTGTCTCAGAAGCAACAGTGCCGTAGGGTTGCATCCTGGGCCCGGTCCTGTTCAACATCTTTATTAATGACTTAGATGAAGGGCTAGAAGGCAGGATCATCACGTTTGCAGACGACACCAAATTGGGAGGGATAGCCAATACTCCAGAGGACAGGAGCAGGATTCAAAACGATCTTGACAGATTAGAGAGATGGGCCAAAACTAACAAAATGAAGTTCAACAGTGACAAATGCAAGATACTCCACTTTGGCAGGAAAAACGAAATGCAAAGATACAGAATGGGGGACAATGCCTGGCTCGAGAGCAGTACGTGTGAAAAAGATCTTGGAGTCCTCATGTACAACAAGTTAAACATGAGCCAACAATGTGATGTGGCGGCAAAAAAAGCCAATGGGATTTTGGCCTGCATCAATAGGAGCATAGTGTCTAGATCTAGGGAAGTAATGCTATCCCTCTATTCTGCTTTGGTTAGACCACACCTGGAATATTGTGTCCAATTCTGGGCACCACAATTCAAGAGAGATATTGACAAGCTGGAATGTGTCCAGAGGAGGGTGACAAATGATCAAGGGTCTGGAGAACAAGCCCTATGAGGAGCGGCTTAAGGAGCTGGGCATGTTTAGCCTGAAGAAGAGAAGGCTGAGAGGATATGATAGCCATGTATAAATATGTGAGAGGAAGCCACAGGGAGGAGGGAGCAAGCTTGTTTTCTGCTTCCCTGGAGACTAGGATGCGGAACAATGGCTTCAAACTACAAAAGGAGATTCCATCTGAACATGAGGAAGAACTTCCTGACTGTGAGAGCCGTTCAGCAGTGGAACTCTCTGCCCCGGAGTGTGGTGGAGGCTCCTTCTTTGGAAGCTTTTAAACAGAGGCTGGATGGCCATCTGTCAGGGGTGATTTGAATGCAATAATCCTGCTTCTTGGCAGGGGGTTGGACTGGATGGCCCATGAGGTCTCTTCCAACTCTTTGATTCTATTATTATGTCACAGCACAGTATTGTTGCCCATTGGTGTTTCTGCAGCAAATTCTGCTGCACTGGATTTTGATTGATACCCAAATATTATTAAATTTGGAATATTTGTTTTTCTGCACCCTATCTCTTTGAAAGTAATGCAAATTTTTCTATCTTGATTTTTAATGTGTCTCTCCCCATCCCTCTTTTATCTTTTAGTTGACGGCTGTATACATAGAGCAGCTGGGCCCTGCCTGGTTGCTGAATGTCGCAACCTAAGTGGCTGTGAAACTGGGCAAGCCAAAATCACTTGTGGTTATGACCTGCCTGCCAAATGTAAGTAATCTGCTCCCTGCACATTTTTTAAAAAACTATGCTGAAATTTTATACATGCCTTACTTTTCAACACACTGATTAAATGGGGCATTCATTTATCAAATTAGCAGTAAAACTAAATTATGTCCATGTTTGTGATGACCTTTCTTTGTCCTTTGGGAAGTTGAGCTTTTGGAGAGGAAGGGAAAGATGCATGCTTGCTTTTGGATGCATTGAACTTCAGATTGTAAGTTGTAGCGCTTGGATTTGTGAAGAAACTTCTACAGTTTAACCGAATATATATTTTCAAATTTAGCTAGAGAATGGACAGGTTCTGTAAGTGGTGCAGATCTCATGTCTGGGAAATGCATTTTGAGTCAAGGAGATCAAAGTGATGTATTTTGTGTTTTCAGCTGCTGTTGTATAGGCTGATTGGCAATTACTGAGCCGGCATCTGTCACACTTAAGCATTCAGGGGAATACTGTTCTCAGCCCTGGAATGTTTCTTCTTGCTTTGAAAGTAGGATTGTCAAAACTCTCATTATATGTAAATAAGGAAAAAGGTTATTTGTACTGACCTTCTTGCATAACTGTTTAGCCATGCTTCAAAAAGTAAACACTGAAGTAGTGACTTTGTAGAGGCTGGGAATATGTTGTAAACAACATTGGGAGTATTTTAGTTTTTTGCATTGTACTACCAATTGTGTTCGATTTTATAATATGTCTATTTGCTTTATTTATCTTATTGTTATTTTATCTATTTTATTCTGATATAATTTTGTTGTCTGTATTTTGTATTTTACTCAGTTGTATTGTATCTTTGGGCTTGGCTTCATGTTAGCCACTTTGAGACCACTTCGGGGAGATGGTGGCGGGGTATAAATAAAGATGATGATGATTTTTATTATTGCTGAATATATAGTATTGTCAGGTTTTACAATGTATTGGAATGTAATATAGCTGAGTCATGCACTGCTAATAGGCTTCTATTGGAAATGCTGAGTCATGCATTAACTGTATATAGGGAATCATTTCGGGAATGTGTTCTGGCCTGATCCAGGTGATTGTGAATGATGCAATCCTGGGTCTGAGTTAAGTTAATGAGTTGGGAACCAATCAGAGATTGCTATGTGTAATTGTATAGAATTGTATATAAGGAAGTCATATAGAGTGTGCTTGTGCTGTGATGCTGTTCGTCGAAGGCTCTATGTAATTGATTAAAAGAATCTGTCTGCTAAGACAAGATATAACCGTGTGCTGTGGTAAGTTTGTAGTGCCATCTAGATTGGAGGGGAAAACAATAGTAAAACTGGCAATGGCCGGGCATGTGCTCAAGTGTCTGTAAAAGAGTTCCAGAGTGACTGCAGTTTGTGGGAGCAGTTGACTGAAAATACTGTGCAGGAAGAAGCTACTGGAAAGCGCTGAAGTTGTGCAACTGATCTGCTGCTGAATTGTGAAGTTGATCTCAACAATTATTTTCATATATATCACTACAGAGGTATTTGTTTTGGTACAGTCTATTGCTGTTTGGAGGGAGGCATCTATGTTGCATGAATTATACCTTTCTGCATTTGATTTGTCAGGTATTTTGGCATTTGTTTTATGGTGAAATCCTACTTACTTCTATAATTTGTCCTCCCGTTGCCTGTGGTGCTATCCAACAAAATGACTTGTATCCTCCATCAAATTGCTTACTGAATTTGTATGTTATCAGGGTTTAGAAACATGTTTACAGCTAGAAACAAACATCTTTCCGGGCCATCCCAGGCTAATTTCATAAGCTTTCTTTTTCTTATAGGGAAATGGTGCTGGTCATGGCCAAGACTGTACTGGAAATTTAATACTGATGTTAATTTGTACACTCCGGAAATTATTAATGTAATCACAGCCCTTTAGGAAATGCTAGCTATAGATTTATCTTTCTGATTGGTGTCATGTAACAATATAAATCAATCCAAAATGATAATCTAAATGTGTTCTCCCAGGCAATTCCGACTGTGACATAAGCACTTAGCAGCCACATCGGCATTATCCACAATGGGAATAATCAGCCAGTTTAATTAGAGTTATCTTTAGATTAGAAACCATTCTGTTGCATATGCATAATAATCATAATAGTAATGATAGGCCTTATTTATTTATTTTATATTTCAAGGCATTAGCCTGAGGTGAAATGACTCAAGTCAATCCCTTTGTTCTATATCATTTATGATAATATAATTTAATTAGTAGATCTCACAAATGATAATTGCACTACGTCTATTATCAGCTGGATGTATTTATTTCACATATTAAGTTAATATCATGACAGTTCTTTTAGTTTTAAATAAGCAGGATAGAAAATGGTACACTTACTTACTTACTTAGGTGATCCCTCGTTGGACGAGTAAGATGGTCTTCCATGATGGGTTTCCTTGTGGATTCGTAGGTGGCTGTGGAGCCCTATTCTTGACCCGCATCTTCTCCCACAGTGAAGGCATTGGTTTCCAGGTGGAAGGCGGTCCCGGTCGGGGTTGGCTTGACGCGCCTTCCTCTTGGCACGTTTCTCTCTTTCACCCTCCATTCGTGCCTCTTCAAATTCTGCAGCACTGCTGGTCACAGCTGACCTCCAGCTGGAGCGCTCAAGGGCTCAGGGCTTCCCAGTTCTCAGTGTCTATGCCAGAGTTTTTAAGGTTGGCTTTGAGCCCATCTTTAAATCTCTTTTCCTGTCCACCAACGTTCCGTTTTCTGTTCTTAAGTTCGGAGTAGAGCAACTGCTTTGGGAGACGGTGGTCAGGCATCCGGACAACGTGGCCGGACCAGCGGAGTTGATGTTGGAGGACCATCGCTTCAATGCTGGTGGTCTTTGCTTCTTCCAGCACACTGACGTTTGTCCGCTTGTCTTCCCAGGAGATTTGCAGGATTTTCTGGAGGCAGCGCTGATGGAATCATTCCAGGAGTTGCATGTGACGTCTGTAGACAGTCCACGTTTCGCAGGCATATAGCAGGGTTGGGAGGACAATAGCTTTATAAACAAGCACCTTGGTATCCCTACGGATGTCCCGGTCCTCAAACACTCTCTGCTTCATTCGGAAAAATGCTGCACTTGCAGAGCTCAGGCGGTGTTGTATTTCGGTGTCGATGTTGATTTTGGTGGAGAGGTGGCTGCCAAGGTAGCGGAAATGGTCAACATTTTCTAATGTTACACCATTAAGATGTATCTCTAGAAAATGGTACAGTAAGTGCTGTGGCTAAGTATCAAACTAGACATGAGACTCCGTTACATGTAGTTCTTTAATCAAGAATGAAATCCATAATGAAATATCACCTGTTCCAGGGAACTGCATTTCTTTGGATCTTGTCACATGTGCCAAGATCAGCCAGTCACATGTGCCAAGATCAGCAATCAGCCAGTTTTGCTGTGTTTTGGCTGCACCCGCCCAAGGGAGCATGGGGACATGTTGCCCTATGCAGTCTTGGCTTCCCCTCATCACACAGGGAAGGAAGGACAGCCAGGAAGGTACTATAATATCTCAGAGAACCGACTGGGCAGGGGGGTCAAGAGAAATCCCACCGCTGCCACCAATTATAATAACTCAAAGAGAGACTATCTGGGCAGGGGGACAAAGAATCCACCACCGCTGTCCCTCCTGACAATAGGGAAATCAATTCACTTTGGTTCTAAAAGTGCTGAGGGGATGTCACGTTGTGTAAAACCTTCGCTGCCACCATAAACTACAGAAACACGAACCCCCTAGCTATTTAGACTGCTAAAAGGCTGTTTAAATTATTAAAAGGCTTTTTTACTCCACCAAATACTGTGTATTAACAAGGGCTTTCTTTGAGGGGAAAACAGGAGAGGTTGATTCAATAAGGAAAATGACTCCAACCAAAAATAGCACTTGACTCAGGCTTCAAGTTTAAAAATAACAAGAAAGAGTTTATTGATTACAAATTACAGAATTATAAGTGAATGCAGGTTCAGAGGCTTGGCTGTTACCAATAAAAGTGTTCTTGTTTCTTAGAAGCGTAATGGTTACTTGAGAGAATGGTTCTTTCCTTTGTTACAATTTCTTAAACACAAAACCCAGCTATTTTCTTTTCTAAAATAGCTGTAACTCAGTCTGCCACAGCCTACTGTGCTGTGCAAACTTCAGGCAAGCTGCCTATTCTAAACAGAGACTCCTACAAATCCAAAGCCTTCTCTAACCTCTCTCAAAACTGAACTGCTCTCTACTCTACTCAGAACTGATCTAAACTGAACTGTCCAAATTATCTGTTCTCTTTCCCTCCATCTGGCTAACTCCGCCCCTCTTTCCTAAACCAATCCTGGCTGTTGCTGGGCTGGCTCAGGCCTCGGCCACTCCCCCTCTCTGAACTGGAGCTTTTCCCTAAACTAAGATGGCTCCAGCAGCTCTCTGCCAGGCCCTGTAAGCTGAAACTATCAAGCCTGTCTCTTGCTGGGCCCTGCCACCCTGGCTGGCAAGGTAAGGGATCTTTATAGGTACCTTGGCCCCAGAGCCCTGTGCAGATGGTGGCCCCTTGTCCCCAGTGAGAGAGGGCCCCTCCCTCACCACACACACACACACACACTGAAGCTCCTTTCTCTGTGGCACTGACCTTCTAGCATCAGCTTGCCAAAGCCCCTCCACCTCTACTTCAGACAGGACTCCCTGGAGGAGGATAGGCCCGCTGGTTTCATTTCTTTATGCAGTCTCTAGTAATATTTATTTATGATCCTGTTGCTTACTGTTTCCTGTATGTATGTTCTGGCATGCAGCTTCTTTTACTCTTATCTTTCCTGAGAAGTTATAAAAAGGTGCTTCAGTCCACCTGAAGGTTGTGAGTAAACCAAAAACGTTATTTTTATCCAATTCTACTTTATTTTTGTCTCTTGAGTGCATGATATAAAACAAGTTGTTTTATGGGAGAGTATATATATATTTGGGCAACTGGAAAACACTTCTGAAGCACTGCTATTTTTTATGCACTGGCAAAATCTCTGTTTTCCTAACAGATCAGAGATAACAGGTTATTCAGGAGCCCCCGGTGGCGCAGTGGGTTAAAGCCCTGTGCTGGCAGGACTGAAGACCGACAGGTCGCAGGTTCGAATCCCGGGAGAGGCGGATGAGCTCCCTCTATCGGCTCCAGCTCCTCATGTGGGGACAAGAGAGAAGCCTCCCACAAGGATGACAAAACATCAGAAATCATCCGGGCGTCCCCTGGGCAACGTCCTTGCAGACGGCCAATTCTCTCACAACAGGAGCGGTTGCTCCTGACACGACAAAAAAAAAAACAACATCTAACAACTGAAATCATTGCCTTGCATAATTATAACTGGTTGTATATTACAAGAGAAGATTCTACTCTAAAGGTTTTTTTGGCTCTTCTTTGAAAAGTCATGCTTCTTTAAAAAGTTATGATCATCAAAAATCGTTTTTTCCAAAAGGTTATGAATGCCATTTTCCAAAAGGAGCTGGCTCCTGCCTTCACCCTGTTTTGAAGAGAAAGGACTTGGTGGGGGGTGGCAATTGAGGTGGCCGTGATGAGGGGACGAGGAAACAGGAACATGCCCTGTGTGCCAGGAGCAATGGAGAGCTGCGTGGACTCATATAATCCAGTTCAATGCAATTGCGATCCCCCCTAGCCCCTCCCCAAGCATTTAAAACAGACTCACACAGGGAGGTGGTATAACCAAAGGCCACAACTTATTTACTAGTTGAAGTTGAAAGTAGGGTTGGCAGCCATACATGGGTCCTGGATCAAGGAAAATGACAGGGGGTGTAATTCAGGTTCCTGTGCCTCCTAGCATTCACACGGCAGATCCCCCCTGGAAGTATGTGTGCGTGTAGGGAGGGGGAGAATAACGTACTAGATCCAGGGCCCATGCCAACCTCCCTCAATTATGACAAAGATACAAAGAAAGAAACTGTTACAGTAAGTTGTAACAGGATTAAGTATGTGTGTGTATTAAAGAAAACTTTATTCTGTTGATTATTATGTGCAGCTGCTAATGTAGGTCAACTAGTAACCATACCCGGTGGGATATAACTGTATGGGTTTTAGAATACAGTTCAGCTTTTGCTCCGAGGAGTCTTTGCTCAGGCATTTTGCTCAACCATTTGTACTGCTATCATTTGGAGGAAGTTGAAGAGCCTGCCCCTAATTACCTGGCTATAGCCAGGAGTGAGCACATTACAGGGCCCACTAGGGGGAAGTAGCCTTGTTGAAAATGGTGGGCAGAGGGAGCACTCACTGCTGCAACTTCCCTGCCCGATAAATTGGGCAGGCTTTTAAACTGGATTCTGAAACTGCATTATAGGGCAGTGTAGATCCAGTCTTAGATTTCAAGTAAAGAGATTGTACATAAACATGAGCAAAACTTCATTACTGTTAAGAGTTGTTGGACAGTGGGACAAAGTGCCTCTGGGAAGGGGCTGGATCTTTGGAGATCTTTAAATAGACATTGGATGGGCATCTTTCAGGAGTGCTATTGTTGGGTATGGCAAGGGTTGAACTACATGGCCCTTAGGATCATTTCCAGCCTTATTATTCCATTATAATATGTTAAACTCTTTAAAATATTCATTCTTATTTGCTTCAAGTCATTAGAAGTGTAGATGTGTCCTACATTGTGTAAGTAATTTTCCCCAAAGAGGAAAAGTAGGTTCTCTTCAACCACCTCTGTAGCTGGTTTAGATTTTGGATAAGCTTGATTTGTAAGCATTAAAATTGTATGGTCCCCACACGGAGACTAAGCGAAAGAGAGAGGAGAACATAAGGACTATATGATTCATGAAAATATGGAACATTTTCAAAGGAAGCAGATGCTTTACCCTTATCTCTGCCATCATTTTTCACAGAAAAGGCATCAAGCATATTAATACCGTTGTCACTTCTCCATATCTTTTATCCTTCAGAGGCTACACTTGTTAAATATTTCATGGACAAATTGCTTAAAAGTTTAATGTGGATGCATAAAGTGTGTATGTACATGCTCTGAGCTAATATCCTTTGTTGACAGATCTATTGTTTTCTTATCTGTGTAAGTGAAACCTACTGGAGCTAGTTATGCAGGCTAGCAAGTTCATGCTGAAGGAGAATTGGTGGTGGTATCTCTATTATCTTTAGATATATTGGTCCTGTGAGAAGAAGAAATGTACTCGTCCTTGTCAGGAGAAGTCAGAATGAAGCAGTTAGTGATTTGAGAGCAGACTTTCTTTCTATACTTCCCTCCCCTCCTTCACCTGGCTGTAATAGTCTTACCTCCAGAGAGCCCTAGGACCCATATATCCCAGTGAGGGAGAGTGAACATCATAGCCGAAGCCTAGGGGAAATGCTTCAGACAGCCAGGAATGTTGAAATACCTGGGACAGGGCTGATGATTAGAAATGATTAATTATGATGTTCCAAGCAAGATTTAGCATGTAATAAGAGGAAATGAGGCATAAAAGACTATTCATGCAGGAGAGCTATGAAAATGACGACTTTAGATTCTGAAGTAGTCTTAAAGTGGAAAATGGGAACAACATCGGATATAAATAACTTTCAATAGGTCTGTCATTTTAGATAGATACTGTTGCGGTAAGTCATAGCAGGACCAAGTGTGTGTGTGTTGAAGAAAAACCTTATGATGGTAATTATGTACAGCTGGTAATGTAGGTCAACCAGCAAGCTTGGACCACACCCAATGGGGTATATTTGTATGAGTTTTTTTAAAAATACAGTGTGGGTGTGTGTTGGGGTTCAGCCTGTGTGTGAACCTGAACCTGATTCTCTGATTGTATTTCCTGATGCCAATGAAGATGTTGATTCTGAGGGCAATGTAAAAGATGAGGGTTTGTGTAGTGAAACTCCTGCAGCCTTGGAAAGTGAAAGTCCAAATTCCCATGAGAATATTTCAGAGCCAAGCGGTGAACTTTCACTCCCTTTTCCTCCCTCTCGTAGCTCTCCAGAGAATCTGACACCTGGCCTCTCTAATGAGGATAGGAGAGGGCAGATTTGGCAGAGCAGGGGAGAATCTCAAAGTTTACGAAGGTCAGCTAGACTGAGAGAAATGCAAACAAAGCCGGCAGGCATTTCACGTAACAGAACCTCGCGCCTGGATGCATCTTCAGACCAGGCATTGTTCCAGGTTCAAGTATCTTCCTTGGCAGGTCTCCTGATTCCAGTGGCCTTATTCCTAAGAGGCTTCCTAGTTGCTTTAAGTACGGTTAGTGGATTGCTAACAGGTTCCAGGATTTAGCAGTGTTACTGTGGGTTTTTGATCTTGTTCATGGTCATTTCTTGTTGCTGATTTTTACTGTGGCTTTTTACCTTGCATATTTCCTCTATTTTTGAACTCATCTTTCTTCAGTAAAAAAGGATTGTTTTTCCTGAAGTCAAGTGTGGTGGATTGTGGTCTGAGGGTCCAATTTCCTGCTCTGAGTTGCAACAGTCTGGGTGATGGAGAGCTTTTTCTCTGAGGAGGTCTATGCTCAAAAGCTTTGCTCTGGGGAGGAACATGGAGCAGCAACTCCGAAGGAGGCTATGGTGGAATAGCTATTTACTCAAGGTTTATTTTTGCTCTCTCATTTGATTTAAGATGAAGATGCCTTATTTTGTGTTACTTACATGGACTATGTACATTTCTTGCACTGTTTGATTTTTGTATGCAACATTGAATAAAGACATCTGCTGAATAAAGACTAAATATTTTTCTGTTCATTTTCCCCCTTGTCTATTGCATTTGGACTTTGGGTGCTGGGTAAAATCCACTGCTGCGCAACAGATACTACATTTCAAAGTAGAGAAAATAAATAGATATCACATTCACCGATTGGTTAAAATTATTGCAAAGTGCAAAAGGATAATGTGAATAGTATTCAGATTGGAGAGGGGAGGGTTATCATATTTAAGGGACATAGGAGGATAGAAAACATGATTTTTTTTAAAAATAAGTGGGATGTGGTTAAGACACATAAAATCGGCATATGGGAAATGTAATGCAGGTAAAGAGTGTGTGTGTATACACACACACACATACACAGAACATTTATACTGCATTCCACATTTAGCAAATGAAACATTGGAGAATCAGAAGTAGTATCAGAACTAAAGGGGAAAATCAGGTTGAAGGCAAACTGGAACTCTTCCTCTTGGCATCGCTGTGATCCAGGAGTGTGTGTTTTCTTTGAGATTACTGTAGTGCTTTGCTTTCTTTCTAAATTACTATGAAATCATGTTGACTCAGGGACAAAAAGAGGTAACTTGTTGTCTACAGATAATCAGGTTTAAGACCATGTTTTTAGTGGGAGTCACATTGGTCTTAGGGTACTTAGGGCCCTTGTAGTTTTGCTTGTGCCCCATACAACATAGAATTTGGCAAACAAAATTCAGCTTCTGCTAGAACTCCTGAAAAGAAATAAATACCAGGATGTGCTGGTAAAAGTAAAAGTTAGACCTTTCTCTGCTTATTCTACTGTTAATTCTAAACAACCAGTTTTATCCATAGTCACAACTGTGTTTTATGACTTTTAACATTTAACTATGCAATAATTTATAGTATATTTGCAGTTGTAATCGTATGTTATTATTGTTTTTATGTCTATGTATTGTTTATGTTATGTGTGACACTTCAGAGTGCTTTGTGAGCCACCACGAGTCCCCTCAGGGAGATGGTGGTGGAGTACAAATAAAATCTATTTATTTATTTATTTATAAACCACTCCTGGGGAGGCCCTGCTTTCAGTCCCACCACCATCACAGGCACATTTGGCAGGGATGAGGGACAGGGCCTTCTCAGTGATTGCCCCTCGGTTATAGAACTCCTTTCCTGGCAATATTAGATCAGCCCTGTCCTTCAGAAGAATGGTGAAGACCTGGCTGTGGGACCAAGCGGGGCAGTGCAATGAGGCAAAACGGTGTCCTGAGATGGTTTTTAAGCAACTTTTAATGTGAATATAAGTGATTTTAATGTTTGTATATATTTATGGTTTTATGTCCTGGCATTGAATGTTTGCTGTATATATGTTGTGCTCCGCCCTGAGTCCCCTGCGGGGTAAGAAGGGTGGAATATAAATGTTTTAAATAAATAAATAAATAAATATATTTAGTATTCATTCCCCCCTGCAATAAACATGAAATGTGTAGGTACTAGGTTCTTGTGGGTTTTTTCGGGCTATAGAGCCATGTTCTAGAGGCATTTCTCCTGACGTTTCGCCTGCATCTATGGCAAGCATCCTCAGAGGTTGTGAGGTCTGTTGGAATTAGGACAATGGGTTTATATATCTGTGGAATGGCTGGGGTGGGGCAAAGAGCTCTTCCCTGGAGCTAGGTGTGAATGTTTCAACTGACCACCTTCATTAGCATTTGAAGGCCTGGCTGAGCCTGGGAAAATCTTTTGTTGAGAGGTGTTAGCAAACTCTTCTTAAGGACTAAAGGTCATCTTTCAAATATTTTGTTTTGTGTGAGGTTTCTCTGGCCAATTTATTTTTTAAAAAGGAACAGAAGACAATTCAGATGACAGTCTTCTGTATGTGAATATAGTTTTTCAGCTTTTAAAAGCAAATGTGTGAGGGTGAGTAGGGGGAATATAGTTATATACAGGAAGAGAGAAGTCCACAGTCACAAGAAGCCAATCCGGGTCAAAAACACACAAACGATCAGGAGGTCCAACGCCGAACATGAAACAGGCAGCAGCAAGTCTACAAGAGTCTTTCCCAATACACAGCACACAAATGCACATCAACACCTTACCTTCTGCAAAGACCCCTCACCCATGAACCCACTTTTATCTACAAATCATCATCAGAAGATGAACTGACCACCGCCCCACCACTATCCCCGCAGCTGCTCCAAGCTCTTCGCGTGAATTCCCTTGACTTTCCCTCCAATTCCTCCATCTCCTGTCAAGACTTAGATCCCCCCAAGACTCAGTTGGATCCCCAGATTGCCAGACTTCACCCCCAGAGAACCCCATAAAGGTATCACTAGTTGTTGGCTCCTCACAAATAGCTTGCACTTCTCTTATCTTAGTCCAATGCATGGTGTGTCCTTCTTCTCCTTCACTCATTGACCCATTGTCCCCAGAGAATCCCTCAAATGACTCCTTGTCTGTAGGTGCTGTAAATATGTCCCGGATCCTCTTTCTCTGCTGCTCATCATCAGATTCCTGCTCCCGAGTAACCCTTTTTCCCCTTCTGGCACCCATACTACTGTTTGTAACGTTATTCACAGGCTCTACTAAAACAATGTCATTGGATTGTTGTAGGTTTTTCCGGGCTATATGGCCATGTTCTAGAGGCATTTTCTCCAGACGTTTCGTCTGCATCTATGGCAAACATCCTTAGAGGTAGTGAGGTCTCACTACCTCTGAGGATGCTTGCCATAGATGCAGGCGAAACGTCAGGAGAAAATGCCTTTAGACATGGCCATATAGCCCAGAAAAACCTACAACAACCCAGTGATTCCGGCCATGAAAGCCTTCGACAATACATTGAACAATGTCATTATTTGTCTCCTTGCAGAAATATTCACACAGACCTTGATTTTTCCACGTAGCATCTAGGAAGTAGAAATATGTTTTTATATACTTAGTATTTGTGCCATAATAAAAGTATTTTGTACCTTCACAGTGTTGAGCATTTTGTGTACTCTAAATCGCAAGAATGCAATGGAATCATATTTTAATTTCAGGTTGTAAAGAGGTGGATGAATATTTCTCTAATACTTTGTATCTATCTACTTGTGCTGCTGAATATTGAACTGTTAGATGTTTTTGCACCAAATAACATCTAACATCACAATGTGGCATTTATAATTGAATATTTTTATAAGACATTGCAATTGCAATTGGCCTTGATGAATAAATATTTGCAATTACATTCTGGGAGGAAACAACAGCAACATCTTAAAATATTTTTTTCTATTTATTCCACGTGAGCTGTTATTTTAATATGGATATTAAAACAAAAGAAGACTTTTGTTGCTGGTGTTTTACTGTTTACTATAGATTGTATACTGTAAATTGCATATTTATATGGTGTGACCTGAGAAATCATGGTATGGAATGACTGTGATATTTCATGTTTTTTGACTAAGAAGCAGTCAGCATTTCATAAAACTGCTCTGTTAGTCAGGGGATTTTGGAATCTACTCTTTGTAGATTCCAAAATCCCCTGACTAACAGAGCAGTTTTATGAAATGCTGACTGTTTCTTAATTCTTCAGTGGTGATTAAGTTCAGCTTCCTATGCTATCTATTAGAAAACATACTTCCTGTAGAATTTTGGACTACTCATCTTGCAGCTGCTTGAATTTTTTTTTAGTAATATCAATAATGAGAGCAGTCTCTGTATCAAGAGTGGTTCCTTTGATTTCTAAAATTTGGTTCCAGTCATAGATATGTAGAAGACCTTTATACCATATATTAAAACACCAAAGGGCATGAAAATAAATAGGCACTTCCATTTCTGGTTGTATTTTGTGTCTCACGTTTAATTATTGAGCGGAAAGTTGGTTGTTTTTCTAATTGGTTTCAGAAATTTCATAAAAATCTTGCATGACTTAAATAAGTGGTTCTTAACCTATGGGTCCCCACAGGGC
>NW_026844366.1:190734620-190747969 GCF_025583915.1 Anolis sagrei ordinatus
GGGGAGTGAATTACACAGGTGAGGGGCCACCACCGAGAAGGCCCTGTCCCTCGTCCCCACCAAACTCACTTGTGATAGAGGTGAGGCCGAGAGCAGGGCCTCCCCAGATCTTAAACTCCGAGGTGGGACATAGAAGGAGATACGTTCSGACAGGTACGCTGGGCCAGAGCCGTATATGGAAAGGGACCGAAAAGCTAATTGGTTTGTCTTGTWAGCAGTGGGTATTTCTTTTCTTTTTCTTTTGGATTGAAAAGGGAAAGAGGGCCAGAATACTTCTCCTCTCCACTTCTTTCATAGCAAACATACTCAAGAATGTTGTGCACACGCTTTAACCCCCCCCCCCATCTCCTTATTTGAGATATACTTTACATTTGCAATTTTTCAATGACTGTTTACCACTTCGAAGTGTGGTTTTCCATTTGTATAGTTATGACAAATAGAAGTGTTTGCAGAAGTACTTTGTTTTGAAAGAAAAGGTGAATATTGTTAAACATAAGACATTGCAGTGCTGCTCCTGTGCTCACTTCAGTGTTGTGTAGTTGCTTTACTTAACAAAAAGGCTGTTAAATATATTTTTCCTTATCACTTGATTTTAAAAAACATTTTCAAAACAACTTTAAAAAACACATTTGGATACTACAGGTATGTTAAAGGTAAGCCTTTGTCCATTTTACTTTATATGTATTTATGTGTGTGTGTGTGTGTGGTATTAAGTAGTATGTCATGTGTTATGTACAGTTTTTGGTAGCCAAAATGCATTTGAAAACTACCCCCCGCTCAATTGATTCCATGTTTATAATAGTGGAACAGTGTCTAACCTGTCAGATAAGGGAGGAAGATTCCTGTAATTTAATTTCTGTGGATATTTGGGGCTCAGTATCTGTATTGCCATTTTCTTGTTTCAAGGGTATATTTCTTCCCATTTGGATTCAGGAGGTCTTGTTGCTTTTGTTCATCTGATTGGTGATGGTGTTTTAAAGCCTTGAAGGCATGTAGATTCTTTTCCTGTGTCCTGTACTACTTTTCAGGAGATTGTTACCAAAATCAGTAAGGAAAACCTTTTCCCATGCTTTTATTAATCACTAGCTGTACCCGCCACACATTACTGTGGCCAACCTTCCCTCCCTCTTTCTCTCCTTCCTTTCCTCTTTTTCTTTCCCTTCCTACTTATCTTCTTCTTTCTCCCATCTCTTCCTGTTTCTTTCCTTCCTTTCTTTGCTCTTTGGTTACATCCTTCCTTCCCTGTATTTTTCCTTTCCCTTTTTTATTTCCTTCTCTCCTTTCTTGCTTCTCTACCTTTCTTTCTTTCCTTCTTTCCCTCCCTCCTTCTCTCCTTCCCCCTTTCCCGCCTTCATTCCTTCCCTCTTTCCCTCCTCTCGTTACTTCTTGACTGTCCCTTTCAACTCTATTCTGTAAGTCTATTTAATATGTATTATGTAGTAATATATAATAGTATTTTCTGAGCCCAATTTAAGGTGCAGGTGCTTACCTACAAAGCCCTGAATGGTTTGGGACCATCCTACCTGCGTGACCGCATCTCCATCTACGAACCCACACGTTCACTTTGGTCATCTGGAGAGGCCCTGCTCGTGATCCCGCCTGCGTCGCAAGCGCGTTTGGTGGGGACACGAGACAGGGCCTTTTCCGTGGTGGCCCCCCGACTCTGGAACACCCTCCCCAAAGATCTTAGACAGGCCCCTACATTGGCAGTCTTCAGAAAGAACTTGAAGACCTGGCTGTTCCGATGTGCCTTCCCAGATTAGGAAATCTCCAATACCAAGTCCCAGAAGCACTTTATTAGAACTAAGATTGCCGCACACTGCACACTGCACTTGCCCTATAATGCCTTAGATACCACCTGTCACATCAGCACTTTTAATCTTGTACCCATTACTCTGGCCCGGCCCAGTTTATTTTATTGTGTTTTAGTGTATTGTTATTGCCTGTTGTTTATTATGCTTTATTGTTTTAATTTGCTTAGGTTTTGTATTGTTATATTGTGTGTTGAGGCCTTGGCCTTTGTAAGCCGCATCGAGTCCTTCGGGAGATGCTAGCGGGGTACAAATAAAGTTTAATAATAATATAATAATAATAATAATAGTAAGATATTATATAGTAATCTATATAACAATATATAAAATATTTACATCTTACATAGAAAGAAGGAAAGGAAGAAGGAAGGAAGGAAAAAGGAAGGGGAGGGGAGGAGGGAATGAAGGGAAGGAAGGAAAGGAAAGAAGGAAGGAAAAAGAAGGAAGGAAGGAAAGAAGGAAGGAAGAGAGGAAGGAAGGGGTGGATGAGGAGGGGGAAACTAAGGGGAAGGAAATGAAGAAAGGGAAAGAAGGAGGAAAGGGAGTGAGGAAAGGGAAGGAGGGAAAAAAGGAAATGAAGGAGAAGGAAGGGAAGGAGGGAGGGAGAGGAAGGAAGGTGGGGGGAGGGAAGGAAGAAAAGGAAAGGGAGGGAGTAAAGAAGGGAAGGGAGAGAAAGAGTGGAGTGTGACAGAGGCAGCTACCTCCCAGTCTGGATGTTAATAAGAGAGAGAGAGAGTTAAATGTGTGCTCGTGTTGCCGGAGACAGCCGAGCAGATAAGGGAGGGAAGAAAGAGTTGGCGAAGAAGGGAACAGTCTCTCTCCTCTCCTCCCTCCCTCCTGCCTGCTGCTTCTTGAAGGAAGAGGAGGCAACCAAAGGGAGGTGGGAAAGCCAAGAGGGAAAAAGGCTGCTGCTTCTGCTGGTGAGGGAGGGACTTTAGGAGCCCATCCACCGTCGTCCTCCTTTTTGTCACTCCCATGGTGCCCACTCTCGCTTGTGTGTGTGTGTGGGGGGGGGGCATGCACGCGTGCCTGGCTCCTCATGCTTTAACGGCTGGCTGTTTCCCCACGAGGAGGAGGAGGGGGCGTGGCCATGGGTCTCTTTGTAGACATGCAGTTTCTCCTTTGTGGACATGCAGTTCAGAAGTCCTTTCTGCTTTTTGTTTTCATGGTTTTTTTGAGTGGAGAACATACATTGGGTTGTTAGGTGTCTCGTGTCCAATTTTGTTGCCAATTGCCCCAGGGGTTTTTGAGTTCTGTGAATACCACAAACAAACATTACATTTTTATTTATATAGATTATAGTCCTATAATCTTATAATATAAACTATCACATTTCTGTGATATCAGGATAGACATTTTACACATTGCTTACTCAGGGCTGTTGTTGTTACTCATTATTCCTACTTAACTCCATAGTTTAAATTAGAGTTTTAGTTTCAGCTACAGTAGATGTATTGAATCAATGAAGCTTAAGTCTTCCGATTATGATTTTTCTATTGATTCAGCAGACATGCTTTAGTTTGGACTAACAATTGAATTATGCCTTGTATATTTTACTTAATATTTCTAGGTTGCAGTAATTTATCTAAATAATTGGAAAATAAATTTGTTTAGGATGAAGTTGTTGAGGGAAGCTGAGGGCTATTAATTAATGAAATGAAAGAACTAGAAAGCTAATGAGTTTTACATTTCCATGTAGTTTCTTTATTACCCTAAAACTACTTCACGGGAATTTTTTTGCAAAATTACTTATTTCTTATTTTTAGTCCTCCAGGGTTTGTGTTGAAATGACAATATTAGATTGCAAGGTCTAAGCTACTTACTGTAGTTCAAGATTAGAATATAATATTTTAGTCTGAAGGCTAAAAGATTTTAAAACAAAAGGCAAGTGGGTGTTGATCTTTGCATCCAGGTGATCACCCTGTTTTGTGCACCATACTCTACATCAGGGGTTGTTCTGGTACAGCTGTACCAGGAGCTCCAATTTTGTTTGCTTTGCATTGAATGTTTGTTTGCAGTCCTAAGTTTCAGGGACTCTGCAGATAGGTGGCTTCTTTTGGTTGCAGTTATAGGGCAAGCCACCTGCCCATCATCATTAAGTTTTGGTCCTGCCCCTTGCTCAGGGCAATTGGGAAGGGAGCCATTTTTTAGTTAGTCTCAGCAAGGATGTGTGTAAACTTCCCCTGTACAAAAGCTTCAACCTTTAAGAACTCCAGGGAAGCATCCCCACAGCTTTAAGAATTTCCAGGAAAACAGCCCTAAAGACCAAAGAACTCCAGCTGGAGAACATCTACTGCCTTGCTGGTAGGTCCACTCGGCGTTCGAGACGCAGTTCGACCCGGTAGCGGAGCCCACATCAGTAAGGGTTAGATTACAGTCAGCCTGGGAGAAGTTAAAAAGGGGATTTTCCTTTAAAGAAGAAGTTATTGAAGACAGTTGCCTGTCCTTCGTGGGCAAGATTAGGAATTCACCAGTTGCCTAAAAGCTTGGAATCATTTGTTTAACTTTACTGAAGACAAGAGAAGTTTCTGTTTGATTGTTCATTGTTCTTACCATGGAGGTAAGATCAGCCCCCTCATTGATGGTTTTCCGGAAAAGACTAAAAACCTGGATGTTCGAGCAGGCGTTCGGTTAACTCAGTGCAATAAGTATAATGATTGAAGGACTGGCAATTTGGACGACGAAACTGGATCGCGATTTTAGTCAAGAGATGAATTGGATTGTTTATTGATATATGTATTGTGGATCGTGTTTTTATGCTTTTAAACTGTATACTGTTGTTTGTTATAAGTTGTTGTAAACCGCGTTGAGTCGCCGGCTAGGCTGAGAAACGGCAGTATACAAGTATAGCAAATAAATAAATAAATAAATAATAAAAGACTTTGTTGTACTTCAAGCCATCTAAAGACTGTTTGTGGTGGAACCTCTGAGAACTTCTCCTTGGGACCCTGGCTTCCTGCTGGGAAAAGGTTACACATCCTGTTTTAAAGACAATTAATTACAGGCCCAGTGCGCACCTCTAGAACAGGGGTCCTCAGACTTTTTAAACAGAGGGCCAGGTCACAGTCCCTCAAACTGTTGGAGGGCCAGATTATAATTTGAAAAAAACATGAATGTATTCCTATGCACACATATCTTATTTGTAGTGCAAAAAAAACCCCACTTTAAAACAATACAATAATTAAAATGAAGAACATTTTAACAAATATAAACTTAGTATTTCAATGGAAAGTGTGGGCCTGCTTTTGGCTGATGCAATAAGATTGTTGTTGTTATGTGCTTTCAAGTCATTTCAGACTTAGGTTGACCCTGAGTGAAGGCTGGGTAAATGACCTTGGAATGTCATATCCGGCCCTTGGGCCTTAGTTTGAGGACCCCTGATGTAGACTTAAAATATGGCAAAGTTGAGTAGTGAACATACATTGTGAGGTCCTCACAACAAATGCAAGATACTCCACTTTAGGCAGAAAAAAGAAATGCAAAGATACAGAATGGGGACATCCTGGCTTGACAGCAGTACGTGTGAAAAAAATCTTGGAGTCCTCGTGGACAACAAGTTAAACATGAGCCAACAATGTGATGGCGGCAAAAAAAGCCAATGGGATTTTGGCCTGCATAAATAGGAGTTAGTGTCTAGATCCAGGGAAGTAATGCTACTCCTCTATTCTGCCTTGGTAGACCACACCTGGAATATTGTGTCCAAGTTCTGGGCACCACAAGAGATATATTGACAAGCTGGAATGTGTCCAGAAGAGGGCGACTAAAACGATCAAGGGTCTGAGAACAAGCCCTATGAGGAGCGGCTTAAGGAGCTGGGCATGTTTAGCCTGAAGAAGAGAAGGCTGAGAGGAGATATGATAGCCATGTATAAATATGTGAGAGGAAGCCACAGGGAGGAGGGAGCAAGCTTGTTTTCTGCTGCCCTGGAGACTAGGACGCGGAACAATGGCTTCAAACTACAAGAGAGGAGATTCCATCTGAACATGAGGAAGAACTTCCTGACTGTGAGAGCCGTTCAGCAGTGGAACTTTCTGCCCCGGAGTGTGGTGGAGGCTCCTTCTTTGGAAGCCTTTAAACAGAGGCTGGATGGCCATCTGTCAGGGGTGATTTGAATGCAATATTCCTGCTTCTTGGCAGGGGGTTGGACTGGATGGCCCATGAGGTCTCTTCCAACTCTTTGATTCTATGATTCTTTCTCTGGCCCAGGAGTGTGAATTTTGAAATTCTTAAACCTAGGAATTATGTTGGAATCCCACGATCCTTTGGCTCAGTCTTTAATATGATCTTCTTTAAAAGCCTGTCTGAATAAAATGGGTTTAGCCTGCTGCTGAAAGGACACCAAGGAGGGGGCCATTCTGGCTTCCCTGGGACAAAAAGGAGTTCCAGAGTTGAGGGGCATTCCCTGAGAAGGAAGGCCCACTGTCTTGTTCCCACCAGTTGAGCTTGAGATGAGGTGGGACTGAGAAAAGAGCCTCTCTTGAACATCTCAGGGCTCGGGCAGGTTTATACCAGGAGATGTGATCAGCCAAATAGTCTGGACCTAAGTCGTATAGGACATTATAGGTTACAGATAGAATTCAATTTTAATGTTAATGAATAATTCACCCATTGACCCCTTGCTACTAATTTTTATACTATTTCCTTTTTTGACAGCTTCTCCTCCTTTTGTATATCAGCAGCTTGATCTATTATTAAATATACGATTGATTTGATAAAGTACACTAAAGCTCCAGAAAGATTCCCTCCCTTGCCCTCCCCCTGATTCTTTAGAGCAGACTCATTGGTGAGGTCTTGTCTGTCTAAATTATTCATCCATAGTTATTCAGCAGGTTTAGTTTTATCAGGCTGGAAATTGTTTTTGAAATCATATCTTTTAAAAGGGTGATTCATGTCTTCATCAGAATTATAGACCAATTAATTTGTAGGATAATATATGGCACTTTTCGTCTTGATGGTAGAGAGTGGATGTCAGTAGCATTTTGTATGAAGAGAAGCAGGGTTTAGGAACTTGTGTTCTAACATTGATTGTTCATTTTGTTCGATCTCACTGGGAAAAGTGATTTCAAATAATGCAAGACTTTTAACAGTTCATTTATTTGTTGATTGTTATAATCTGTTGATTTGGCATCAGCTTTGGATCCAAGAAATACAAATCTTTTCAGACTAAATTGATCTTGTTATTGATCTTAGGTTGCTTGCTTACTTACTTAGGTGATCCCTCGTAGTCCGAGGATGATGGTCCTCCAAGGTACTGTCGGTGGGTCCATAGGTGACTGTGGAGCCCTATTCTTGATCTGTATCTTCTCCCGCAGTGAGGACATTGGTTTCCAGGTGGAAGGCGGTCCCGGTCGGCTTGACGCGCCTTCCTCTTGGCACATTTCTTTCTTTCGCCCTCCATTTGTGCCTCTTCAAACTCCACAGCACTGCTGGTCACAGCTGACCTCCAGCTGGAGTGCTCAAGGGCCAGGGTTTCCCAGTCCTCAGTGTCTATGCCACAGTTTTTAAGGTTGGCTTTTAGCCCACCTTTAAATCTCTTTTCCTGTCCACCAACAGTTCGTTTTCGATTCTTGACTTTGGAGTAGAGCAACTGCTTTGGGAGACGGTGGTCGGGCATCTGGACAACATGGCTGGTCCAGCGGAGTTGATGGCAGAGGACCATCGCTTCAATGCTGGTGGTCTTTGCTTCTTCCAGTACGCTGACATTTGTCCGCTTGTCTTCCCAAGAAATCTGCAGGAATTTCCGGAGGCAGCACTGATGGAATCGTTCCAGAAGTTGCATGTGACGTCTGTAGACTGTCCACGTCTCGCAGGCGTATAGCAGGGTTGGGAGGACAATAGCTTTATAAACAACCATCTTGGTATCCCTACGGATGTCGTCCTCAAACACTCTGCTTCATTGGAAAAATGCTGCACTCGCAGAGCTCAGGCGGTGTTGAATTTCAGTGTAAATGTTGACTTTTGTGGAGAGGTGGCTGCCAAGGTAGCGGAAATGGTCAACATTTCTAATGTTACACCATTAAGCTGTATTTCTGGCATTGGAGAGGGATTGTCTGGTGACTGCTGGAAGAGCACTTTGGTTTTCTCGATGTTTAATGACAGGCCGAGTTTCTTGTATGTTTCTACGAAGGTGTTTAGAGTGGCTTGTAGGTCTTCTTCTGAATGCTCACAGATCTTAGGTTGCTGATCTTATCGAAAGCACTGTTAGGTGGGGTGTTCTGGTATGTTTTCATCTCATTAGGTCATGAAAAAGCCAGTTTTGGATTTTATTAACTTTGCAGGGGAATTTCTTACAACAATTAAGATTTAAACATATCTGGTTTTTCAAAATTACCATGCTAAGAAATTTCCGTCTGACTTGGCCATGGTAGTCCACACTCTAGTTCCATCCAGTATAGACTACTGCAATGCGCTCTATGTGGGGTTGCCTTTGGAGACTGTCCGGAAGCTTCAACTGGTCCAACGGTCAGCAGCCAGGTTACTTAACAGGAGCGGCACTCAGGGAGCATACAACCCCCTTGCTGCGCCAGCTCCACTGGCTACCATTTTGCTACCGGGCACAATTCAAAGTGCTGGCTTTGGCCTATAAAGCCCTAAACGGTTCTGGCCCAACTTGCCTGTCCGCATGTATCTCCCCTTACGAACCATCAAGAACTCTAAGATCGTCTGGGGAGGCCCTACTCTCGGCCCCACCTTTGTCACAAGTACGTCTGGTGGGGATGAGAGACAGGGCCTTCTCAGTGGTGGTCCCTCGGCTATGGAACACCCTTCCAAGGAAGATCAGATTGGCTTCTTCACTCCTAACATTTCGGAAAAAAACTCAAGACATGGCTATTCGAGCAAGCATTTGCAAATATTGAGTAACGGACAGAGGAATTGGAACAACTACACTATGAGACTGGACAATGTTTTTTTTAATGAGAATTTATTGATTTATGTTTGATTGTTATTGTTATGATTTTGTGGATGTTAATGCTTTTTCTATATTGTATTTCTGTTTCTATGGTATTGAATTTTGCCTTGTAAACCACCTTGAGTCACCAGAAGGCTGAGAGGAGCGACTGTGAGATATATTGTTGTTTTAATTGTTTTAATTGTTAACCATTTAATTGCTGTTTTTATATGTTATTGTATTTGTGTAGGCACCAAATTGTGCCATTTTATAAGCCGCCCTGAGTCCCCCCTCGGGGGTTGAGAAGGGCGGGGTAGAAGTATTCGAAATAAATAATAAATAATAAATACAAATACAGTAAATAGATAGATAGATAGATAGATAGATAGATAGATAGATAGATAGTGTTACTTTTATGGCCTAAATCCAGATGCTAGTTCTGAGTAGAGTAGATTTCTGGGACCAAAAGTGTCTGAAAAGGAAACATCATTAGGTTAACATTCTGTCCCTTACATGCATAGATTTATTTATTTATTTATTTATTTATTTATTTATTTATTTATAGTGTCATCCGCAACCAGAACATTGTATTACATTTCTAACAGAACAAAACAAACAAACAGATAAAAAAAACACAAATTTTGCAAACTTGGTAGTGATTAAATGTCCTTTGACCAGTATCTGGCCACTTGGAGTGCCTCTGGTGTTGCCGCAAGAAGGTCCTCCATTGTGCATGTGGCAGGGCTCAAGTTGCATTGCAGCAGGTGGTCAGTGGTTTGCTCTTCTCCACACTCGCATGTCGTGGATTCCACTTTGTAGCCCCATTTCTTAAGGTTGGCTCTGCATCTCGTGGTGCCAGAGCAGTCTGTTCAGCGCCTTCCAAGTCACCCAGTCTTCTGTGTGCCCAGGGGGGAGTCTCTCATCTGGTATCACCCACGGATTGAGGTGCTGGGTTTGAGCCTGCCACTTTTGAACTCTCGCTTGCTGGGGTGTTCCAGCGAGTGTCTCTGTAGATCTAAGAAAACTATTTCTTGATTCAAGTCGTTGACGTGCTGGCTGATACCCAAACAAGGGATGAGCTGGAGATGTCACTGCCTTGGTCCTTTCACTATTGGCTGCTACTTCCCGGCGGATGTCAGGTGGTGCAATACCGGCTAAGCAGTGTAATTTCTCCAGTGGTGTAGGGCGCAGACACCCGTGATAATGCGGCATATCTCATTAAGAGCCACATCCACTGTTTTAGTGTGGTGAGATGTGTTCCACACTGGGCATGCATACTCAGCAGCAGAGTAGCATAGCGCAAGGGCAGATGTCTTCACTGTATCTGGTTGTGATCCCCAGGTTGTGCCAGTCAGCTTTCGTAAGATATTGTTTCTAGCACCCACTTTTTGTTTGATGTTCAGGCAGTGCTTCTTGTAGGTCAGAATTTAAGCTTATGGTGCCCAATGTCTTCATTATAGCAATACTAACAAAACATACTAGCTCAGGAAGGATTTTGCTACAGCTATTGAATTCAATTGTTATTTGATAATAGACAAATACTTTATCTTGTATATTTCCTTATTAGCTCTGACATCTAGGAAATTGAGAATTAAATTTGTTTCTCACCTCCGGATGTTTCATTTGTTTACTTAGATCATAAAACTGTCGCTGGTGCTGTATTTTATGATGGAATTGTTTTCTGCCAACTCCAGTTTTTCAGGACACACGGCAATAGTTTAAATCTTTTGCATATAAGAAGAAAAATAAAACACGGTTTCTCAAAAGCCTACCCTTATGGATGTGTTTTGAATGCTAGAAGTGGCCTCGCTGTTTGTGTTTTCAAACTATTTATTTAATAAAACCACAGAAAATGACTTTAATTAGTTCTAACACTGTTGGCTTTTGTGTAGACAAAAATTATCACTGGGAACGGGACTGAATACATCAATTAATTTTACAAAGGCCAATGAGTGGCTGCCAAATGGTACGGACTTTATTATTGCTGACCTGAACTGGAGTTGAACCAGAAACCTGTAATTGCAAGATTCTATAGCTGACCCCTTACTAATCCAGTCCCACCTGCAGGTCTTTATTACTTGAAATAGACAGAAAATCACATTAGACACAGGTGTGCCATGTCAGATTTAGTGTCCCGTCCAGGAGCGCAGCAGCGTGTGTTAGTATAGTTGCATGCTAAGTGAAAGCGCCTTTCTAATCTCTCTCCCCAGAATGTAAAATAGTAGATGAAAACAAAACATTTCTTCATGTTAATACCTTATGTTTTGCCATAGTGGAAGCAGCGAAAGATTGAAGAGCTCAAGTTTGGGCAAACATGTAGCTTGCAGGTGCGGTTTGCGTGTGTAGTTACTTGCATTTTCCAGTGAGTTTGTGTAGCGCTGTTGGCCATGGACAGATACCACTCATGTTAAATCTGGCAAATATTCTTTCTGCAAGGAATGAGTCAGAATTACATGGTACATGTGTAAAGCTAAAATGCTCACTTGCTATAAGCAAGCTAAATAATAATAATAATAATAATAATAATAATAACTTTATTTATACCCCGCTACCATCTCCCCATGGGACTCGGTGCGGCTTACATGAGGCCGAGCCCACAATACAAGCAATACAAACAATAACAATACAATACAAAGCAATTAAAATAAATCTCATAACACAAAAAGCATAAACATTAAACAAAACACAGTGCACAATTAAAATCTATGGCTGGGCTCCATTGTGCATGTGGCAGGGCTCAGGTTGCATTGCAGCAGGTGGTCAGTGGTTTGCTCTTCTCCACACTCGCATGTTGTGGATTTCACTTTGTAGCCCCATTTCTTAAGATTGGCTCTGCATCTCGTGGTGCCAGAGTGCAGTCTGTTCAGCGCCTTCCAAGTCGCCCAGTTTTCTTTGTGCCAGTTTTCTTTGTCTCTCATTTGGTATCAGCCATTGATTGAGGTTCTGGGTTTGAGCCTGCCACTTTTGGACTCTCGCTTGCTGAGGTGTTCCAACAAGTGTCTCTGTAGATCTTAGAAAACTATTTCTAGATTTAAGTCGTTGACGTGCTGGCTGATACCCAAACAGGGGATGAGCTGGAGATGTCTCTGCCTTGGTCCTTTCACTATTGGCTGCTACTTCCCGGCGGATGTCAGGTGGTGCAATACCGGCTAAGCAGTGTAATTTCTCCAGTGTGGGGCGCAGACACCCCATGATGCGGCATGTCTCATTAAGAGCCACATCTACTGTTTTAGTGTGGTGAGAACCTCTGAGGATGTTTGCCATAGATGCAGGCGAAACATCAGGAGAGAATGCCTCTAGAACATGGCCATATAGCCCGACAAAACCCTACAACAACCAGGCCCGTAGCCAGGATTTCGATTCGGGGGGGGGGGGGGGCTGAGTCTGAGTGAAAGAGGATCTACCCTAGCAAACCTTTTGTATTGTTACCCCAATACCCCCATGCATATGGGATATATTGAGATGCTGATCAGATCATGATATGAATAAACATAACAGTTTAAATAATGCACCAGTAAGGCCTTTTTGCCAACTACTCCTCCCCCCCCCCCCCCCCCCCCCCCCCCCCCCCCCCCCCCCCCCCCCCCCCCCCCCCCCCCCCCCCTCCCCCCCCCTTCCCGCGGACCCCCATGAGAATTTCGGGGGGGGGGGGCTGAAGCCCCTATAGCCCTCCCCCCTCCCCCCCGGCTACATGCCTGACAACAACCTGTAACAGGGAAGTTTACACATATACTGTTGAAAAATGGGAATCTATCAAGACAAATTAGATCTAGGGTGACTTCAGCCAAGAGCTTATACACTGCTTCAGCTGAAAACCTCTGTGCATGCATATTGTCGGTCTGGAACTGTTGGAGTCAGGTTTCCACCTTCTTCTTTTAGTTGTAAACTCATTAAGTGTGTCATTAATTATTCTTTCAAGCCTTCTCCATTACTGCAAATCTCCTTTTTTTCTGACAGCTTCTGAATGAGATTCAGGATAGTGTTTTAGAGTTTCTTTTTTCATCTTTTGGTTATGAATTCTGTATTTCTACTCCTGTGCACAGAAAGAGTAATGGGCAATCTCTTTGTCTCTGGAGTGTACTGTGCTACAGTGGGTTCTGTACAAAAATAGAGAGTTATTAACAGTACCTTTTTAATCAGCAAGAATGTCTAGAGAAAGACAGTGGATTCTCTATAACTTTTCAGCTGAACGTATTTTTAAAATGCACCTTGCATACTCTTTTTGCTTCAGGAGTTGCGAAAATACTTGATTGCAATTTCTTAGTTTCAAAAACCAGTCTTAGCTTGCCCTCTGATCAAGTAAAGATATAAGATGCTTTTTTTTTTAAGGCAGTAGGCCATGCTGCATGATTAAACATACCAGGTTTTAACTTGTAAATACTTGATAAAAATAAATGGTGCAATCAACAAGATGAGGTGCGTGTGATGGTTTTGCTAGGTGCGAAAACCTTAGTTCTGAAAAATCAATTTGTGTGACTTCATATTCTGTCAGAGTGTCAGGTTGATATTGCATCCTTTTAGATTTTTAATGAAATGCATATTGCATTAAAATCCATGTCGTTCCATACACTTCTCATGAGCAATGTGTACGCTCATGGCTAAATTGACCTCGTTTATAAGTGGAGGGCAGGTTTGGGAGCCAAAATTAA